>OX246737.1:19416221-20016221 GCA_945910005.1 Isoperla grammatica
TTTTTAAGGGTGGCTTTCATCCTCAGGCAGTGGCGTATCCAGGGGGAAGTGGGGGCTAGACCCCCCCCCCCCCCGAAATCCCAGCTTAAATTATAGTCTGCAAATCTTCAAAATTTACGCAAAAATTTAAATAGATTTACATATTAATTTCTCTATTTGCTTAGTCGGGAAACACTCATTATTGTATAAGTTGTAACAATATAGTTAGTTTATATAATATTGATTGTTACCCCTTACCCGACTCTATAGTTGGTACAGGGACATATATTGATTGATTGATTGATTGATTTTTTTAATTATCTTGACATCGTATTTTGACACCATTTGAACCTGTATCCCGTTCAGCAAAGCACCTTACCTACCTCTAAAACACATTAAATCTACTTCAAAAATACGGATTCATACCAAATATCCTGCGGCGCTATTTTGGGGGGGCATCCCTCCCGCATCCTCAATAGGGAAGTCTCATCAAAAATAAATATTCCTCAAAGTACCTAAAAATGGAAGATCATTATCTAAAAATACGGGCGGTATAATTTTTATATCTGAGGAGCGTATATTTCCAATTCTATTAGCATTTTAAGTTTGAAATTTGGAACTTCCCGTTCCGTAATTGAAAAACGGCTCTTGACGTCATATCTCATGTAAATTCAACTGCCTCCTTGAAGTATTCTTAATAATATCAACGATATTAAGTTGGATATTTTACAATATCTAGGATGCAGTGACTTTACAACAATGCCTTTTATACCACTGTTTTCTTCAGAAAATACATTTTGATAAAGTATTTACTAAAACGTGTTTAAAATAATGCAATTATTAAACATATTGTTGTTAATTAATGTTGAGAAGTGTTCATTTACTAACTAGAAATGAACTTTGGTTCAGTTAAAGTCTTATGAGAGCAATAATCTACTAAAGGGTGGGATTTCAGTACTATTTGTATGATATACAATTATTGTTTACTGACATATGACGTCAGAACCTTTTAGTCACGAGCAAGATGGCGCAGGTCCGTTTCTGAGCGTGTTTTGACAGCAATATCTTTGACTTGCTGGTAAAGCGATGTTAATGCACCTTTTGAGCCGAAACCAATTAGTTCCCGTTTATTTTAACTTGAGGTAACCAGTAAGCAAATAAAAAAAATGCGTGAGACTTCCCTATTGTGTCGTTGGTTGAGCACCTTTTTACAGTTGTTCTACTCAGGGAAGCCCTCCTACCCCGAAATATATTCCTGTGTACTCCACTGTCGTCAGGTACGACTGAGAAAAAAGTTAAGTAGAGTATGAAAGTATAATGTATGACATATTTGCTCAGATTACACGCTTTCCACGCGTATAATAGTAAACACAGAAGTGGCAATAAATAGGCTAAACACAACAAATTGATTTTCGCACTGTTTTATTTAATTTAATCGTCTCGCTACTTTCGTGTTATAAAATATTTGTTATGAACATCAAGAAGAACTTTATGATGATTGAGGGATACCGTGAGAATGTAAATAGTCCTTCCATAATAATATAGCCATAGAGTAAAGAACGAATAGAGAGATAAAATTTATTATATTCGAAAATAAATAATAGTGTTTGTTTAAAGAGAAATTGGGCAATACAAATTATTATTATCTGTAGGAGGTTTTTACACCATAGACGAGTTCTATTAATTAAGAATGTTATGACCTACCGGTACCATAGATGATAATATACAAGAAAAATGATTTTATTATTATTGTAGACCTACTATTATTTTATTTTTATTATCTCATTGTACTCTCAAGTCTCATTGTTATTGTATTATTTGTATCGTTACGCTTGTATTATTTTACTATTATTATTGTGCCACTTATTTTTGTGTATAGAATAACCATACATTTTCTAATGTTTGTAGGTATTGTAACTCCACAAATCCGATGTCAATGTATTTACATATGCTAGGTCTACCAGACATTGTCAATCAGCCCAGGTATTTTACCGGTACGGCTTAACTCTCGTTATAGTTTATTAACAATAACTTCACAGTCACATATTACGTATAATAAGAACATTTTCCTTTGAAATATGCACTATCATAAATCCATGGCATTTACAACACGCGCCACTCACGCGCACAGCCCTCACCGGGCCAGTCGCTGATTGTTCCATCAAAAAGGCTGTGTTGGAAAACATGCTCGAGGCTCATGTCAAACTACGCTAAAATTACAAAATTACGTAGTTTCTGAATTTTTGAAAGGTTTGCTTGTCAGTACTCAGTATTTTTGAGTTGTAGGAAAACGAAAACATTCTGAATTTAAAATGTCTAGGCCTCCTGCCCACTCTTGTGAAGGGGATTGTGACCACGATGATTCGCCTGAAATGGGTTTGCAATATAGTTTGTATTCCAAAATAGATATCGATAATCTTGAATGTCTCAATGAGTCATCTGAAAATTCTGGAAAACAAGTTTTTAAACCTTGGGAAGAGCGTTTAGACTTGGAAAAGGTATGGTTCACTTTATTTGCTATATTTACGACTGTTCGGTCGCAGGCTTAGGATTAGATAGGTTTTAGTGCAAGGGTAGGCTAGTAGGTAGGCCCTAGGCCTAGGCCTACTAAACAAACATCCATTCCAAGGGTCAACCTAACCTTAATCTTTTATAAAAACTGACCTAGAGCATACATACATCAAACTTGGTGGCCACCCAGCAGCAGTGCCGGTATTTCCTGCGAACAGCTGATCGGCTGTTCTACTAACTTTTTGTGTGTATTCCTTTGCGAGCTTGATTATGTATGTAGGCCTAGCTTTACCCCTTTTTTAAGTAGGATTCATTCCTAGGCCTATTTGCTCTTGTCATTCGCAGATATTGCATTGCGTTAAAGCATGAGAATCTGTCATTGCTTACGATTGGAATCCTCCAATTCTTTTCACCAAACATGTTTAGCCATTTAAGGTGCATTCACAATCATTAGCCTAAGTCTAGTGTACGATTGGCGTCAACGCTAACTTCAACTTCAACACCTTGATAAACCTGTATATTCATATGGAAGCATTCACGATTGCAGAAATGCGTCAACCGTCAACTTGAACCGTCAACGTCAAAGTTCAACTCATTCCAACTTTGACGATTGGCGTTAACGTTTGACGCTCGCGCATGCGCATTCACATGTCACCAAAGAGGTTTCAAAGAAATATCTGTTTGTTTTTGAAAGAAAGCCTTTTCTTCTTTTGATTTTGTTGGTGTTCACTGGCACACAAATAATAACCTCTAAATGACAACTACAAACCAGCTGTTGTTTACATAAAACCATAGAATGCTCTACTTCACAGCCACGGGAACAACGTGTAGAGATGGCCGTGCAATAACGAAGATCAACGAAGTTCACCGATGAGTACCGACGCAGCTTCAGTTGCCGTCGAATCGTGAATCAAAAACGTTAACGTGAATCTATTACCGGTTGACGATTCAAGTTGACGCCAATCGTAAACTAGGCTTTACTAGTACTATGGTTTAATGATTAAGACTAAGCCACAGGCTTCTTTCATTGGCTAGGAGGGAGAATACTGCGCTCTGATTGGCTGTGACTAAGGTTTGTCTTGGTCTTAATCATTAAACCATAGTACTAGTAAAGATTGTGAATGCACCTTTACAGGGTGTAAGTCTAGGGCACCTATCCAGGCAAATTTAAAAGAGTCACTGACCCACTTTCAGGCCTTGCCTAAGGCTAGGCCTACCGGTGGTTGGCACTGCGGTAAAGCTTGCCAACAGCTGATCGGCTGTTATTGTGGTTCAAGGTCAACACTCCCCCTAACCTTTTGAACTTCTTGAACTAAAAGCCACGGATTCATCCGAGGATTCATAGGCCTACTGACGGTCGAACTGGTTTTAGGGTTTTTTCATGGACTTACGTAGGCCTACGCCATATTGCCATATTTAACGTGATTCACATGTCAAAATGATGTATTTTAAAAATAAAAATTAACTATCAAAAAACATCTATTTATAAAAAAAAACACTGGAACTTAGGCCTACAGATAAATAGGCCTAATCAAATCATGTGTATGTACTACGTAGCCTACATAATCAATCTTGCAAAGGAATACACAAAAAAAGTTAGAACAGCCGAGCAGCTGTTCGCAAGAAATACCAAAAAGGGCAGGAGTCCCTTAGACTATTTGGTGCCTGATTGGCCTAGCTCGATATGCAGCATAGTAGTCTGCCACTTGTAGTCATCCTGACGATTTATGGTATTGATTGATATGTATGTATTGTATGTAAATTCTTTTTGCACTATTGCTATACATTTCACATATAAAAATAATATAATACAATTCTACTCTTCTCACAAAGCAATTCTCATTTAACAGTTTTATATCGGTATTCATTCTTAAAACTTTGAACATTTGTCTTTAATTTCAACTTAATGATGGTGATAATTCAAAGTAGTTAACCAACAGCAGCCCCCCCCCCCCCACACACATAGTTAATCTACTTTTTTCAAATTTGCCCTGTCTTCTTTTGTGTTTCAGTTTGTCGAAAGTGATGTTGATGTCGAACTACTTATAAATATTCCGTAAGTGCTATAGTGTATAATTGTAAACTAACATCCAGAGCTGGGCAGTATCGAAAATACATGTATTTGAAATACATATTTGAAATACATTTGTATTTTGTATCGAAAATACATTTTTCAAGGTATTTTGTATTTTTTTACAAAATACTTATCCCAACAAAATACATTGAATTCATCTTCTACTGATGATGATGACTTTTTCGCTTTTGAAAAAGTATACAGTATGGTCGATATCCCTCTTCGTTTTAAAAATAACACTAAAGGAGAGTTGGAAGTACTACAATACCTCCAAGATAAACGCGGAGACATTCAAATGCCAAGCTTGTATCCGGCCATAAAACAAATGTTTCTGCAGTACAATACAAGCTTGAGGTCAAGTGCTCCAGTGGAGAGGATGTTTTCATTTGCCAGTATTGCAAACAATCCACGCAGAAATGCATTATCGGACGGATTGTTTCAAAAACTTGTAATTCTGAAAGGCAATGTCCAATGGGCAGCAATGAGTGTAATTTGAATCAAGCTAGTGCTACCATCATTGTTTGTATTGTACTGTTCATTACATGATGATGAATAAATTAATGTTCTAGACATACACTAAGCACTTGCTTTTGTTAAACCAACATCCAAAATTTTAAAAGAAAAAAATGTTGGTTGTTCTTTATTTCCCGGTAGTTGTAGTTGTAGCATATAGAAATGCATTTTATTTTAAGTATTTTTGAAAATACAAATGTATTTTGTATCGAAAATACATGTTTCTAAATGTATCTTGTATTTTGTATCTAAAATACATTTATTTCAGTATTTTGTATCTAAAATACAAATATTTGAGTACCTATTTTGCCCAGCTATGCTAACATCCCTTCCAACCATATTTTTATATTTGTTGGTCTGATTGGTTTTTAATATTTTTTTATGTTAAATCAATCTGTATCGATTGGTTTGAAAGTTTGAAACAGTTATACATTCTTACAAGCTTTTATTTTTCATTATTTTATTTACAATGCATATTTTTTACAATGTGTAGGCCTATGTATACGCCAATACATACTAGGGATGACATCGCAGAGTAAAATCTGGATATGTTTGTAGGTAGCTCTAGGTCTATGGCTATATCGAATTAGTTTATAAATAAATAGTGCTACTAGAATAAAAACCATATCTGTACCACCAACCATCTAGTGTATACTCATACATACACTATATATGTATATACCGGTATATATATATATATATTTATATATACTCTTTATTCCAACACTATTTAGTTAACCATGAATGAACAATTTAAATCTTTTTTTTTCCTTCTTGTGCCAAGGTGGCTTTTTCAGCCATTCTTCTTCAAAAATCTTATTAAATGCCCACATTTGGCTATTATGCCATCATGCTGGATCGGTCAACCAGTAGAGACACGCTTCTTTTTCCACCCTCTAAATATGCAATTTCTTTCTTTCCAGATTTACAGGGAATGTGAAACTAAAAGGACTGGTACTTATTGGGGGAGAACAGGATACACACCCATCACAAATGAGACTGTGAGTTGATTCTGATGGTCTATTTCATTAGGTGTAGATTAAGAATAGTTTCTAAACATTCAAGTACTTTCACGTCCAAGGAAGGTCTGTGTAAGCTGCTGAAAATTTGGACTAGGTACGTAGGCCTACGTAGTTTAGTGAAATGCTGACTGCATGTTTTTAGCGAACGTTTGTTTAGTGTGATATTCGTACGTAGCCTAGCCGTCATTGCCATTTTTTTTTCACTTTTCATTAAAAAACAAACTATTTGTTGTAGCCAGCTACTATTTGTGAAAAAAATATTTGTATAGGCCTATTCGTATTTGATATTCAAACTTTTAATCATGTCAGTATTAGATTTGAACCTGAAAATCACTATTAGTACATCCCTAGTACCGGTACTACTTGTTTATATGTAGGCCTATATATATATATATTTTTTTTTTTTTTTATATCTGCTCCCTGTGTCCAACAATGAAGTCGGGTAGGGGATAGGAAATTAATCCCATCATATTCTGGCCCCTAGGTACATCGAAGCCGGCTGGCCATGCCTGACGCTTCCCTCATGTTAACTTCCTCCGGCTCCTCCTCTTCACTTTCTTGTTCCTCTGCTCTTTCTACAAATTCTGTCCATACTTTTCTATCTTCCCACCATCGTTCCTGATTGACCTCTTCCCAAGTTGCATTTCTTCTATGCATTCAAGTTGATCGGACTTTCCGTTCGACCGCTATCGACAGACATAAAATTTTTTTTTTTAAAAAAACAGAACGAAGTGCCATAAGAGTCGAGTGGAGCATATATGCATATGTATATTTAAAGTGCTGGAAGACTACTGCGCCACAGATAATATATTAGGACTTAATACACTTTGAGTTATCTGTGCCCTGAGTTAGGTCAAACTCAAACCACAAGTTTATTTATTATTTATTTTCACCATTGGTCTGTGGGGTCTCCACTGTATAGTAGACCCAATCAAAGTATTGGCATACCGATCTCAGGTCATTTACTGTCCCTTTCAACAATGCCAATTGAAAGAAAATCAACAGATGGCGTACTTTCGCACATTGGTAAATGCATGGTTCGGCTTAGTCGAGTGCACAGGCGATTTGGCCACACCCACCGTTACAGGTGACCAACAGAAGGTCTTACATACTATGCTAAAAAGTGATTTTACAACATGATAGTGTATATTGGATATGATGAGAGTGAACAAATATGATAATCGTAACTCATAGACCTAGTATACTTACTGCTAGAACACTATATATACTGATCAATTAAAACATTGAGGTACTACTGCATTAAACTTCTAATGATCTTTCCCTGTTTAGTGTTTATATCTCTGTATTTAACTCAACAGGTTTAAAAATCGGCCGCGCATGTCGTTTGATGATATTAATGTTGCTTCTGACCAAGAGTTTGAGCTTCATCCAGACAGAACAGGCACTATAGAATATGCTACACGGTGAGTGAAAGTACAGATTTAAACCAGCTTTCTCTTCAATCCAAGCTAAAGCGCTCGTTACACGGGGAAGTGAAGAGTGAGAAGTAAAAAGTGGAAAGTAAAAAGACTTTTCGAAGTTGTCACACGGGACACTTCTCGAGGAAAAGAAACAGTGTGCGTGTGGCGCCATCTCTCAACCTACGTGCAACACTATCGGGCGCTGTGCGGCAAGAGTGGTAACTAACTAGGTATGGCGATTGATTTCTCCCGTCTTGTACGTACGTGTAACACCACCGCCTTGTTTACACACATCTCTGGGAAAGTTAACAGGACGTCCAAAATGACTGTCGACGTATTCCCGAAGTTGTAGTCCATGGCAACATTACCAGCCAATCACGACCAACTGTTTAAGGTTATTTCGCTTTTCGCTTTTCACTTGTTGAACCGAGCTCGACTAGTGCGGAAAGTTTTTACTTTTTACTTTTCGACTTCCCCGTGTGACAGCGACCGGAAAGTCCCTTTGAAAGAACATGCTATCTCAACTTTAGAAAAGTGACCTTTTTTTTCACTTTTTCTTTTCACTACCCCGTGTAACGAGCGCTTATACAGGGCTCCGAACACCACTGACAAGTGAGACATACTACATTTAAATACTATTACAGTAGGCTACTGACATAGGCAAAAAAAATAGATCTATAGATTCTATATCAAAGCAATACGGTATTATGGAACACCATGTGAGTGTGGCAGTAGCTGTGCAAGCAGTGCTGTAACCCGCACATGGTGCATGACATTATGTGATCTTCTGTTATGACTAATGTACATAATCTTTTAAGTACTCAAAAAAACTTTGGAAAACTTGTTTTGTGGACGCATTAACTACATCCATGTTGTATTGTATTGTAATCTAATCTTGTAAAATATTTAAGAACACGTTTATGTTTGAATGTTTGGGAGACGAGGAAGAAATACCAACATGTCATCTAAAAGATGATAGATTATCAATCATGTGAGTGTATAATTCAGTTAAAAAGAATATATAGCAATCAATTTATGAATTTATTCTTTTCTCATGCCCGAATGCATAGTTCACACTCAAACCCTCCTCAAATCAGCCTCTCCTTAGCTCATGTAGCCAACAATTACATAGCCATCCACATGGCAGTGTCTTTCCGTGATTGGTGGTTGGGCAAGTTTGAGGAACGCTTGAGTCTGGACTATGCATACAGACTTCACATAAGTTGTTGGTATTTCTTTCTTACAATATCAATAAACCTACCCAACAGGATTTTTTAACACACACCTACCATAGAGAAATTTGTAGATGCCTCATTATAGGTCCATACTCCTTACAGATTTCTTGGTAACATTGCTAAACATCTAGGCCTACCCTATCTCTTGTGAAATATAACTTAAGAGTGTAATTGGAGCTTGAATGTTAATTGCTGATGATTTAAGCTAACGAGCCAATACATTACATACTATTGTACATAATTGGATGTCTCTTTACAGAGTGGTAAAGTTCTCATCAGTTCACCACTTAACATTGTACTTTCCAAGAAACTTTGGTGGTGAAACTACTAAAATCTACTACATAGGTCTTCGTGGAGAATATACTGAAGCCCATAGGCATGGTGTCACGATCTGCGCTTATGAGGCGAGGCCAAATGTTATGGATCACAAAGCAAGCTCAATGGACCAAGTGCCTTCACAGTTACAGTTATAAAAAGCCCTCATCTTAATTTAAAATGTATGCCTCTAAGGCTAATCAATTATCATGCTTCTTTCTATGCCTGCTGACTTGCTGTGGAGCAAAGTGTGATACAAGGGATATATACATACCGGTACATAGGCATACGTACATACATACCTACCTACCTACCTACCGTCTGAAGAAAAGTTTTTTCCACGATAGAAGTTAACATGTAGCCACAAGAATACACTACCAAGAGCCATGTAAAATATGTGCGGCATCCTTCAACACTTAATTTTAAGTCTGAAATAATACCTGGTATATATGCATTTTATTTATGATTGCATGAAATTCTAATAAAATGATTTTGATAAAATTGGAGTGTCATTCTCTATAACTATTAACTAGGTATTAGGTTTGTTTTGAAGTCAGAATACATATTACTACACAAATAAAAGCATAATCCTGTTACCTTTATGTCATGTGCATGATTAATACATATTAATACAATTTATTTATTGCAGTATAGATAACAAAATTGTACTCTGGTACATGATTGATACAAACTCTAGAACTTGTTTGTTAATACTTGAAAGTTTTAAATTACAGCAAATTAAAATTTGAACTTGCACAGGTGTTATTATTTTATTTGTTCATGTTACCTGATGGCTCACAATTTATAATAATTGAACATCATTCCAATAAAATTTCAAATACATTGTTGTGCTTAAGCATCAAACATGTGAGGTACCGTAGGCCTATTGTTTACCGTAAAATTAACACTCAGGCAATTTACCAGTAAACTTCAGACAGTAAAATTACTGATAAATGACCTGTTTTTTTGTGATACTACTAATCATATTAGTTAGCTTAGATGCACATAGTTTCTTCGATGACAAAGGTGCATTTATTGTTTAATTTTTTTTTTCCTCTTATGCAATGATGACTTTTCAGCCATTCATTTTTCTTGCTATCCAATATAAATTACTCTAAACGGTGTGAAAAGCGGCACAAGATACATTTCTGCCGGCGTGGCACAAGGCACTATCACCGCCCCTACCATATTTAAAATTGCAGTTAATGGAGGAATTAAGCTGGTCAAAATCCTGCCAGGAATCTACGTTAAGGCCTACGCTGACGATTTCTTCATCTATGTCACAGGCAGGAACATCGGCGGCCTGCAGATAATGCTCTCCTCCGCATTAAGTATGTTGGCTGGATGGCTTGAGTCCCGTGGCTTCAAGGTGAACCCCAACAAGTCATGTTACATGGTCTTTACTTTTAAACACGAAGACCCCACTCTCGAGCTGTACATAAGTGGACAGCAGCTGAAAAAAGAGGAACACGTTACCTACCTCGGAGCCATCCTTGACAAGAAGCTCACCGGCAAGGCCCATTTCGAGAAAGCTGCTGAGAAGGCCAAAAAGAGGCTGCGCTTGATGCAACGTGCAGCCGGAGTGTCTTGGGGAGCCAGGATTGACACACTGGTTCTTACCTACAAGACCTATGTGCGCCCGGTCCTTGAGTATGGAGCAGAAGTTTTTATCACCTCGGCGCAGAACCATCTTGATATACTTAGTAAAATCCAGAATCAGGCCATTCGACTCGCCAGCGGTGCAGTAAAGACAACACCAGTGGCGGCAATGGAAGCATACTGCAAAGTAGAGCCCCTACTACAGAGATTAGAGCAGAAAGCCATCATACTGCATGAGAAACTGGCCAGGATTGATCCAACATGGCTTGCCTTCCCAATGGCAAGTGCAGCAGGACACATAAATTTTGCTCAAAAAACAACACTCCTGAAAATGGAGCACTGTCCGGACCTGCTACGCCATCCTCGACAAAAGCTTACCACCCTAGATGTCAACTGCCTGCCAAATTCTACCATCAAAATCGAATTCAATCTTCAAGTGGAAGGTGTGGGCAAAAGGGAAGAAAAAAGCCAGACTGAGCTGAAAGTGCTTACTGAGGCACACCTGAAGAAGCACTACCCTAAATCCGAATGGATTCATGTCTTTACAGACGGCTCCCAAGACAGCACGGGAAGGAATACTGGCTTCGGCTTCCACTGCATCTTCTTTGAAGAGGCCCACCCTATGGCACCAGGCTCGAGCATTTTTGATGCCGAAATAAGAGCCATTTCAAGAGCAGCAGAAAAAATCGCAGAAACGCCAACATTTCCACTCAGGAAAACAAAATTTGTTATTATCTCAGACAGCAAGGCCGCCATCAAGAACATCTGTCACATTGAAAAATGTGAAGAAGCCTCCCTGTCACTTCAAAAAAGTCTAATCAGAAATGTGATGCATGGCAAAGTGCTAAAAATCCAGTGGGTGCCAAGCCACTGTAACATCCTGGGCAACGAAAAAGCCGACGCACTAGCCAAACTGGGCTCGAAGAAGTCGGCACCCGACACGGCGAGTATTTCCTTCAACTCTGCCAAAAACCTTGCTAAGGAGGGCCTCAAGACATCATATGATAGACTTCAAGAGTCCAAGACGAACCACAAACTGTGGCGAGACGAGGTGCTCAAAGGGCCGGACAAATCATGGTCAAGAAAAGTGGCAACAGCGCAGTTTCGGCTGGCCACAGGACACGATGTCCTGCAGCACCACTTGAGTCGATTTCAAATAACAAAGGAACCAGCAACTTGCAAATTATGTACATTAGGTTTTCAGGACAGAGCACATCTCCTCAGCTGTGCTGCACTTAAATCTGACATTGACGCCCTGCCAAATAACCTGAGCGGGCCAGAGAAGGAAGCACATATTTACTGGATAGCTAGGAAGAAAAATGATTGAAAAATCAAACTTTCGGCATAAGATAAAAAAAAAAAAAAAAATATATAAATTAGCTTCTTGATCTGATTTAAATTAGAAAAGTATAAATTCCACCTAGTACTGTTTAATTATTGTTTGGTACTAATAATAATTTATTTGCCTTTACCTTTACCTTATAATAAAAACAACAATTCAAATTAAAACAATTACCATTTTACCACCATGCTTAGAAAATTTAGGGTCACTATGTAGGGTGTACTATTTTTTTATCAAATCAGTACAGAAGTATCATTCGTTATACAATGATAGTTTCTTTTCAAACAGCCTACACCAGCAAGTATGAATTAATTTAATTATACACGCATTCTTTTCAAGCAAGGTAATAAATATTAGTTATTGATTGGTAAGTTTTTGGTTTGGAAAGAGTGATAGGACTCACAGCCTTTAGGCTCTACACACCTATTGCCTGGATTGGTAAGTTTGCAATGAGTTATTACTGGTACTGTACAGTACATATTGTTTAATTCATTCTGTTTTATTAACTTCTGCCAGAAAATAATAGCACAACAAATTTCTAATATTTTATGTTTTATTATCTGACCCCAAACAAATTGGTTGAAACATCCAGGCTACATCCCAGCTTATCATTATATTGTTATTATTTGTGATAAAGTGTTTTCACCCTCGAGTCTTCGTTGCTTCCTGGTATTGTAAGTCCTGAAAATGCGCTTATAAATCCGTGTCCATTTGGGCTGACGAAGAAATCTCTTCCAGGCTGGCTTTCAGCTAGTTTTCCCACCATCTTGCAAATTGCAGGCTTGTTGCTCTCATTTGTCTCCGAGTCTGTGTATCTATTTATCAACCCGTTATTTCGCGCAAAAATTTTAAGTTGGTCTAAAAAGTTTTCACAGCTAGTTTTTGTCCTGTTTAAATGGCACAGGGCCTCCGTGTACATTTCCATTTCCTCTTTTACACTGGTTTCCTCTGCACCCTTGGGTTGTTTCCTTAAATCCCCAATGTTGTGTGTAATTCCTTTCCCCAAAGCTTTTGCAACTTTTTCATCTTCATTCAGGCAAGCTATTTTCTTATTCGACAAGGAAGTAGAAGCAATTGTTTTTTTGCGTTGAAGTTGATTTTCCAAACATATGGTTGTGTCGTCCTTTGATTTCTTTGTTTCTTTAACATATTTTTCTGACAATTTATTTATAACTGATTGTTGCATACTTGCTATAGTTTGGGGTTTTTTACTCTTTTTAAGAGCTCTTTTAGCACCTTTTCTGTTCTTCTTCTTTATTATTACACTTTTCTGGTTGTCCGACTTTGCTTTTGCCCCTCCTTCGACTTCGCCGCCCTCTTCGAAATTATTAACTGCTTCGTCTAAGTTACGGGCCAGCCCATCAATTAAGTTGTCTATAATCGGACCAGCATATTTCTTGATTCTGTATTTAGTTTCAGTATGTGATATGGTTCCGCGTTGGCCACCTATTGTACTCAATCTCCGTGACAACTTTTTGCTCCTCTTGTTTAACAGTATTTTCTTACCCTGCACAGCAAGGCTCATACCGAGGTACGGCAGATGCCGAGGTACTTGTTGCTTGAAAACCAGATCAAACTTACCCGTGTTTGCGCACTTGTTGTAGCGCCTGTCCACGACCACTACGCACACAAAGAGAAAGCAGATTAGTAGGTTCTAAACCTTTATCTCAATAAACGACCAATCATTTTCTGCAATTTCTTTCTGTTTTTTGATAATTTTGCTTAATGTTATGTTAACTTAAAACATCTTGGCTACTGAACTGAAAGTATTATACATGCAGAATTTGGTTAGTTTTACCAAAGTAAGTAAGTAAGTAAGGAAGTAAGCAAGCAGTAAGTTCAGTGTAAAGTTTCATTTGTGATTCGAGTAGTTTTTAAGTTTTAAGTCAGTATGAGACCTACAGTCAAGAGGGGAGATGTGGAAAATATACCATTGTCGGAGGTAGAAAGAAGTGGGAACATTTGGTTGCAAAACCGAAGCTGACCCTTTCAGAAGCACTTCCTGCTTAGCCACTTTGGCTATGGATGATGATGATAATTAATGATAACTGATCACTAAATTTGCTTTTGGTTAGTGTACATTCTTTGTAGTAGAACAATTTAATTTGTTTATGATTGAAAAATTGTAGTCAATATAGGGCCTTACTTGAAGTATAATCTGATTAGTGAATGTGCAGTTTAATCTTCTCTTGTTGATATCTCAGTGTATAAATAAGATGCTTAACATAACTAATCGATCTCTGGAGTGAACTTTTCTGGCTCACCATCCGGTACACCTTCAAATCATGTTTGCAGTGCATGACTTGGAACAGAGCGCTCATTTACCTTTGATAACATCCTCGAGGCACTGAGGACATAAGCGCGCTGTTATGCTCGTGCTTGAAGACAGGTCCGGACAAGAGTTGATCTCTATCAGCCATGTGGAGAAGTCTTCTGTTATCATGAAGTCTGCACCAAACAGTTCGAAACAGTTAGGACACGTGCCCATGTGTTCCTGAGATGCCAGGAGTGTTCCGATGATGCCCTCTTTCATACCAGGATAGATGCGTTTCTCCCACACGTCGCCGTGGCCGATTTTGCTATCAAACACATTTTAAACGGAAACTAGTCGTTGGCAGATTGAACCAAATAGAATACCTCTGATTATGTTTGATTCTACAAGAATGGCAAATGCAATGCAAATCTGTTTTAGACATTTGAAATCTAAAACAATTTTTTAGTCGATTTCTCATTCGGTTCCTCAAATATTGGAAAACCTCAAGATTAGACCTGCTGTATTATAACCATTCTGTTTATAGCAAACTACAGCTTTAGGCCCTTGAAATGCACTTAAGTTTATTGGTTCTTATTATTGGTGACTACCTTAAGTATTTCTTAAACATGTAGCAGTCCCACATATTCTCTTCTGGTAATTCGGGACTGTCCCTTTTCCCATTAATGTATTTCCGTTGCACTGCGTTGTTGCACAAGTGGATCGCCTCGTGCATGTCATGAAGGTTGAAGGATTGAGAACAGAATCTCAAGTAGCATTCCCTGAAACAACATTGATCATTGCCGTGGATGTAATAATTATTTTTTTTTATTTTTTTTATTGTTGTTTTCCTGTCCCATGGAAGGACAGGATAGCCAGTGTAGGGTTATGGGCATGCCCATATTGTTATACACCTTAAACAGGTAATATCATTAACTCGTAAACAAGTGTGGTTTCAGACCTGTACATCCAAATTGTGAGTGGATCGACGCACGTGACCAGGAACCATTGCCTTATGTCGAACTTTGTGTTGTGAATCAACAGAGGGCGTTCTGCAACAAAATAAAAATAATACTTATTAAACTAGCTTATTGAAACTATTTTGATATAGGTACATGTTGCAATTCCTAATATAGTACACTTCAGTCTAAATAATCGAAATATTGAAACCAATTTCTATGAGCGGTAGTAAACCAATCAAGTATTTTGTTTGCATGCATATATGTTATAGCTCCCAGCTCATACCTATTTATATAACCATTCTGCGACACATCTGGTGAGCGCGTGTGCTTTGCAGTGTCTCATGAATGCATCTTGTGAATGCACTTAGTAAATAGACGAGTGGGAAATTCTCTTAATTGCAAAAGGAACTTAAACTAAATTACCAAACGTCATCCGTAGATACCTAGTTGTTGTTGTAGGTGTTAACCATGGTGGTCAAGACTTTTTCTGATATTAACTATTATAAGAGCAGCCTAACTTTGTATCTCTCGTGAGTCGTGAATCCAGGCCCAGATCACACGAAGAAGTTACTAATTCCTGGTTGGAATAAAGATACAATATGCATTCAATAATATGATTTCAAAATCTGCTCTCAGGTAGGCCTGGAATCACAAGAGACAAAATAAGACTGCTGAGACCAGACACAGGCTTACGGTCTTTTTTTATCCGGGCCATGGCTTACGTTTTTAAAAAACATTTGATTTTATATTTTTTAATTTTGTGACCACCTGTTTATATATTTAAAAATACATGCAAGCAGATTTAAAACAGTAGCAATGGCACAAACCGATGTATTTTTGCACCACATATCGTGATTCCTTTGGCATGTTTGGGTTGGCCCTAGTAAGGATTTCTTTAAGATTGGCCATTAGTTTAATGCCACGGCCTCTGGACTTGTTCCCTGGCTTCACAATCCAAAGGTTCAACATCCCGTCGACATCAAGTTGTGGCCAGTACTTCTTGATGTTGGTTAGCGTCTCATTTGCTACGTTGTACATAACCTAGCAACCCACAACACATCATGGTATGAACAGACTTGTATGTAAGCCTGCAATGTTGCACAACTTTACTTGTTTTGAGAGAAAGTGGTATTTTTCTAAATTATCCGCCGGCATATAGGCTATATTATTCTTATTTCCTCACACTGTCCCCTAAATGGTTAACACTTCACAAACAACGTAATCAAAACTTGGTTTTGAGCGTACAAGTTATGGGGTTCGGTACTTGGACATTTAGAGGACAGAGATTAGAGAAAAGAACAAGGGCCTAGGTAATTATTTTTAAAGTATAGACTGACAATAATAAACATGAGAACATAACCAGAGCTAATAAAACATGTTACGGGGGGGGGGGGGGGGGTATCGATTCAACTCGCGTTCACTCAAATGTGGTGAACCTTCTGCAAAACCCTAAAAAAAAAGGACAAGGAATTACTTGAAAAATGGGTTAATTTGTATTTAAGATGGAGTTGGAAAATGACGTGCGTGCCAAATGAAGTATAGTCATACCCACAACAAAATCTTCGACATTGGCTCAAAATTCGCTTTAATTAATAAAGTTTTTAAACACAATCATGCTGTGTAGGCCCTATGTGCGTACTTTATTCTCCGTGGTTATTATTGAAATGTTTGTGCACGTGGGCGAACATTGATCTGTCCGAACAATGCGTATTGGTGGAGGTGCCGGGAATTCTCGAGGCAGAGAGTAATTTGCATTAGTAACACTCGATACCGCTAGGGTTCGAAATACAAGAATAAGATAATGGAATCTTGGCTGAAAGGCAAGGAATAAAATCAGTGTCGATAGTTACTGTTACTGCTACGGCTACGTGAGCTTTGAAAGTAGCATAGAAGAACCTATTTTCATTCGTCATTAAATTGCTATTTATACACAGATAAAAAGTATTGTCTCTGTATTTTAGAACTATACTTTCATCAAAGACTTAAATAGTGACTTGCTTCTTCAACAAAGGGTAACAACAATTCAAAAGTATTTCCACGGTGAATTAGAAATTCTGTATATGTCATAGGTCTGTGAAAAAATTAAACTTGTTTTTTTGATTATCTGTATAATGTTAAATTGTTTTTCACGATTTACCGCCTAACTATATCAATCATTGTTTGTAGTCAGTACTGCATAGCAAACTTGGCATTATTATCAACTGCTTGGAAAATACTGTAAGAATATCAAAGTCGCCGATAGCTGGCTAAAAACCAACCTGTCATGGTTATATTCAGCTGTTAAAAGAATGTTATTTGGTTGCAAAGTAGAGCAGCTGTACGCTTCACCTTCTCTCACTAGTCACCACTTTACCACCTTTGAACTATACATTATGATTATTATTATTGTTCTATATTGACGGTAAATTTTTCGGATTTTTCGTCAGGTTACTAAAGTGACGAACTGTGACATCGATATATTGTATTTGGTATTTACTATTTACTTATTTGGAAGATTTAGTTTTATCGTAAATCCTCGACCTGCCGACGTTGTTGATTTCGTGCAACAGTCGACTTAAGTATAGGATTTATTTATGGTTGTCGGATGGAGTTTGTTTAGAAAAAAAAATTTAAAAAAAAGCAATTCCGTATCACCAAAACAGTTGCCATGTGTATATGGTTACTCACCTCTACCATTTCTTGATCTTTATGTAATAGATGGTGTTTGTGTACGATCATGTAGTAACAGTTAAGAAACTGGTTCCACTGAGCGTCCGTGACGGAGGCGTAATCTGAGCGGTCGATGTCCTCGTGGGCTTGTTTGCTGATGTAGTCATTGGACCTATCCACAGCAAAGTCCATCACCGACAAGGGTATCTGCAAAGAACATTCTGACATTCATTCCTAATGTGCGGTCATGTATCCCCTGAATAAGACGCATGAAAAATAATTATGTAACCGTTACAAGATTGTGTCATTTCGAATTCGCCAAGATTGACCACTGGACCTGGATTCACAAAGATGCCTAACTCAATGTTGTCCCAAGTTAGGCAAATCTAGATAAATCATCTCTGGGTATTACTACACATGCACAAATAAAATATTATTAGTTACATTTGTAATATTTTACTATATTTTATCTTTATTACATTGCAGAACGACATATGCGTGATTTATATCACTTAGATTCGCCTAAACTAGGACGTCTTAGCACTTAAACACCTTTGTGAATCTGGGCCCTGCAACTTACTCGTCCCCCCTCCGATTCCACAGCCTCTTTGCCACCGGATTCGTAATTACAAACCAACCACTTGAGTAAGTTGAGGCAAGCAGTGATACGGAAGTCGTACTTGAAAGCTGACAGTTCGTCGCCAAGGCCTATGGTGTAGCACCGTGGGAAGTGTATGTCAGACACGCCCACCTCGCAGTACCAGTGCATTTGCTGCATGTACCTGCATAGGCCCACCTGCAACCATTGGCAACACCGTTAGACCAAAGAACTTAATAGTAACCGGGCTGTTTAAGGTCTTTGCTTATAAAAAGTAGCTACGCTTGATATACCAGTACCCTTTTTATTTTGCTGTTACTATCTGACGAGACAAGCTAGAATTCAGGATACGAATCCGTCGCCCCAGCTGTCATAGAGAAACATTTGTCTGCACTGTAATGTTTATTAAAATACCCTGAACATAACTTTCTGAGATGAAATATCCATTGAGTAATATGCAGTAAATTTTTAAGTCTTACAATTACAAATAAAGTTATGTATTTTATGTTTTGTGTTCAGAAAACGATACCAGCAGACCATAAATAAAGCAAGAAATGTATAATGAAGGGAATTAGAATAGAATGCATCTGTTATAGTCCTCCCAACGAAACTATTCTCATGCTTTCGTCATAACCCCTGAGGCCTCGAAGTAAACTTCCGCGAACGGTTGACTGCCTGTGTTCATGCGCGCACTATTGCCGAATACTAAGATGGCGCACGACGAAATTAGCAGCTCCCGCACTGCAATCATGTAACTTTGATCGCTAACGTTGAAATCTACTTGATCTCCGCATGGCGGAGGGTCGTCGAACTCGGGAGTTCGACGAGCCTCCGCTAGGTGGAAATCAAGTAGACCTTGTTGTGTACCCAATGAGAGTTCGAGAATTCGAAGAAGTTCCCAGGAACTATCAAAATCCAGCAAGCTGTGAGCAACATTTGTAGTCTTTTGTTTTTATTGAAAGCCTGTCAAAATGTATACAAATTCATATTTTACTGTATGATCCATAGAGTAACTACTCGCAGCAAGTATTTATTCTAATATTCCACTGTGTTCTAGAGGTAGGTCTAAACTGTAAAGGTATAGTCCGTCCTACTTTAGTTTTATGAAATAAAGTCGTTTAAACACCGGCGTTTCCGCCATTTCTTGGTATCGAAAGCTGTGAATGGCTGGGTGCCTGGGATCTATTTTCAATTATCACTTCTCTTCAAACATGACTTATTGGTTTTGTTACTACAAACTTATATTTGTATTAATTTTTAAAAATATTCATCGTGTAATATTATTAATAGCAACTTACACAAATGAGAGAATTACCATTTATCAACATCGGACAAGTTGGCCAACTCACGAACTGAGAACAATCCGACGCAATCTTCCATCAAGCACACGGAGGAATGACAAGTTAAGTTGCCATTCTGGGCATGGCCTGTGATGAAAGCATGAGAATAGTTTCGTTGGGAGGACTATAGCACATTTTATAACTAGAAAAAGAAAGCATCAAGTTAAATTATTTTCTGTGATTAATGTTAGTATATTCTGTATTTGTTCCAGGCATGATTTTTGTAAAAGGAAACACTTCTAGTCCTTCACACAAACTCCTAACCGCTAAAACTAAATCTCCCAACGCTAATAAAGGCCCATTCACAGTGCACAATTTTCATTGTGGATGATTGATTGGAACAATGACAGCGTAAAGTTACCGGAATATTTGGTTCTTGAGATAACAAACGGACCTACAAAAACTTAATTTTAATGAGTCTGGGACACCGGTACAAGAGCAAACCGTTACGTTTAATCACCTTAATCATCAGTTTAAAATAAAAATAGATAATTTCGGCACAATTAAGCGTAATTTTCATTTGTGCAAAGAGAGGCCTGCTAGACTTCTCTGGGCCAGGGTGAAAATTTAGCCTATAGTGACTGCAAATCGCCAGAAGCGACGAAATATGGTCCTCCTCTCCCCCTTCCCACCCATTCACCTCTGTAAGTCAATCGTTTCTCCTACGTGTCCCTTCCTCCAATCTTCACCCCCGACGACATATTATTATGACTAACACAATCAATGCAACTAGTATGAACGTGCACTTGTTTGACCTTGGTGTTGAAGTAGGCCCGTTGGAACCTGTTGACTATCTGATACTTGGCGAGATTGCTCCACTCGATGCTGTCCTTCATGGTCCAGAGGAAGTCAGCGGGCGGTGCGTCCCGCAACAGTCTCGCTACCAACGCATCGTCACTGTCTTGGTGCAACTCTACTCTGGAGGGCCTGGACACGGAACTACGCCCTGGAACGCACGACCATTTTCACAATTATTATAAAAACGTGGAACTATTTTAAAATTCTCCTTTTTCAGATTTTCTATTCATCTAGATGGCATATTTTCCTGTTAGTTCTCTAGTCTAGTTCGTCGATCCAAATACAAACAATTATTGCTCATGGTACTATGGCCCAGATGCAGAAAATGTCTCCTAGTTAATAAGAAAACGCTGGTTGCTATGAAATTGTTTGATACATACTATTTTCCATAAGAAAAACAAATTCCTTAACAATTAGTTGCATGGGGCTTTGCAAGGCCTATGTCTAATATTTAATTACAATTACAACGCAATGTTACAAGTACAACAAGATTCAATATGCTTTAGTTTGCCGCAGATCAGGCCATAAAAGAGGAGAAACTTCTTTACTTTTATGATATATGGCTTCACTAGCAATGATTAAATCTATGTTAAGTTTATGTTTGTAAGGTGCTGTGTGCACAATTACCTTTTCTGCAGTCTGCACTGGACGCGTGTATCGAGCTGGTACTCAAGGTAGGCCGCTTCTTCTTCTTCTTCGGGCGCAGCACACCGCGTTTCTCAAGCCAACCCCTTCTTTTGAGGGCGGCTCGTAGTGCTGGGTATACTCCGACGACGGTAAATACTTTGTGATCCTAGTGAATATTAACTTTGACTTGGTTATTGCGACATGTAATTCACGTAAGCAGGGGATACCTTCCAAAACTTCTAGTAGGAGAGATAGATAGGCCTACGCGTAAGGTTGAAAACTACCCAATTTGTTCACAATTTCAGCGCTTTCATATACTCAGTTAAAAATATAGAAATGGTGTTTTTAGGACTGAAGTTTGAAACTTTTCGTATTATAATACATTTGCTAAGTGCTATTATTTTTTTATTATTATTATTATTATTATTATTATTATTATTATTATTATTATTCCTATAACAACGATCAAGCAATAATTGCATGCATCATAATGAAAATCGCATAACTCGAATGTGAACAACCCACCCAAACCAGAAAAATATTTCAGCAAAAACAAACCAAGACAAGACAATACTGATCCCTGCTGGAGTCGCTACCCACCTCGCCAATACATATCTCACCCGTTGGCATTACCCATTATACATTACACCCAGGCGCGTAACAACTTTAGGGTCAGGAATATATAGACACATTTTTTATTTTTAAATTCGGTATTAGGAAAAGTATCTGGTACATTTGCAGAAACGTTTGTTTGGCATGCCGTTTACTGTAGTTGATTAGTTTCATTCTGTAACTACATATATATTTAAAAAGATCTAACGTAAACTGGCCTGATTACACCCAACGTGTATCGTATCTACCAACCCCTCCCCTCCAACAGTTTAACAGTGCGAACGCAAGGGGCTTGACAAAAACTGTCAAAAGCTTTTAAACACAAATAGTCGCAAGGAGTTGAGACTTGATGAGCGGGGGGGGGGATGAATTGCCACCTTTGCCCCCCCCCCCCCCGTTGTTATGCGCCTGATTACACCCAACTGTTGTCACAGAACATATTAGAAACCTATACCTGTATTGCTTTCTCTACCGACTTCTTGAGCGATCTGAGACGATCGCAGTTGGATCGACCTTTGATCGCCCATTGTGAGGCTGTTGACGAAGCGCTTTTCCGCTTTTTAGCCGGTTTCTTGTAGGAGCTCCTTCCTTTCGACGTTGAGGCGACATGCTTGAGTGACTCACTGCGGGACGAGTCTAGAAGGCTGCTGGATGTTCCAACCAATTCATCTGTTAACTCCGCAGTGTCTCTAAAGATGTAAGATGGACGCTGGGAGTTCATAACAACCCCAGCCAGGTGGTGCAGAACTGCTTTTGATCCGTCACATCCATGGTTACATTAAACCCATTCCAGCAACAATGAGATACGTCTCCTGACTATTGTAGGCCTATAATACATTTGCACCACTTCACTGTTGTCAAATTACTATCTTTTGCGTGTTCCCCGATTTTTCATCATCTATTTTGTATTATATAAATTGTTTCTAAATTATTGTAAATTCCTAAACACTTTCGTGTGCAATTAAATTAAATGCTCTAAGTGACAGATTATAAAATTTTCATAGGACTCTCCCTTTCAATAATCTTATCTGTGAAATGTATAGTTAGAAAGGTGCAATACAATTTTGCTTTACACACAGCTCACTGACATTCAATTTCTGTGTTGCTATTTGATACAAAAAATGAAATGGGAACATTGGTGAAAAGGATGCCAAACGAGGATTGAAGAAGTATTTCAGATTCGGAATAATGTAATAATGACACGATTTATTGTGTATGAATAGATCACTATTGTTTTTACAATGAGTTCATTAACATCTCAACTTAGATATACCACATTTAGACAAAAATAGTCACGCTTTAGTTTTTATATAATTATTATTATAGTGAGTTTTGTAACAGATGTGAATGTAGGTGGTAGCAATATAGGTACCATAGATAAGACTGAAAAAATCTTTAAAATAATTCAAGATAATTGTAGTAATTTGAGAATTTCATGAGCTTCTGTTATTTATCAATCGTAAAGTGAAATGTTTGCGCGTTACTGAATTCTTTATATTTTCTTTATTAGCTGTTTTTCTTTCCAGACAAGTACAATTAAATAACCCACCTATGGATAGATAGAAAAAACATTATTTGAGTTAAGGAATGAGCTTTTTTCCGACATTGTCAAGGTGATATGTCAACGCTGTGACGTAGTAGCTGTCGTGGTGTCTAAAGGTGACACTGGGCCGAGGGGTAGAAGCAAGCTTTCCTTGCGGTTCGCCGCACTCTGCAAGCTCTTCAAGCTCATGCCTATGGCGTACAAGTTTTCCAACTGGCAATTGTTTTGTGTATCGTTCTTGACCCTGTGCCGGATGTTTGGAAGCCCTGTTCTACATGATGCGGTCTTTTCGGTGCCTTGCGTCAAACCGGGAGCCCGTAGCTTCTGACCCAAGTACTTGCCAGGTTTCTCCGCTCTATTTAATAGATACTCGTCCATCGCTGCGTTGGATGGTGACTGTTGACGTCTATTCTCGTGTCTGACACTCGGTCTGTTTCCAGAAACACCTTTTATATATCCTTTGCCTTTTGGACAGAAGAAGAATTCTCTTTCCATTTGACCTTGTGCTAGTTTGTTGACTATATCGCGTATCGTAGGCTTGGTGCCTCCCGTGGTTTCCCAGTCTATTTCTCTGTTGATGGAGAAATACCTGGGTTTTGACACCAGCCCATCGTTCTGTCTAAAAAGTTTGAGTTTAGCTAACAGCTCTATGCAGCTGGCTTTAGTTTGATTCAACGACTGTTTGTACGCGGGAGATTCTCCTTCGGACTTGTTCTCCGTAGAGTTGGTCTGTATCAATGCAGGCTCTGACAGCAAGTGGTCGATGTTTAGTGGGGTCTTTGAATGTTCGTCTATGTCAGTAGGGTTGAGCCAAGTCTTGTTTGCCTTGGAGAAGTCCTGGCTCAACACTTGTTCCGGAACTCGAGCTTCGCTATCTTTATTCGAGTCAGGCGCACAAACCGGGCCGTCACTCTTCGCTTCCTCAGCTACAGCACCTGGACTATCCACTTGACTGTTTACCTTAACTGGTTCTTGTAAAGGTTTTCGCTCCTTGATCTTTTTATACGAGTTTCTAAGAGTTCTTCTCGGACCTTTTTTATGTTTTCTATTCGCTACTCCGTTCTTCTCTCGATTGTGGCTGTGTGACTTTGCCTTTGTCTCTTCTTCCTCACTGCTATCTTCGTAATCGGATCCCGAGTCGGCCGTGTGCCGCTTCGCTCGTTCCTTGCACTCTGATTGAGAGCTCGTGGACGATCGGTCCTCAGAGTCTTCTCTGCGGGAGGATTTCTTGCGGCTCCTGTTGTCCTTGCAGATCTTCTTCCCTCGCACCGCCAAGCTCATGCCCAGGTACGGAGGAGCGGGCGGGATCTGTTGTTTGTAGGCCAGCTCGAACATGCCCGTGCAGGCCCTCTTGTTGTGTCTTCTGTCAACCACCACTACACAGAAAGACATGCCCATTAGCCATGATATATTTATAATGAAGTAACTCTACACAATGAACTTAGAATATAATTATACAATATCAATTTGTGGTATTATTTCTATTTAAAAATATACAGAGACCCAGGAGAAAATCGTTTTTAGTTAATTTTTAGTAGGCCTACGTTTTATGTTGTTTTATGTATGGTACTAGGGTGGAGTGGTAGGGGGCACCTTTGACAACGTCCTCAAGACACTGTGCGCACATGCGCGCCGTGACGCTCGTGCTCGAAGACATGTCCGGACAAGAGTTGATCTCGATCAGCCAAGGGTAAAAGTCCTCTGTCAACATGAAGTCGGCGCCGAAGAGCTCGAAGCAGTTGTTCCGTCGATCCATGTGTTCCTGCGAGGCGAGCAGGGTGCCGATGATGCCCTCCCTCATGCCGGGGTAGATGCGGCTCTCCCACATGTCGGCGTGGCCTATCGTCCTGATCGCAAACAACGTCGATACATTACACGCTAGGGGTAGACGTGGTCGGGTATGTCATTACTCATTACGCTCAGAGGTGTAGTTGGAAAACCTCAAACGTTGTTTTGTATTCCGGAGACGGGACAAACTTATTTTGAGAACCAACACACTCTCTATTTGGGGTAACAATATCAATATTGATGAAGCAACTACATAACACGTAGACACTTGTGTGTTAAAGTAACGTTACGAAAAACAAGTTGAGCAGATTGGGGTGACCAATTGTCATCGAGTTTATGTTGAATCATCATCATCATATTAAAATAAGGTATAGACTTGAATGGAGAAATGAAAGCTATATCTCTAATAGATTTCTATGTGTAGCAGTCCCACCACATATGAATATCTTTGTAATACGTAGATTTTATCACATTTACCTCAGGTAGGTCTTGAACGTATAACAGTCCCACATGTTTTCGTCCGGTAAATCTGGGCTGTCCCTCCGCCCGTTCTTGTATTTAGTCTGCACTGCGTTGTTGCACAGATGTATCGACTCGTGCATGTTGTGCAAGCTGAACGACTGAGAGCAGAATCTCAGGTAACTTTCCCTGAAACAACAGCGCTGATGTAACTGTCTGGATGTTACACAGGTATCTGACAGTTTATTGTCGAGCGTGTCTAACATACTTGTACATCCAAATTGTGAGGGGGTCTGCGCACGTGACCAGAAACCATTGCCTGATGTCGAACTTGGTGTTGTGAATCAACAGAGGGCGTTCTGAAACAAAAAATATCGAAATTAAAGATTCTTGTTGTGACTTAAATTCACTAACAGCTCAATTTATGCCATGGCACCTTTAAAGCTAATTTTGACGTCGTTGCTTCATATTTGTATATGTTATTGTAGTAAAAAATGTATTTAATACAATAACAATACAAATCTCACTGCCAACATGTTCTCATATTGCACAGGCACTCGTTTTATTTTAACACATATTTTCCATACCTAGAATATCCATGTACTAAGCGTCTGCCGTCCCATATTGTTTTATCATTGCTAGTTAAAGCACTCAACTTCTAAATTGTGTTCCTATAAACACAAACAAATAAACTAGTTACCATTCAAATAACGCCGATCTGAATTCTAAGACTATTGGCTAAATTGTCTCTGAGAGAGTCTTCTCGTCAATGTGGTCAAGATAACAACCATAATGTAAACACAGGCTTATGACAAACGAAAGAGTAAAATAACGGGTGCAGTTCAACTCAAACCAATGACACGAGAGCATTGCTGTGTAAAGACACGAACCTATGTACTTCTGCACCACATAGCGCGACTCCTTTGAGATGTTCGGATTGACTCGGACGAGAATGTCTTCGAGTTTGTTCATCAGCTTGATTCCTCGACCCCTCGACTTGTTGCCTGGCTTCACGATCCAGATGTTCAGGATGCCATCCAACTCCAGTTGAGGCCAATAAAGCTGAGCTCGAGACAGAACCTCCTTCGCTTTTGTGTCCATCTCCTAGAACAAACACCCAGTTATATAGTTGAGAAACTGTAAGAATGACGCCCCCCGCCTTATCCCCACCACTGCTACCCGACCCGCCTCAACTCCATGAAACAACAAACTGAACAACAGAAACAAACTGATTTTCAGTTACACATTTCATTTTGTTAGGTATTCACGGAGTTGAAGGGGGTCGGGTAGCAGTGGTGGCCATAAGGAGGGGGCCGTCATTCTTACAGTTTCTCAACTATAGCTAGTAAATTTAATGTGATGTGCACACAACCACAAGATATAAGAATGTTGACACAAAGCTTGCGAGAGAAACTGCTTTTAAATGTAAGAGATGGTAAATAGACAACAGAGTCAACGCGAAACACCAGCTTTTCCATTACGTACAACAGAATGTAGCCTACAACGAAATACAAATGAACGAACCTATGAGCTTTACCGAATTAGCCCTTTTACTGTGCAATCATGTAGATCAAATAACTTTTCTAAATACATTTTGGGCTAGGCCTACTAAAAACATATAATTCTTAAAAACTACTTTGCCAAATAAATTTCAGTGCTCAGCACAGTTTACATATTGTTTATAGTACATTAATACGAGTAGTAAAGAGTTAAACTATACATTGTAGATAGTTTTGATTGCGCTTGTGTAGCAGTAAAAAGAGCTTGTAGTCCATTTGGGTATTTTTTCTCAAAGAATGGTGGAGGTGCCGGGTAGCTAGTTGAATACATTGTTACACGATCCATCACTCAATGACTTTATTTTCCATGTGGGATATCTAACGATATCATATATACAGAAGAAGATATAATATTGAAAGTTATAGCCTATGTGCATTTTTCAACTTAGAACAATAAAGACTTCAGGACAATATACAAAAAGGGAATGCTATAGGATGGCTACAACAAATCGGCCACGAGATTATATGCACACAGCACAATCTAAAAGTCGTTTTGGAGGAATTTTGTAGAATGATGACCTCGTTTATAAGTTCTTAGCAGAGCTATAATTGTATACTGTCGATATAACGTATCATCCACATATTGTGAGCGAATTTGTATGTATACTATGCAATACAGCATTAAATGCAGAATGAAAATGTGTAGCATTGTGGCAATATGAGGTTCCTATAAATCAGGCAAGTATCGTCTAGTCTAACCCACCTGTATTTGAGTGTCCTCCATGTCTTGTAGCAAGTGATTATCATGTATTATCAGATAGTAGCAGGTGAGAAACTGATCCCACTGATGTTCCCACACTGTTAGGGAGTCTTCGCGATCAATGTCCTCGTGGGCTTGCTTACTGATGTACTCGTTGCACCGAGACAACGCGAACTCCAAGACATTGACGGGAACCTGTGAACAGCGTTATTGTTTCTAGGATTATCCAGTGTATGACTGAAAATATGACTAAAATAAATTTGTATTTTTTGTCTACTCACTCAATTACAATAATGATTTTCAGTGTGGGCTATTTATAACATTTATTTTGTTCTAATTGTTGCTATAACGCCTCTAAAGTCACCGTTTAGATATCCAATATGTTACAAAAACCCATGCCCGAACCGGGATATTTGATCCATGGATCTTCTTCATTGGATGCAGGAATAAACAACCCCACTAGATCACACATACGTACACGAACTACAATTATCTGATCCTATAATAATTTTTTCTGAACCTCGATTTAGGATTGTCACTGACGGAAATCAAATTAGCATCCATATACATAAATTACTGAAAGTTATATAGCATCACATTAATTAATTATTGTAAGAGAATGATTGCATAAAATACGTTTTAAATAATATTTCATTACAATATTAATATTTGCCTTTTATGAGGTTCACTGTATTTCGTATAGGCATCGTCAGTGTAGGAAATATCAATAATTTATAATTGAAATGTATATGATAGAATGATGATGTGTTACCTTTCCTTCCACCGATTGAACCGCCTCTGTTCCGCCAGCTTCGTAGCTGTTGACGAGCCACTTGAGCAGGCTGAGGCAAGCAGTGAGGTGGAAGTCGTACTTGAAGGCTGCCAGCTCATCACCATGACTTATAGTGTAGCATCGTGGGAACAAGATATCTGACACGCCCACCTCGCAGTACCAGTGCATCTGCTGCATGTAGCTACACAGGCCCACCTGAAAGTCAAGTCATGCGTTGGAAGATTAATCAACAATGTGCATTACATAGCCGTGCTTGGGCTGAGCCCGGGGTAGAATGTTACCCAGGGTGCCGGCACTGCCGGACAGTCTAAAGAGGTGACGAAATTAGGTCCTCCTCTTTTAATTTTACTCCCCTTACCCCCGAGGATTCAATGTCAGTCCCCACTTGTCCCATTGTTCCTTTCATTTCTCATCACTCTCCGAAGTATATGCGACTAGGGTTGAGTACGTCGCTAAAAACCACCATGATGATAATCCAATCAAATCTTAAATACCCAAATGATCAAATTGGAGACGTCATAGAAACGGGACATCGTATAATAAATGCTACAGTATAATAGCCTAACCGTGATAAAACTCAGATAAACGTAATTAAGAGACAATAAGTACAGATTATTTATTCATCCATTAATTTCAATTGTGTATGAATTCATTTATTTATGTATGTATGTATTTATTTATTTATTTATTTATTTATTCATTTATTTGTTTAATTATTTACTTATTTATTTATTTATTTATTTATTTATTTATTTATTTATTTATTTATTTATTTATTTATTTATTTATTTATTTATTTATTTATTTATTTATTTATTTATTTATTTATTTATTTATTTATTTATTTATGGATGTATTTTTTTATTTATTTATTTATTTATTTATTTATTTATTTATTTATTTATTTATTTATTTATTTATTTATTTATTTATTTATTTATTTATTTATTTATTTATTTATTTATTTATTTATTTATTTATTTATTTATTTATTTATTTATTTATTTATTTATTTATTTATTTATTTATTTATTTATTTATTTATTTATTTAACTATTTATTTATTTATTTATTTATTTATTTATTTATTTATTTATTTATTTATTTATGTATTTATGTATTTATTTATTTATTTATTTATTTATTCATTCATTTATTTATTTATTTATTTATTTATTTATTTATTTATTTATATTCTGGTCTATACCCGGCGCCTCCACCAAAATCAGCATCAATACGTGCTCTCTAGCCTATAGAAGTACACGTGTGGTGGGGATAAAAGATTGTTTACGCCTTAAATACATTTTAAACGTTGAGAAACGCCTACAGTTGTGTGTCAGTGAGATTTGGCCAGGAGTATACAAACAATTGATCATTTAAGAAGTTGTAATTTAAGTGCAGGGCGCATTTTTGTATCCGTTGGTAAAACCAAAACGATATCATCGCAATTCAAACATACAAAACTGTTAAAAAAAAGTTCTAAGAGAATAAAATAAACAAAGTTTGTATAATAATACGCATTCATATTAGAGTTTAAAACTTCAGAACATGATAAAATGTCGGTGTATTGTGTAGTAGCTCGCTCAATTTAAATATGTTTCTTTGAGGCGTATTTCGTTGACGAAACAACAGTTGGCATGCGGTTCACCGGTATAAGCTGTGACACTCGCAATTAATTATATGCAGATTGACTGCGGTTCAAGTCGTAGCGTTGCGGCGATGTAACTATACCTACTTGAGTTGCGCATAATTCTGCCGGTTATCAAGCTGCACCGGATGACCTTTCACGCAACAAGCATTGCTGCAGAGCGCACGCAACTTGCATGTTACGGAACGATTTAAGCGACGGGCGGCTTGGTCAAAACGTGTTAAAATAATTACAATTAGCTTTATGGTAGTTTCATTGTGTTCTAAAAATTTTCAAAGTTAACAAAATATCAACGTTGACGTACAGACTCGGTAAAATTTCGTTAGTTTGATATAGTTTTTTACTAGTTAAAGTATTTTTTTATATATAGTTTAATACAGATTGTCAACTTCTCAATTGCATATGTTACGCCTTTTCATGGCAAGGAAATGTGATTACCAGCAAGAAAATGCCAAAAGTATCCTTCATGTGTCCATAAAGGGTGCCATGATTTGGATGCAAACACAATATCGATCTTAAATGCATAAACAAATTAATTATTGTGTTTCATTACACACTAGACTAGACACAATCTGTTAATACGATCAAGGTTTCGCCGCGTACTAATTTGTTACGTTATTATTAAAGTATTGGTAAAAACCTCATGTTAGTGATTCAGAAGCACCTTGGATGTGAAGTAGGCCCGTGGAAACCTGTTGACTATCTGATGCTTGGACAAACTACTCCACTCGATTGAATCCCGAATACTCCAGAAGAGGTCAACGGACGACTGTCTCAGCAGGCGCGCTATCAGCGCCTCGTCGCTGTCCTCTCTGGTGTACGCGAGGTTGCCAGACGTCGCGCTGTGGTCGGCCGCTGCTACAGAGACACAGGGAATAAGACAGACTGTCTCAGCTATCAACGCTTCGTCGCTGTCCTCCCTGGTGAACGCGAGGTTGCCAGACGTCGCGCTGTGGTCGGCCGCTGCTACAGAGAGACAGGGAATAAGACAGACTGTCTCAGCTATCAACGCTTCGTCGCTGTCCTCTCTGGTGAACGCGGGGTTGCCAGACGTCGCGCCGTGGTCGGCCGCTGCTACAGAGACACAGGGAATAAGACAGACTGTCTCAGCTATCAACGCTTCGTCGCTGTCCTCTCTGGTGAACGCGGGGTTGCCAGACGTCGCGCTGTGGTCGGCCGCTGCTACAGAGACACAGGGAATAAGACAGACTGTCTCAGCTATCAACGCTTCGTCGCTGTCCTCTCTGGTGAAGGCGAGGTTGCCAGACGTCGCGCTGTGGTCGGCCGCTGCTACAGAGAGACAGGGAATAAGACAGACTGTCTCAGCTATCAACGCTTCGTCGCTGTCCTCTCTGGTGAACGCGAGGTTGCCAGACGTCGCGCTGTGGTCGGCAGCTGCTACAGAGACACAGGGAATAAGACAGACTGTCTCAGCTATCAACGCTTCGTCGCTGTCCTCTCTGGTGAACGCGAGGTTGCCAGACGTCGCACTGTGGTCGGCCGCTGCTACAGAGACACAGGGAATAAGACAGACTGTCTCAGCTATCAACGCTTCGTCGCTGTCCTCTCTGGTGAACGCGAGGTTGCCAGACGTCGCACTGTGGTCGGCCGCTGCTACAGAGACACAGGGAATAAGACAGACTGTCTCAGCTATCAACGCTTCGTCGCTGTCCTCTCTGGTGAACGCGGGGTTGCCAGACGTCGCGCTGTGGTCGGCCGCTGCTACAGAGACACAGGGAATAAGACAGACTGTCTCAGCTATCAACGCTTCGTCGCTGTCCTCTCTGGTGAACGCGGGGTTGCCAGACGTCGCACTGTGGTCGGCCGCTGCTACAGAGACACAGGGAATAAGACAGACTGTCTCAGCTATCAACGCTTCGTCGCTGTCCTCTCTGGTGAACGCGGGGTTGCCAGACGTCGCGCTATGGTCGGCCGCTGTTACAGAGACACAGGGAATAAGACAGACTGTCTCAGCTATCAACGCTTCGTCGCTGTCCTCTCTGGTAAACGCGGGGTTGCCAGACGTCAGCGAGGTGTATAGCTTCATTGGATGGAGAGGCACTGCACTTTGGGGAAGGAAACTGGTTAATTCGATTAAACACATTTATTTCAGTTAAATATTCTTCTCTCTTATCACCCCACCCTTTTCCATGCCCCCTTTGACTTTCTAATTAACCAATGGATTAGTAATTGATTAATTTGATTAAGGGGGGACAACACTGAAAATCTCATTATTTAACAAAAAAAAAATTCAATCAACAATTTTTTTTTTTTATTATTATTAAATTGTTTATACTATTAACAATCGATTTAAAACACAAAGGAAATAATATCATTCATATAGCATACTCATATCTATATTCTTGTGGATGTATGCGCTGCGTGTTTGCCCTAAAATGCAAACTTTGGAAGCTATTTCTGCAGGAAGCGTTTTTCCTACACAATTCAGTATGGAGAAATTCTTATCTTCTAAACTAGTGATCCAAATCTAATAATTTTTTGTGTGTATGTTCTCCAATACCATTAAGATGAAATGATGCATGGCCAAGTTTCTATCTTTGTAAAAAGTATTTTTTTTTTTATTTACAAATTTTTTTTTTTATATATAAAAATGTTAAAAGTTAAAAATTTATAACCTCCATAAAAAACACAGGTTCAAAGTGGTGATGCATCATTTCATTGCTTGTCTACATAACTTCAAATAACAGTTTACAAAACTTGAATATCTCAATTGGTTCTCATGTAATCCTTTTCCCGGTGTGCATTGTTGTAAAAACCACAACAATGTCAATAAAAAAAATATAAGTATTAAAAAAAAAAAAAAAAATACTGCAATAACATTAGGTTAGTGTTTGGTGCGTTCAACAAGTTTCAGTTAAATTGTTGCCATAGAACAGAAGTAAGGATTTTCAGTGTTGTCCCCCCTTAAGTTCTAATCTGATTCAGTCGATTACTGTACCGTAAAAATCTAAGGTTGTACTCAATTGTTTTTATGGTGAAACGTGATCGCTAATGATTATCACATTTTTATTTTTGAATCAATAGCAAAAAATTATTTGCTTTGCCCAATTAATTAAATGACTCAATCTTCGGTACATTTTACAGATAGTTAGGGCCTATTCTTAATACTCGTATTCATTGGATTAGTATGTGTCATTATGTAGCGTGTATTAAGAATGTTATAGCATGTAAAATATGCGTAAAGGCTATGTTGTCCGAGATGTTTGTGTCCAGTCAATCGACTAAATTGAAAATTGTGTCCACAGAAAGAAAATAGGTTAAACCCGGCACCTCCACCAAATACACTAACTAGGGCAGAGTTGCAATAAGTTGGCGAGCGTACATCAGATCTTGTGCAAAACGAGCTACAGCAAGAACGAAGCATTGCGTTCTTGAAACATTGATTTTGGTCGGATGATACTTCTACTTCCTGTGCGAGAGGAATTAAAACATTGCTGTCTTTTCACATGCTATCCTATGCCATGTTGAGACAATCGATTTCTTTTCGTGCGCATTAGCTCTGTAATTAATAATTGCTCTTGGCAATCATAATATCTCTTACCAGACTAAGACACTGACTACGAAGCGCGTGTAGGCATAACGTTTGTCTTAACTTATTTTTATGTAATTAATTAATAAACCACATTTGAACTGTTTAGTTTTATCATTATTTTTAATTACAAAGTTACCAACGAATTTTAGGAAAAAGTAACTCCGGCATTCAATTTTTTCTTTCTTCGGTGATCTTTTTATCAGAGTATCTCAAATTTGGGCGAATTTTCTAACTACGAAATGTGTCATATATGCAGAGAGCATATATGATCACAGAGAGTGATACCCACCCGGGAATCCAACTTCATTTATAGCGAGTTAACCTAGTTTATGTTACTCTGAAGATGTATGTTTGTTTATCCTTGATCAGTGCTGACAAAATGTGCTGTTTCTCATGAATACATAACAAATGTACTCGTTTGTTGCAAGCTGTTGTGCTTTATACTGAACATCTTGGAAACATCACATCGTAATATCAATAAATCGACATATAGGCCTACACACCTAGTAGGTGATAGAAGCTCAAAATAGATCTTGAAATTGCAAATTGTACACACACAACAACAAATTGTACAAATTGTACGTGAAAAGCAATCCATCACGTTGACACTCAGGACAATTATGTTTTATGAATACCGTATTGTAAGTAATGATATTTTAATGTTTGGGTATGTTGAAAAATAAAGACCTGAAAATAAGTTGAGCCTAAACTAAAGGTAGTTACATAAGAAAAGTTTGTACTTTTCGTTATAATGTACTCTCAGTTTCAAAGGCAGTGTATAAACTACACATTTTTAGTTTTTCCTAATTACCCTACACCATTTAGACTTTACTTTAATTATTGATATCGGCACAAGAGATAATAATTCACATTACTTAAAAGCAATCATTAAAAATTTGAATAATTGATGTTTTACTTTCGACATAATATCAAAATGAACGTCGAGATGCCGCTTTATGATGCCAAAATCAATTGAGCTCTGGACACTGATAGCGTAGATTCCCTATTTTGATAAGTGAGGCGTTAAGGAGAGAATAAGTATTAAGTACCATCGTAGCCGGTCGGTGTGGCTGCGTGTGAGGCATTCTTCTTCTTCTTGAAGGGCCGGTTAGTGGAGCGCTTCTCCAGCCACCCTCTCTGCTTTAGTGCGTCACGCACCGACGGAAACGCTCCTACCATGGAAAATATCTTGTGATCCTGGAAGAAAAATTTCGATTTAGAGATTATATCAACTGACAGGGGCTGTGACAGTTTTCTTAAAGCTTTGTGCTGAAAACTTTGAAAATTCTTATCAGGACCCCGGTCTGGTTTCATATTCATCCAGTAACTTACGCTGTTCATCTTTTGACATCTAGATGTCATAAAATACGATTATTCACTCTTGAGTATTTAATTTTCTGACAGTTTTACTTATGTAGAGACAATCGCGTTAATGAAAACGAACACACCTTATACCAATAGGCCTACTCACTCACTTCGGTTTTGTTGTGATGTGACGTATAATATCTCTCATTATAAGTCACCTTGTTTCAATTTATGACGTAGCTGTTTAGGGCCTGTAACGACTTCTACAAAATATAAATATGTATACACAAACTTGCTCGAATAAATACAAAAGCAATTTGTAAAAACTAAAAATGAATTTACAGTAATACGAAGTTACCGAGAATTTGATATTTTGCTTGAGCTGGTTGATATTATCAGATATTATGAAATAGAACTAATTGCGAAGTTTTGAAAAATCATCAATTTTTAAAGAAATTGATCAATGAAGATGTAAAAGAAAGTACAGCTACAACGTCAAAGTATAAATAGAAATGTAATATTCAGGAGGCTCGATTACAAAGATTAAACATAAAACGCGAATGTGAAGTATATAAGTATGAGTGTATACAAACAATGAAGTGACATATTGTGTGGGCAGACATTGGATGTCAGCTTTTAGGGGTTGATGCATTGTTCCTCCCCAATGCGTCTTGGCAAACATTCCAACCAATATTTGACGTGAAGACGTGAGTCGAAGATAAAGTGATCGAGCCACTAACGAGTTTCTTGTTTTCTCGACCTACTTCCTGCCCGCCTGCTAGCTCAGAACTCAGAACTCAGAACTCAGAACTCAGTTGTCAAAATCTGTAGAATCCGACGAAGACGAAAGCGAATATAATGGATTTCCTGATGACGTGAAATTGAGAATAGCAGCCAAACTTCTCTATGCCGTAAAGGCCTACACCCACGCTTCCAAAACTTTGTCTCCATAATAGACGTTAATTCTTTGCAAACAGATTAATTATTCCAACTTCTTGGTCGTTTGCTAAAGAATTCTTGAAGCTGTTATTTGTGTTTCGACAGCTCAGCCCCTTTGGGCCCTGACTTACTAATTAGGATAGTTCGTCCTAACATTTATCTTGTCAACTGAATCTCAAGGGAAACTCAGGGTTTCTGTTGGGCAAACGGTGAGTTGCCGCACATATCGTCCAGAACCGAAGAACTCGCAATAAACCATCAATACAAAATTAATACATAACTGTGAATAGACATGTTGCGATATAAGATCTTGTGTCTGTTTTATGTTGCCATGCTTGTAAACATAATTTTATTTTGAAATTGCCCTACGGCATATAAATTATTATAGTACCTAAACTTCCAAATGAAAATAAATATGTTTTTTATTATCGACATAAAAATTACCGGTGGTATAAACAGGGCGCACAGTTAATTTTTTTTATATATTATGTTGAGGTAAAATCACTAGTCAATTAAGCCCATTATTATTTTTAAGAACGAAGCTATATCGCGAAAAATAATCAATCTATACGCTTTGCTGTATTGTCTACAAAAATTTGTCGATTAAATATAATAGAAACAGGATCAAAATGATCTCGTCCATAAATGCAAACAACACGAATGGCTCAGCCGTGAAATGTTGCTAATCATATAACACGTCGAGACCTGTTGTCGATGCTCGCCGGCTTGGCTGAGCTTCCTCTGTTGAAGTGTCGGCGTAATAATTTATCTTGGCATGGGATGTGATTGATGACCCACTAATAGAACGGAACAAGCATGAAATACTTCCTAGACTCTTGCACGAACTATCCGAGTGCATAAATCAATGTTGCGAGCTCTGCATGGGGTACTCGCTCGCTACAATCTCCGCTATTATCTGCATTAAGTACAGTGAGCAGAGGGCAAAGACACGACAGTCACTTCGATTTAAATCGATTCCTTTATAATGTCGATTTACTTTCTTCAAACGTGTTTGGTATTATCCAAATATAAAATGCAAGGAAGAAATTTAGCGGTTTGATTTCCGGGTCGGGCTGGGGTTTCAACTTCCGAGATACTGACATAAATATTTAACTATTATAATATTGCCTATTTTGGAACTGTTACCTTTGAGTCATCACAGTAACGAGGCACGTGTCAATGGTGAGTATAAACGATAAATACACATTTATATATGTAACAATAATACTAAATAGGCAAACATGTTAATACATGTACATTGTACATCGCAGAAGAATAACACACACGGTTTCATTTACTAATAATATTATCTTCTTTACATTTATTAGTTGGAATGTTTTGTTTGGGAGGATTAAATCCGTATTTGTATTTTCCAATACTAATTAGTTTGCAAGTTTCTAATGTTTCAAACTATTCCCCTTCATTGCAACATCTGTGATCACGAGAGTTTGTTGACGCTTTGGAAAGTTTTCAACACCTAACGTGATCCCAGAATAAAAGTTGATCGTGACGCAGCACATTTTCTCACCCCCTCCTGTTCGAAAATACTTGGATTGATCCTGGATTTAATTCCCAACCGAGTAATCTAAAGCTGTTAGTAAGTTTCGAGCCGCCTGTGATATGTATTAGTTTAGGTCAACAAACTTCACACCCCTGTAGATTAACTAGTTAATGCATCCGGTGTGCAAACTGCCAGCTTGTTCTACTATAAATGTTCATGTTGCGACATGACAGATGTGTTCACTGTTTTAGCTGCTGCTATCAGGTGCGATGTGGAACTAGGTTTTAATTAATAGCTCGGCATTTGAGTCACTGTAAATTAAAATTTAATCCCAACATTCTCGTTAGATTAAATAAATAATTGCTGAAATAAAACTTCAGCCAGTTTGGCAATCAAAATAATGTATTTGGATACGAAAAGGGATAAAGATCCTATCAGTTGAATCATAATTGATTTTAGTAGATTGTATGATTAGTTTCCCATAACTTTTATTTGATTTTGTCTGGTATTTATGATTCTTTTTACATTTCTTATTTTCTTTAATGGGGTTTGATTATGGCATTCCAATTTTTCCAAGCAGAATTTAGAAGAAGATTACAAATTATTACTTTTGTGTTTGTATTCAATTTGGTCCCTGTTTTTGACCATTTGTGTAATTTGTAATCACTTCTCATTTTCGTTTAATTTAAATCTAAAATAAATTGCTAAGCTTTTGCAAGATTCATTTATGTTTTAAACTGTATTTACTCGCATATCTTACCTGTTATCACTTCTTGACTCTATGAGATTCTAAATCTAAGGAGTATTTAGTGATTTTAATCTAATTTCTATAATTTTATTTATTCTATTGAATGTAGATCATACATCATAGAAACAGGTTTTAATGGGATTTTAATAAAAATATCCCTTATTTACATATATTCGTATAAAAAGGGTATGAATTATTTGTACAGTTTTATTTCTTCTCTCACGGCTTATATTTATATTTTCATAAAAAAAAATAATATTTCAATGTGTATTTCCATTCAGCCAGCGAGAGCAAAAAACAATGAATTCATACTTGAATCTCTGATGATGGAGCTATTGTGATTATGAACGCGTAGTAGGCCTACTGGTAACCACTTGTGTCCGTTGTACAACGTGACGCGCTGGCGTCGTGTTACTCGGGTCCCAGGACGTTGGATTGGACTGTTCAGACTCGACAAGCTCAATTTATAGTGACGTCACATGCACAGCGGTAATTTAGTGCACGGTCTCTTTGGTTATCTGTCTTCAGGGCCTGCGTTTTAGAGGATATGCAAATTTTTCCAAGTTTCATCTATTCAACTTCTGGTGTATAATATAAGAAAGAGATGTGCAAGAGTAATTTCTATAAGTACCTCTAGCTTTGATATTTTATTCCACACTCATTTGAATGAAATGAAAGTCGATATTGTTCTTAATTGCTACTTAGGTTGGAATTCATAGTCGGCCCCTACACCTAGGGGCGCCCATTGTTACCAAGGTAACAGTTGTTTCCATGTTATTTCCCATAAACAAAACAAAGTCATAGCAACAATGGGTGCCCCTAGGTGTAGGGGCCGACTATGAATTCCAACCTAAGTTTTCTTCGGTAGTACACAAATAAGATACACATGATAAAAGGAATTTTAAAATGATATAATCTCGCTTTTTGCGCTTTGACAAAATGAACATAAAAACTGATATAACAAGCACGGATATAAGAATGATATTTATTTTGTCTGTATCATAAAACATCTTTCAAAATAGAATGTAATGACATAAGATTATCTTTAACAATTCAAAAGTACTCAAAGTATAGGCTTCAAGGAGGTAATTTTACGCACTGTCATCGAAGATGAGTCTTTTTGTCTGAGATCTTCCCCATTTTCCTGTTTATATTTAGATGTTCACTTATCTCGCCAATAATTCAAGAATTCAATTCTCGAGAATGTCAATTTACACCTGACACAAAGACGGAATCCTCCTATTTTGCTTGAAACTGTGATTACGGATCAATCTTACCTCCTCTTGCACTTGCATGGCTGTGCAATGTGGATATAGATACCAGTTAAGTTAGCAGAAAATGCAATTAAATCTGATAGTGACATAAAACTAACACGGTTGCAAAATATTTGCCGTGGTTGGCATATTTTCCAATCCTTTGAAAGGATTCTCATATTATACATAATAATAATGATAGAAAGGAACTTCAATAGTTTCAAGGGTCGCAAGTGAAATTGTTTACGAGGCATAATGTAATATGCTAAGATATTATCTTAGCATCTCATTCTTTAAAAATAAAATGTTTTCTGGTTTCCTTTCGTTTCTTACAGCGAAATAGTCTCTAGAACGAATTTAGAACAAGCAAAGTGTAGCCTACTGTACATTAATTGTGACATGCTCTTCATATTGTTTGTTTATAACATTTGTTTACAACAACAACAACCAATCTGTCACCAGTCTCCCGAAGTCTAACAACACAACAACATAACGTAACATAACAACGAATTGAAATAAACTTACCGCTATCGCTTTGTCCACCAAACTCCTGAGGATGCTCAGCCTATCAGGAGTGGATCTTCCTCTGTGAGCCCAGTTCGAAGGTATCATACACGCGCGACTGTAGCGCTTCCTACCCGCTTTCTTCTCGCTACTATTGTCGGCACTTTCTTTCTTCTCCGACATCGTGTGTGAATCGTCATCTTTGTGTAGCTTCTCGGTTTCTTTCCTCTGAATACGTGATATTGTTTCAACTTGTTTATCTTCTACCTCCCCAGTATTTGTCGAGATCTTGCATAGACTCTGGGAGCTCATAACAAAGTGTGCCCGATGTTGCCCTGCTTACCTATCCTCCCCATAACAAAAAGAAAACAGTGTCCGCGGCGTCGTATCGATAAGCCTGTTGCTGTTCTTGTACCCGAATGACTGCAACCTTGAACCAACGGAGCGTTGGGAGCGCATTTGACGGCGACCCTCGCGATGGCAGCGTCAGTTTCCTTGTGGTTTCTCCCTCGGTGTTTCAGCAGCCACTGAACCCGGTGGTGCGTGTCCAACGACGCCGTCTCCAAAGCACGCGACGCTCTGACCTCAATACACGCGGGGGAAATACTTTGCGCCGAGTTGGGAAAATCAATATTCTACGTTTATGTCAGTTGACGCATACTATAGGTAGATGCATTTAGCGTAGGTATCGTTAATTACCGTGTCCTGTCCAACAAAGCGATTAGGTCGGATCGGGGAAGGCAGGAAAGTAACACGAGATGATTAAATATCGACCTCATCTCGTGTCGCACAACGAGGAAACGAACCAGAGGGTTCGTGAGCCTCATAATAGTGGAGGTATTTTTACCTAACACAGACCAAAATAGACCAGTCGGGTATTTCTAGTGCAGTGGCGCTTTGACCTTATCCATCAAATTAAACGTAGGAAAACCACACCCCATTGCAGGAAGCTAAACTCGTGTACCATTAGGTAAAACTAAAACTCCCATTATGGAGCCATTCTATAAAAGACCTCACGGAAACTTTGATAACATGCATTAGACTTTCATAAATCTTGTCTGCATAGACTGTAAAGAATAAAGATAGTGGTTATTGGATTTTTAATCTTATACGGTCAATACAAAATTGAATGAAATTACACAAAACGCTTTGTTTAATGTTAATGAACACAATTTATATGATTCCAACCCCAATCCAACAAGAGGTTACTGAATTACTTTTTGTGGTCCTAATACATGTATATGCCTGTACAAATCTTTACTGCCATGATGTGAGTTCAACAACTCAGATTATTGGAGGTCGATCATTAAAAGTATTACGAAGTTCTAAATGACGAATAGGAATAGCAAAGTAAATGGCAATCTAAAAACATTGTGGATGCAACGCTAAATATGTAGTTGTATATTCACTATTTTGAGCTATTTCCTCAACACTGGTAAAAATAATGAAAAACATAAATTTTGGTTCCAAAGTTAAAATTTAGTTTATAACCACCATTTACTAATTTAAATTAAATGTGGTTGAAAAATACAAGATCCCGGCAAAGTATAAGTTCCATGCAAAGAAGTATTATTACTTTGGAAATGTAAATGTTGGTATGGGAGCAAGTATTGGTAAGTGCATTGGTTGCCATTAGTGAGAACACGTTTTGATCATTGAATAGATATCCTGATGATTCACACAGTCAACATATTTTGAAGGGTAAATTGCCGTATTGCGTGGGGGGACCACCGTATAGAACAAACGGTCAGGCCACGCACATGAAATGTGAGAGGGTAAAATATCCATAATAGATTAATTGTTGTTACCGTATTTTAGAAACCGAGGGGTTACGCTACCATTAATGGCTTTATACTTTCCGTAGTATCTATGGTAACTGTTCTAAACAATATGATTGTAGTTCATTGGGATATACTATACAAACAAGAATGTCCATCACTTTCTCACCATTTTTCCGTTGAGTATACAAAAGTGGGATGATTATCAATGCTTTCTTCGCCACTATTAGTAGTAGTCGTATACTTAGGTTGTTGGAACATGTTTGACCAATGAAATATAATTATGTAAATAAATCATTCTCAAAAATTATTTGTGTAAATATTCTTTAACAAAGTTAGTACTTGTATGCAAACAAGCAAAGCGCATTCTTTAATTCTAACGGTAGAATGCTACGTAGTGTTAAGACACATACTCTGTGCTTTGTCTCACATACAAAGTAATTATTTAGTTTCATGATGTATTTGTTTATTTATTTAATCAATATCCTATTCAGTTATGAAACGTATTTACTGAATGTTGCCTGGTAACTAGTGTCACCATTACTACTCGGACAAACATAAATACATATTGTATTCATTTGGTTGATTCCAACATTTCTCGTTATATTCTTTTGTAGTTGGTTATCTATAATATGTCCGTTTTCTGATTGTGCAGCAGAGATATTGAGACTAGTTAGTTTGATCAATTTGTGTTCTTTCTGCTTGAATTGTACTTCTTGTGCTTGAAAATGTAGCTATGGGTGATGAGGATCGCCAAAGCATAGCGCTCTTTTATTGCTGTTACCCTTGCCGCTTGCAGAGAATGCACTCTGCTATTAATAATAAAGTAAATGATTGCATATATTAATTGAATGTTAAGTCTGCTTTTAAATGTGTGACGAGTTTTCTTCACCACGACAATGCTATAAACAAAGTTTTATTTTGTATTTATTAATTATTCCATGTCTGTCCTGAAGATGACTGCTTTTCAGAAAAAAAGAATGTTTGTCACTTTGATTTACATTTTGCTGGTGTGCAACGAATTAGAAATAGTTCTAAATCGTTGCTGGTGTCACAGATAACGGGTTGAATCCCTCATCTGTATTTCTTGATCAGGGAAGGTCATTCCAATGTCTTTGGGGAAGGTACGGTTTGAATTTAGCGGGTCGAAAAAAGTATCGAACGTTGTAGGTCGAAATTGAATAACTCGAATGAATGACACGGCCTTCAAGTTATTGACGTCGCCAATAGAATGCGCTGACGTCTGTATTAGCGCATTTATACCAATGACTATCACTAAACGAAACAGAATTATTATTTATTTGTATTGTTAGTTAAATTTTCTCTTTAAACCAAAAAGAAAATATGACATGAAATTTGGTTTAAATTTAATAAATAATTATTATAAATTCGGCTATACTATCATAATAATTGCTCTCCAAATCGCGATTTACTTTTTGTAGCGTATTTGGTACTACACATTGAGTTAACAGCCAGATTTGACATGAAGTCAAAATGGCGCTGTTGTATGTGTTGTCTGTTTTGATTTGGGAAAACTATCACCTGGGATAATAAACTGTAGAGAAATATTTATAAGTTTACGTTTTCTTTCGCTCGTATTTGTTTTTATCTTTTGTTAAACGTTTGTTTTCACCGGTGCTTGTTTGTAATCAAAAGTTACCTGTAAGCTGTTGAATCGTGAAGGAAATAACGCAAGAATTTACCTATCTGTCCCACCTGAGGAATGTCCATATTTTAAGAGGCCTAGGCCAATCTAGGCTTCAGCTCGATTTTGTGATTCGACCGAAAGAGAAGTAAAATTGTACGTCGCGTGTATGTGCACAATTAAACATTTTTTGACGTCGATGTCTGAAGAAAGGAGGCATCAATGTATACAAACTTACGTTATTTAGGTTATTATTTTGTAACAATTCCTGCTATCACTGCAGTTCTTCAGTTTCGCACGTTTCGTTGCTGCTTCTAAGCCGAGGATTCTGGAAGTATGGCATTTAATGAGGTAAGTACCAGTTTTTTCTAAACATACGGCTGGGAAGGGTTTAGGCCTAGGTTAGGTTCCTAGGCTAGACCTAGGTGGATGCCCAAGGGTCAAAGTCTACGCCTACCTAGGGCTACCGTAGAGGCTAGGTGTAAGCCTGGGCCTCGTTAGCATTCTAGACTTAATTAATAGGCTAGGCCTAGATTACACAGATCTTACCCAAAAACCTAGGTTGGCCTAAGCCTGGGGCCTAGGTGCTAGGCTAGGCCTAGACCTATTAGTTTAGCGTTAAAGCAGCAGCCCTGTGATTAGGCCTGGGTCTAATGCCGCATCATAAACTGAACACTTCAAAACATTCTAATGTGTATCTCAGCCCTTCTCTAATTTTTCTTTGGCAGAGGTTAATTTGATGTATGAAGCAGTGTCTTAACCCTTTAATTTAGGCTAGGGGTGTAGGGTTGCGGTCTATAAAAGGCCTAGCCTGGAGGTAAAACCGAACATCTCCTTAATATTTGTTGTGTCTTTTTCTTGGGTTTTGAGCTTTTTAATTTAAAATGTAGTATTGTCTGGTTTGGTTGGTCAACTTGGCCATGTAGGCCTCAAGACTTTATGACTACGTATATCACGCAGTTTTAACACGCATGGGATGAAGGCGCCTTGGTTCCAATTGGTTTGTCGAGTGTGATGTCCGCTCCGTGTATCACGCCAATCTGAAGCGCCCTCATCTAAGCCAACTGCGAATTCAGCCAATCACGTCATAGGATAGACCCAATGCCGCTTTGACAAGTATATCACTTAAATCAAAGCAAATTCGAACCTCCAACTCGCTTGCCAAAGTGTATGAGATCGGAGTCACCTTGGAGTAAATTCGACAAATGCAGAGACAATTTTGTTTATGTGAGAACAATGTTTCTAATGGTTGGTAAATTACTATGTTCAATATTGTATGTTCTGCACCATTCTCATTCTATGCATAGTTTATATTGCATCCAAGTGGCATTCCTCAATGCACAGTAGGCCTATAGAATGAGGTTGGCTAAGAAATATCAACCATATCTAAGGTTGTTGGAATACCGGTACTAGTTTAGTCGCTTGTTCTATGCTTTGATTCGAGTTGCGTTTCCCAAAAATCTCAGTTCCACCACTAGCCTAATTGAGCTTTTCTTTCTTTCTCCGGTTTAGCATATTCTGCCCCACCAAACAGAATATTTCTTAGTATTGTTGTCCGGGTATTTTCCTTTATTTAAAACTGAAAACTTGCAATGTAGGCATTCCTCCATGACAGGAACTGTACTTAGATCGACTGGTCAACCAGACGGCAAAAATACCTTTTACAGTTTACTCTGTCTAGACGTTCTGAAACAATATAGCCTAATTTCTATGCAAACATCTATAATTGGCTTGATTGCTGCCACTTTCTAGCACTGATAGCACTGCTGTACTACTACCCAAGCAAAGGAACACGTCCTTGTGACGACTTTTAGCGTCTCCTGTCAGGGTTCCTATACCTCGAGCTTTGTGAGGACAAGCTATTTGGTAGGCTACCTGTGTCTGTCCTACACTAATGTGCATTACTCGGTATTGTGTTGGGATACGTGGTATTGGTAGCCCAAATAAACTCTTCCTTACATGTCTCTTTGTTGAGCTTGGAGCTAATTCCGGGAAACATTTATGCTCTCTGTATGCTAACACTCGGGTCTATCGACAGTCTAGATCAGTACCCTTGAATGGTACTGAGTCTGTTCACACTACAGACCTTCCCACATGAAGTAACATTCACTTCCACATTGTACTTTCCACTGACTTTGTTTCTTCATTAGACTCGCTCAATCAGTAATCCGTTCGATGGCTGCTTGACAAGATTTGTTATAAATTTGCATTGTCAAATTGACTTGTGAGGCACTTTTCATTTCATCTGCATATAGCCTACCTCACAATGCAATCACAATTAAAGTTCTCATCTGTTCATTGCCTTCCACTCATTTTCACTTACGATCTTACTAAATTAAACTATGTAGGCCTATGTGAAATTTATTTCTAAGCCAATATTTTATAGCAGGCTGAGAATCACTAACTTAACTGATACGCTACTGCTGATAGTTAAACTGCACTAACGGCTGTTCTTTGCTGCACATCGTATTGAGCAAGACGATACAACGGGCATTTCTTAACAAGAACACAATTTTACAAAGTAATTTAAAATGATACCAAACGAAGATCCTATCCTCCATTAATAAGTAAAACAAAGTAAATAACCAAATTGTCAGCTTCCAAACCTGACTTGACACTAGTTTGTAGGCTACTGAGGGGTAAGCCTACACACGTATAATTGCTATTACTTCATTTACCATCTAAATTTTCAAATCTTACATGACAGGTGTACCCAATATGTTTTAACAAAAAATGTTGTCAATGGGGCTACAGTAGAGAGTTGTCATTTTTTAGACCTATTATTTTGTTTCTAATCATTAGTAAAATGTTGTAGGCCTATATGCCTACATTTCGAGTGGTTTTACTCTTTAGGTTTCACTGAAAATTCTATTTGAAACAAAATGTGCCCTGTATGGTTCATTTACCTTTCCATGTGACACTTCACTTTAATCAAGTCTCCCCATCATTTTACCATGTTTTTTAACTACCAAGTTTATTTCGTACTCATTATACTCGCCTTGTAAACCCCTATATTATCTATTATCTATTATCCACTACTGTCGTTTCTTATGCCTATTAGGCCCCGACAAAAAGTACTATATTATTATTATGATGTGAAAATCATTCTGGGCCATAATTGTAGAAGTTGAACAATGAGTGTTGTACATATGATTCGTATCTTGGTTTATTGCTGTCAGCTAAGAAATATTAAATAACTTCGGGGCCTACAGATATTTTTCTATATGGCAATGTGTTACTATTAAACGCGACGGGAAGTCGTTCCAAGTAGGAACAACCCTGCGGGAATATGTGGGACGGCTGGTTCTACTACCCTTCATACATGTAAAACATATATACTGAAGGCTACGTCCATGAGAATAATTGTATACATGTCTAATTGGATTTTATTGGAAAGGCCTACATCGAATACCCGTAACATTCTTTTCTAATTGGCCTAACCATTCACGGTTTGGTAAGTAGTAATACAATCAGTGAGGAATTTTTATGTGGGTCTGTTGATAAAAAAAAAGCTACTGGATCTAAAACGAAACTTTGATATCGTAATTTAGGAGCTTTTTTCTGTGTCTCTGAAAATGTGATTTTCTCATTGCTGGGGAGCCGTAGTTTCGCAAATCGGCGGCGTATAGTTTTATTTGTAATGTGCCATTGTGCCTCGTGGACACAAATACTTCGTGGGGAGTACGGTGATAGGAACTCCGGAGGAATAGTTTGTCGCAATCTGAGTTGTATTTTCAGTTTTCTGCGCTTGTTTTGTTGTGGTAGTTTTTAAGTCAGTCTAAGTAAAGTCTTGACTAAAACTAGTTGTACTAACGTACACGCTTGTGAACCCTGCTAACCCTACATAAACTATTACGATTGATTGCGAAGGTGGATTGGCGAGCCGGTTCCTCAAATAGTTCGTTCTAACAGTATCGCTGATAAAGTATTTAGGCTAATTCCTTATCTGCGCTGTTGTTCTTTACTTGTTGTCATAACAAGGTGTGAAACAAGTCGTCGACTCACTGTATTGTATGCCTCAATTTCTACGCACCAACACGTTGCTGCATCCGCTAACTCCGTGGAAAGCATGATTTCTAACGTTTAAAACTGCTTTCGAACGTTGTTTGGATGGAGAAAAATAGTTGATGTTTCAACAACTTGTTGTTTTAACAAAATTCATAAGATAGGTTGCATTATAAGTTCCCGCTTCTCAAATTTGTTTTCTGTGAAACAATATGAATGCGGCAGTCCAGTCGTGCTGTGTGCGGCGTAGGGAAGTGGACACAACCGTAAGGTTTTCTGTCATGTTCACTCTACTAAAATAACTACTTTCTTTAATCGGTCACAGTTTTGTGCGACGGAGATTTATGGCGATCGATATCACCTATAGTTCATCTTGAATAACATACATATACGTCACAAGAAAGATAACACCATCAACTACGTTGATAAACTGCCGGAATGTTGATGCGTGGTACTTGCAGCAGCGCAAAGTTGACAGAATCGACGTATTAGCGAACTATAGCTACTGTGCAATATCTTCATGTCGTGTAAAGATGTGCCCAGCCAATAGAATGTTGGCGTAATTCCCAACATTGTTCCGAGTGGTAAATATTGATAGGCCTACCTACATTATTCATGAAACACGATGAATATTTAATATTTATACATATATAAACATTCACACACACGAAGAAACTATAACTATTAATTTAGCAATTCAATTGTTGCTACAATTGCTGATAATTATTGATATGGTTTAATTAATAAATATTGTGGATTCTTATCGTGTCTACGATTGAAAAACTCTTTGTAACTTTAATCAGCGTGTTATACCAGTTTTATCGATAAACACAATCGTGTGCGCAATCTGTTATCGCATTCCAAATAATGGTCAGATCAGTAATGAGAGTGCAAACACGGATTGCTTGGTGAGTGGTTTGAGTGAGGGCCCAATAACCCAGCTGGCCTGTATTGTGTGTGATTGCAACCAAGCAACGAGAGATGAGATGATCTATAATGGAGCTCTGCTATGGCACCAACGACCTTAGTTTTTCAACTGCGACAACTTTTATGTACATGATGTAAACGATGTAGTTCTGGCGCATTGGGAGAACTAGTCTCATTGTGCCAACATGATGTGGTCTTTGGCGCGTGTTGAAACAAACTTTATTCCAACTGTGCTTTTAAGGGCCGGTATTACAATCTCCTAAAAGGAAAGTTATTTGTAGCAATTATGCTATTTGGAGGATTTTAAGAGTTTTGATTGGTCGTTGCCATGGAGACAACAAGCTATTAGACAAATAAGTAGTTATCGGGACATTGTCAGACTGGACCTTAGAAATGCAAGGTTAAAAAAAGTGTAGTAGTAAATAACCTAGAAAGTATTGTTGGTAGGCTATACAGCAGTAAAAGTCGATTCCCATTGAACGTGATTTGATCATAATATACGAAATTTGGGAGCTCTGACGAGTGACGACACATGTGACACCTTTTGATGCACCAGAATTCATAATTCGTTGACGCAGTAGGAATTGGCTCAATTAGAGGACACCGATAAACCGATAGAAATATAAAGTAGCCAATAATATATGCGGTTTTACAATTCCAGAAATAATGGTTTGTTATTCTCGGCTTTGACGTCTTGTCCATGTGTGGAAGTTGGTCATTCCAATGTGTCAATCATGTCAGTCAGTGCAAGTATAATAGAGGAAACAGGTGTAATCTACTCTCTCGTCTTGCCTACTCTTTCCGTAGAGTTTCGTAATATCGTTGTGTTAGTTCATGGAAAGGAAAGGAAAAGTTAGTTTTTCACATTTTCTCTTCGTGTTAAAGCTATTTAATAAGAGAATGGAATGGAACCGCAATTATTATCATAAATCCGTAGAGCTCATCTTGCACCGGCCGCCTAACGTAGTGGCATGAGAACTGGACTACTGGAGTGACCGATGCATAGAGCACTACTACTGTACTTCCTGATGCTTGCCTTGCTACTTGCTAGCACAACCGCGAGAGAGTACTTTTCTTCGCTAATGAAAACAATTTTTCACAACGTCTGGAGAATAATAAATAATTCACAACTTTGTTCTTTCTCACGGATGACATTTTGTATTATAGGAAGTAATAGCATTTCAATGACAATGATATGTTAATTGCAACACAAATATTATAACTTACTAGGTAGTAGCATAGCATGGTACTGTATTTGGTAGTAGGTATGGTATGCGGCATATAAATCAAGGAGTTGAGAACATGTGTTTACTCGAACAGCTCTTGCGCACTATAGTTACCGATCGTTATTTCTCATCGTCTAGATAGAGTCAAAACATAATGGGGTGGTTAGAGCTAAGACGTGTTCTGTCCGACCCTTAATTTACTTATGCCGGCGAGTGTGTGTGTATTGAATGCATGTATTCAAAAATGTGATTTTTGCTGATGAGTATATTATAATATACGTACCGGTAGGGATTGCGGTCAGAATTCAGTATAGTTTGGATAAGCCTGATGACAGTAAAGATTAGTTGTACTTGTACGTACATATGAAAAGAACGTCCCTTGACTCTCAAACTCATAGAGATGAATTTGTAGCGGGAAACAAGTACGTGGGGATAAACTGGGATGAAAGTATGACTAACAGATACATACAAATACAGAATATAGTTTATTGTCACGAAAGCTTAGTTAAATACACGTGCCACGCTACAACACGTAACCAAGACGGGCCTCACTCGGCCCGTCTTCAATCTACCCTGACCGTCTAAGCTGGGCAAGCCGCCCCTGCTTATATAGGTAGGGGGTAGGCCCCTCCTACCTCCCACCTAACCACATAGCAATGCAATGCAAGTCATTGCAAAATCGGTAATAAATAGTTATACTTTCACGTGTCAGTGCATTTAGCTTGCACCACGGTCCACGCAGCATGCAGCGTTCGTTATATGTGCGTGCGTGTTGCACTATGAAATAATATGTTCCAGTCGTTGAAGTTGGAAATGTCTTCCATCCGTTGACACAAATCGCGGTCGCATCAGATATCTCGGCAAAAATATATCTAGATGTAGGTAGACAGTAGACGAAGATTTTTGCGACCCAGCATAATGTTGGCAAGACCGACATGTAGTATATATCCATATTATGTACGGTCTTCCAGGTTTTAATGGGCATTTTGGGTTTGGGAATACGGAGCTGTGTTTTGTTTTGAGACTTGGGGCCGTATGCAGAGTCAAGTGTCAAGTTAGGGACTGTTTTATTACATATTTACCACAACAACAAACTCCATAGCAACCGTAAACAAATCACATACTTGACTCGACTCTGCATTCCGCCCTCATTTGAGTTCGTTTGTTCGCAAGATGGTGTAGTACATCTACCTAATTTTGTATCACATTTTTCTCAAAGATGCGTTTATTGTGCATAATAAAGGTAAATAATGCCTTTTCGTGAATTAATACACACTTTTCCTCTCCACACATGTTTCGTCATGCAACGCATGGGTAGATTTGCTAGTTATGCGTCGTACAAACATATTGTGCACACAGAAACGAGACTGTAACCGGGGGACTGCCGGTTCGACTCTCGCCTCCGCATACTGACGTGTCCTTTTTTGCAAGCTTTAACAAATCATAAGCCGACTGTTGGTATTTAATAATTTTAACAGCCTGTGTACATCAGTTCCCAAATATTTAAATCCGCTAACGTACCTGGCCAAGGTAAGTTTAGGTAAGAAGTGTCTTGTGCACCCTACAGCAGGCATTCCTAACAACAATGTTCGATACTTCGTCATGCGCAGCCACCTGCCACCGTGGTACGTCCCCTCTCTCTGCGCTATGCGCCCATCATTCGTCTCCATCGACATGGCTGCAGAACTGCGTCACAAACACGACACGAGGTTATTATAGGACGGTGTACCCATTCCATTCGATTCCGCGACGATGCAGCATTTAACTCCGATTAAAAGCAGACGCGTAGGAACGCTTTTAATTAAATAAAAGAGTGACGGGAATAAATGTTTTGGGTAATCCCCCGCCCCATTTCTGTCTCCTAATTAAAGCTACCTGCTACGTTTTATCGTTCTAATTTCACCTGTCGATTTATGTGGACAAATAACGAAGCACGTACATTGGTTATAACTCTTGGACCGGCAAGAATAAAGGTACTCGCATCACATATATGCATTGTTATAGAAAAACCGTATGTATGCATGTATATTATGGTGGAGATGTTGTTGATTCACAGTTCCAAGTTCACTGTCGGGTTTTGTGACGTCGTAAAGTCTGATCCACTCTTACCGGTTTCTTCTAATAGTAGGATCATGATATAATCCTTCGTCCCCGAACCGAAGACGAAGTCGTTGACCTGCAAAAGCCACTCACCCAACCCTAATCCCTGGGGAATATCGTAAATTTGAAGATTTTCCTCGTGTCTCTTTGCGATTGTTAGAAGTCGGTACAATAAGATGGAGAAGCTCGACCACTCTTCCTGACTTGACTGACAGATTGCCTTCCCTGTTATCTTACGATATGTGCACAGTCGTTTGATTGAATACTTAGGTTTACTAATGGAACAGGTAAATAAGTTGAATTTGAGAAATAATTTGGCAAAGACACTGCAAATCACACATTTTTAATTCGGTAGGTTGCTGGTTTGATTTCTACTACGCCCACATGTATTCCTAACTGAGAATATTGTCCAAGGAAGGTTGTTTTCATCAGTTTGGAGACGAATACTGGGCATGTCTTTTCAACAGCCCTCTGACATTTGTTTCCAAAAATTGAAATATTATATTTAGGGCCGGTCTTACAATCTCCTAATAAGAAAGTTATTTGCAGCAATTAAGCTATTTGGAGGATTTCAAGGGTTTTGATTGGTGGTTACCATAGAGAAAACAAGCTATTCGACGAATAAATAGTTATTGGGACATTGTAAGACTGGACCTTAATCACCTGACGGCAATAATGTCAGATTATCAGGCACTGTTGATTTATACCTAAATTCAGTACTGTGAGTGCAAGGCGCTTGATTTATCGATGCATTCTTATTTCTGAGGCGTACGTGCGACAAGATTGCAACTAGACCAAGTACAATACTCAAGTCTTACCAGGTTGTACCAGGTCCAGACCACAACAAACACATTTGTGTTTGCCAATAAATCGATAGTTTGGGCAACATGATTTACACGTAACACCCAGCGCCGAGGAAGGAAACGGATTTCCGATCCCGTCTCTGTTGCTCTGAATCTATATTTAGGATCTAGGGATCGGATGCGACTAAGGATGATCGATGTGCATGGCTCGACCTTGCATAGTAACATAAATGGCAAGTTTAATAATAGTTGGTGGGCAAGTTGGCGCGATATTGTGTCTAGATCAATACCTCCTGCAATGCAGCGCTCGACGCCGCGCGGCCGTGACCTTCGAGGCAATCGATGTCGTGTCCCGCTATTCCACGGGGATAGCAGTTTGGTCTCTGTAAACAGACCCGCCTCTTTCCTACGACCAGGTGATTCAATGGGGAATGCGGGTCGGGTGATTCATGTGTGAGTCATCGTCAAACAGAGTTAAATGGCAAGGCCAGTCGGACGGTCAACAAGGTATAAAACGCAGCGCAGTGTTATTGCCTGGACGGGAATGGGGGCGGGGTTGAGCGGGCGGGAGGGAGGGAGGAACATGCGTCAAGGTCAGGGCTGAGGGAGTCCCGCCGGAAAAACATAAACCTTCCCCTGTATAGAGAGACATTGAACGTCTCGGTTCGTGTAGTAGCGAGTCTAATCGAGACGATGTGAGTCATACACAGCGACTAAGGGCCAAATGCATAGTCGTTCCTCACGTGCACCTCAACTCAGTCTTTCCTCAGACTAGCATTGCCATGTAGACTGCTCTGTGATTGGTGGTTGGGCGAGTCTGAGGAAAGGCTGAGTTGAGGAGCACGTGATGAACGACTATGCATTTGGCCATAAGTCCGGGGGCTTCCCCATGTCACTTACGCCTACGGGGTCAGGGTCGGCCGACAAAGACAAAGCGTTGCTTCTTTAGAGAATCAATATAGCCATAGGGCCTATATATATATACTCATTTTGGGCAACTCTCCCGCTGCGTTTACGTTTCCAAGGCCATGTTGATGGAGATGCGTTTGGGAGCGACCGATGGGACATTGATGGCCGGGCCAGGCTTGTGTTTTGTTTGAGAACTTGTTTTATCCGCGACTCCTCCCGTGGGACGTCGAGTCGGTTGTTAATTATCCCGTCTGTAATTACGTTTCGTTGGATGAGTTGACCGGTCAGGCGCGCGTGCACTCCTTCGACTCTGGTGGTCAATCACGAGTCCGATCCAATCTGTCTTGCTCCTTCACAAACATTGGCGTTGTAGGTCGGAATGTCTTCAATTAGAGTCTGTCTCGTCTGCTGTGAGGTTCGGCGTCTTGTTGACCACGTGTTGACGTCGTTGCGTCGCGGCGCAGGCCCCGCGTAGATCAATAGACGCCCACAGTGTTATAAGGACGTCGGGAACCCGCTGCCGCGTTTAGTCGTGTCGTGTCCGGTACGTGGCAAGGTCAGGGACCTGGGTCCTCCGTACGTCGTAAGTGCTTCATTTAGAGTGCGAGCTATTACCTCGCACTTGAAACAAAAAGGTAACATTCCGGTTGGGCGGCTTTGGTTTGGTTTCGTTGGGTTGGGCAAACTGAGCAGAGGAGGTGAAAACAAAAAAAGTTGTTACGTTTAGGAGCCCGTGCAGTTGTTTGGGTTCCCTCTTATCATTAATTATTATTGTAGTGAGTAGTGACAATTGAAAGTAAGGTGTGAATATAGAAGCTGTCCGCGATGTTGGAAACGGGTACGCGATAGCGGTAGCGTAACAGGTGGAAGATGATACGACATAATCGCGCGCACGTCACGGTACACATTGGATTGCCATAAGAATACCTTTCTTGGGAACACTTCATTGTGATATTAAATATTATAACATGATATGTTTGATAAAGTAGTTGTGCTGTAGCGAGGTGCCCAATTAACAACGTTCATTCAGTACACATGGTGTTATACTATTTACTGATGTTTGCAATTCGCGTACATATTTGCGGACCGAATAGACTGCTTGTAAAATGGGTATTATGCAGACTGTTTTATTGAGTGGCAACCTAATTCTTCCAATATTGTTCTTACATTGGTCGCGTTGGCAATGTCTCGTTCATACGCGGCCGGCCGGCATCGACACGTACAGGAATCATATGAAAATAATAAAATGGTGGAAACTACGTAAATTTGCTCTAATTTTTGTGAGTCATTTGCGTGGAGCTTGCATGGATGATGCACCATAATATAAGCCTATACAGGAGTCGGTATGTGCGGATAGGTGAGCAATTGAAACTACCGTTGTAGCATTCTATTGCCACGCGGAAATGAATTATAAAAACACCCTTGAGAACTTTATTTCCAATGTCTGTAGAACGTTTAGTGTTACGTGTCATTGCATGTCTTTCCAGTGAAGCTATGTCCCTCCCCGAGAGATGCCTATACCTATATTCCCCTTGCGCAATGGTTGTGATACTCCAGCTTAATTATCACATTCACGTAACCCTTTCAAAATATAAATAAAACCATTTTCGTCGGAACATATTCCGTATTTCCGGCATCGTGTACGGTGTACGGCCACATTTGCATAGAAAGTGGCCGCCTATCCAGGCAACTAGCATTGTTTCTAAAACTTCTATCGATATGCGAGTGGGTCAAATGTAGGCCTATACTCACTGACAACACACACCTCTTGCCGCTTTTTTATGCGTGTGCCCTGCCAGTCATATTTTACCTTTCTTTTAGATAGGCATTCTATGTTAGGCCTTCATATATACAGTTCCTACGTATCAGCACGTATATGTGCTGATAATACTAGAGGTAGAGCAAAAAGGCATTAATTGTTAACTTTCCCATAGCAGCGGCCAGCGGTATAGCCCGATATTTTCTTTTGTTGATTACAACAAGTAAAATGTTAAATAGATTCATCGTTGCTTTCAGATGTTTGAAATCGCATCTTGTACTCATATTCTGATTTAGCTTCGTCTATACATAAATGTGAAACATTATAAGCCCCACAGTGTGACTTGACAACAGGAATCTCGAAACACGCCATGTTTGAATCCTTGCGTGTTAACGCAAAGCACTGGGGGTTGAAGTGGGGGGGGGGGGGGGTAATCTCTAGCCGTTGATTTTTTTGCTAAAGCTATTAGTGTAGAGAACACGGGGTTTGCTGACTTTTCACACGACGAACACGGACGTTTCCCGGTTTCGTGCAGAGCTAACTTGGATGATGAGCGCAGCGACTCCATTTCAGACATGTTATTTTCAAAATTCGCCTTGCAACACTATTCTCACGTACGGGGTTTTTAGCTTTTACTTTACTCACGTTCTTTCCTACATTTCATGTTATAAACCCCGCATCACATTCATTACTAACGCGTGCTTCTATGATACATGACGGAGATATTCTTTTCCTTTCAATGGAAGTTACGTATGATACTTTTTCAGCAGCACAAAATTACTGTCAAAGTGTAGGCCACTTTTTCAGCTTTTTCTGATCAAACGTTTACCGATATCTGTTCTACTTTAGCTCGTGAACGTCTCATTGAGCCCGGAACTCTCATCGAAACGATCATACACGTGTAATAATAACTTCTCGCGCAAGTTTTTTTTTTTTTTTTGTCTTCCGGTCGAAAGAAAATTGTGTTTTTATCGAACCTTACCGGCGAACGAGCGCGCGTTATCGTAAGGACATTGATCAGAAGTACAGAATTTCGAAGCTATTTCATATACTGCATGGGGTACGTGAGTGTGTTGTATACCCCTCTCCCTATTGATTTTGTCGATCCGATTATAATTGTTATAAATAAATAGAGACAACCAAATTCCGATTCAATTCCCATTTGGGACAATAATAATTATTTATTCTAATATAAAACGTACACGCAGTTATAAAATTACAATATGTAGGTCATGCTTCCACGTCCCCCCGCCATATTCTTCCGATTAAAACATCTTTGAATTAGACTCGGCAGTAACAAGGGACGGCCGAAGAAAGTTACTGAGCTTTTGGGCAAAGGGTTCGGTATTGTTAGTAGTAAGGTGCGTGCAATTCCTCCCCCCATAGCCTACATCTATTTGCCCTGTGTTTTCTTATGCCTATCGTGTACTGTTGCCCTCGAATGACATTGCCTCCTTACACCACTTCGAGTGCCGTCGTTGAAAACATTGCGATCCCGGCATCTCTCCCCTCGGTTAGTTTTCTTATCGCTCCCTCGCTTATCGTCAGTCAATACACTACCGCGCCACGTTTATATGGGGAAATGCAAATGACTAGTACGACCACGATAGGAGTCAGGAAGTCGTTGTAGGCCTACGTAGCTTTATCAGATTCGGGCTGAGGGGGGAGAATGAACGAGTTAACTGTATAATAATAAAGGGCGTCGTGAGAGTGTTATGAAGCATAATGCTTGGTGGTGATATTGTTGACTACCGGTATGGAACACGCGTGACATCTTCCGCCAGGTTCTCGTGGGTCTTTATGGCCGCAGACAGTTCATCAGCGGCTTCTCCGCTGGCCGATTAATTAGTTAATTATCGAGCAGAGTGGGACGTGTGCTTCATTCAACTCTAACTGAATTATATACGGCGGTGCGGTTGGAAGCAATTTTCTTTCTTTTTAATGCATTGTGCACCTGTTGATGATATTAGAGAGTTATTGGTTCGTGTGGGCTCCGGGTTAGTATACACTATACAGCCTCGCTTGGGGATGACTTCGTGGATGGGCCGCTATGGGGTTACTTTTTAATTCTGCTCGTTGCGTGAATGTAGATTAAACCCAAGTTGGTATTATTTATGCACCGCGATAATATGTTTTTGTTACTCAGTAATTTCTATAATTTTTTGTTTCGTGCAAATGGGATTTAACAATGTGTTCAATAATGTATTATTATTAGGCTACCTGTTGTAAAATGTAAACCACGACGTTGTCTAGCGTGTCGTTGAACAGCACATAGTGCCGCTAACGTTCGTTTGTGAACAGATTTTGTAAATTTGCAACACGTTGCCAAGAGACAATCCTTCCCGAAACGTCGTTGGACAAAAGTTGACTCGTTTGTGGATCCGTACAAGCTTTCCAAAACGAGCGTGCGCATAATTTTAATATTGCGACTGTTCTGTTTGTATATCAGCGGAAATTACACGAGTCGACAAGATAATGCGTCGCATGAACTTGTGAAGGATTTTTATTATCTGTTTCGTTGACGCGTTATCGGGATAGAGCAGTCAGACCTCTCATAAGTGGTTATGTAATTATTATTTATGCAGTCTTGGAATCCCCATGTGTGGCGGTGCTCAGTAGTAGGTTATTTACGAGGAAACTGCCGGCTTGCGTGGTGCTCCGAGTGCCATTAATGTCTGCGAGATAGCGCGTGCGTCTGCTATTGTATATATTTTGTGGTGTGGTTTGAACGCTACGTGTACGATGATGTTGAAAGCGTACTTATGATTTGTTGGCCTTATTATACCTAGGTAGTTTTCTTTGGCTTTATTTACCACTACAGTCACCGTAAATATCGAACATTTTGATTTGATAGCCAGAATGGAAACGTTGTGATTTATGAACAGTTTTTAAATTTCTGCTTGGCAATAATCACGAAAACGAAAGTTAGGACCTAATTTTTGAACAAATTTCTAGATTTTTAAGATTGTTCACGGAGATTGGCTAATTATAATAATGATTTCATGGGCATATAATTATTGTGTATATGAACTATCCGATCCGTTCATACAATATTGTTTTAATTATTTTTCATAATTAGTCTCGAATATGAAGTCAGATCCTCTGCTCAGTTGTCTAACAATTCAACCGATCTCTAACACAGTCAGATCCTCTGCTCAGTTGTCTAACAATACAACCCTTCTCTAACACAGTCAGATCCTCTGCTCAATTGTCTAACGATACAACCCTTCTCTAACACAGTCAGATCCTCTGCTCAGTTGTCTAACAATACAACCCTTCTCTAACACAGTCAGATCCTCTGCTCAGTTGTCTAACAATACAACCCTTCTCTAACACAGTCAGATCCTCTGCTCAGTTGTCTAACAATACAACCCTTCTCTAACACAGTCAGATCCTCTGCTCAGTTGTCTAACAATTTACAACCCTTCTCTAACACAGTCAGATCCTCTGCTCAGTTGTCTAACAATACAACCCTTCTCTAACACAGTCAGATCCTCTGCTCAGTTGTCTAACAATACAACCCTTCGATAACACAGTCAGATCCTCTGCTCAGTTGTCTAACAATACAACCCTTCTCTAACACAGTCAGATCCTCCGCTCAGTTGTCTACAACCCTTCTCTAACACCTCATATTCATGTCCTAGTTGTAGTTCACCTCGGGGAATCCTCCGCTCAGTTTGCGATGAGAATGTGCGCCCGTTAGGGATTAGCGTGCGTGTACTGTACGGCGATATAAGGCTTCCTCGCGCGAGAGCGAAGCCACCCCGGAAGACGTAGCGAGCCTTGTCGGGTTGCCCTGCCCCCGCAGTAGCGCCGACCAGCCATGGTGTTGCACAAGAACAAGCAGCCCCACCAGCAGCAACAACCCGACGACTGGAACTCGCCACACAAGTCGGTACGTCTCGATCGATGCTCGTATTTTATTGTAATGCAAGGCGAGCGTAATTAGCCTAATTTTAAGTAGCAAGTAGCCCACGATTACGATCACTTTCACAGTAAGTAACAAGGGAAACTGGCATATGCAAAGTGATGTGTCTAAACCGTTTTACATGTATACATCACTGCAGAATTTTGCATTGACTGATTGGTTTCTTTCAGATCTTTGAGTTCTGGTTTTGTTATGTAGCACAACAAGTAGTCAAATACAGGAGTCACTTTGTCAACAAGCATGAAACACACCTTACTGTGCGCCAGGCTGTAAATTCACACGTTTGCCCCATCCCTCTTCAGCTTTTTGTCGAAGACCGTCGTTGAAGAAGGCTCAGCTACAAGAGCTAAAATATCATCCATTAGCTTGTGAACGTCGAGTCGTTGAAGAAGGCCCAGCTACAAGAGCTAAAATATCATCCATCAGCTAATTGTGAACGTCGAATCGTTGAAGAAGGCCCAGCTACAAGAGCTAAAATATGATCAATCAGCGTGTGAACGCCGAGTCGTTGAAGAAGGCCCAGCTACAAGAGCTAAAATATCATCCATCAGCTAATTGTGAACGTCGAGTCGTTGAAGAAGGCCCAGCTACAAGAGCTAAAATATGATCCATCAGCTTGTGAACGTCGAGTCGTTGAAGAAGGCCCAGCTACAAGAGCTAAAATATGATCCATCAGCTTGTGAACGTCGAGTCTGGACTTCCTGATCCCTTTCGTTTTCCTGAGGACATTCACAGACGAGCCGAGCCGACGTGGTTACGTGAACGTGAGCGGAAGATCTCACGACCGACGTGAGATGAGAGATTCCTAGAGCGAAAGAATTCGTTTAGCACGGACGAGTGGTTCGCGGGGACGGCTCTACACGACGAGCCGAGGACCGATCCCACGCACGTCAGATCGCATTGCCCTTATTGAGGGGTATCGTACGGACGTGCCAGCCAGCCAGGCATACACAGTGCACGAGTAATGAGAAATACCAAGTCTTATTGGAACATACTTCGGAAAGTGTTGAGCGTGGAGTTCCATTTCCACAGCTGGGCGCATACGTACAATTTTATTATTTCTTGTTGGTCGTTTCTTTCATTCGTTGCCCTCTTCATCGCTCTGTCACTCTGATTGTCTCCTTTCAGTTTCTCTTTTTTTCTTATATAGATGATAAAAACGTGTAAATATAATATACTCGAGTGTGGGTGGCTCTACCCTCATGGGACATACGTGTTTTTTAGGTTGTGTAACAGCTGTAGCTTTGGCAGGGTCCAGCCAGCGTACTGCGGAATTTTGAAAATGTAGGCCCATACACTCGGGCCTATCTTTGTCTTTTGGCATCTGTTACTCTTTCTATCCATGTTCATCATACTTCGCTGTCTCGAATCTCGATCAGTGCTGACATCTTAGCGTCGATTCTGAACCACAATTGTAGGCATTGTGATCGTAATCGGGATCGCAATCGTATACATTTTCTCATGCTAAATCAGTACGTACGACATTACGATTTAGTTGTGAATAGCGTTGCATAAGAATCAAGTTAGTTTATTATTTCACGATTTCCGGACTATGATCCAGTGGCGACGCTAGGATGTTGCATTAGGGGAGGCGGTTCAGGGGCGAGTATGCCAGTTGGGGGCGCAAACGCTATTGCAATATGGACGTGTAAAATACACCCCCTCCCCCCTCCCCCCTGCCCCGACATCGTGTACTCTTGGATTTCCGAAATGTTGTACTAAACTGGAAAAAAATGTGTTATTATGCTCGTTCTGGTACTCTGGTTCTGGCATCAAACCGCAGGACAACTTGTTGCAAATTGATGACATTAATGATTGATTTTTTTTCAATGGATAATATTGTCAAATCTCGAAGGAGATTGGTGCAAACGTAAGACACGGAAGGTGCGCTCGCAACCTGCGCTTGATGCAGGATAACAATGAATGAAGTCACACAAAGTTAATAGTCACCGAATAATTGAACCAACTGAAGGAGTGTCATGAAAATGTTCGTTGCGTTCTTCGTTATGTCATCTGAACGTGGTCGGTTAGAAAACTAGAATTCGGATTTTAATAAAATAATTAGTCCCTATTAGAGTAGGGGCCTATATCTTTACATAAAATATGTATCTGACAAGGAATGACAACTGACCGCGGTTTTGAATCTATAGCGATTGTCTAGTAGTAAATACTGGTTGGGGAGGCGACTGGGGGGGCGAAGGCGATGCTCGGGGGGGGCGACTGCCCCCCCGCGTCTCCCCTTAGCGTCGCCCCTGCTATGATCACAATCACGATGCCGACAATAATTGTGGTTGGAGCTTTAGGTTGTTAACGAACTTACAAACAGCGTCGACAGAAATGCCCCCTTTCTTGGGTATTAGTTTGTTTGTTTGTCGGCCCGCCTGCAAAAGTGTCTAAAGTAGAATCTCGTTCTTACAGGCAAATTCTATAAAAGCATTTTTAATTAATTTGAACGTGACATCTTCTGTTTGTGGCAGTGACAGAGATTTAATTGCTTGAGATTTCGTTTACCCGGCCGGTGACTTTTGGAATGGACACCTTCCCTTTATTTGGCGAGCATATATAAAGAGTGTTCTCGCAATGCTGGGAACGTAATTTCAGAATTGGAACGAAGGGAAATGTGGGCCTGCTTGTTGAAGCGGTTACTACTACTATTACTGCGGATATTACTACAACTCGAGAGTTGCCCTGTCAACACGATCCTTCGACGTTGATGGATTAAAACACGAGGTGCCAGACTGTGCTTTTACTTTGTTCGTCGTGATACAGGCGCTGGGTTACAGAACGCAATGCAAGTCAAAGTTGCAGCATATTTAAATGTTGTTCGGCCAAGCTCTATCGAAAGGGAGTGATTCACATTTTACCATGTTTTAATTATTGCTGTATAATATGTAAGTATCGATCTGTAAGCCTGTGTGGATATCTAATGTGGCGTTGGAAATATGTCCATGTCCCCTTTGATAATTTAACGTTACTGTACCATTATAACTGTAAACATAAGTATCTTGCACCGCAAACATTTGTGAGCAGGATTTTTGCCAAACTACAAATAGAAGACAATGGGACACTCGATGAAATATCGTTTCAATATGACTAGTTGGAACATGAGTGCGTGTATTGCTGCATCTAAAACTATGCAATTGCACCAATGTCTTAGTCACTCCTGGCACCACTAATTACATTGCATTGTAAATCCTTTGTGGGCCTACATCACTTTTATAACTGAACAGGATAGACATAAATAAATAAATAAATGCAGATTTCATTATTATTATTATGTAATGCATTGCAACTTCTCACTCTCAGTATATGTTTAAATTAAACTATATTTATATTGTAGACAAATGTTTGTAATAATAATAAACACAAGATTAAAAATAAAATACCGTGCCTCTAAACCTGAATTTAAGATTCAGTAAAGAGACATTACAACATCGGCAACTTCGTAGCAGCCAAGAGAAGCTAGTGGAAGTGGCCCCCCTTGCTAGCGTCCATGTGATTTACTGATAAGGTATTACAAACAATCGTTTCAAAATGATTCCAAGGTACGGAGACAGGTGTGTTAAACGAGTAACGATGCTTGCGTAATACAATATAGCGTAATTGGAAAGGTAACGCATTAACGTTGGGGTCGTTCCGCGTCAAAACGCCACCTGTCTAATTATTGTGAACACTGTATAACACGTCCATATTGTGGAGAGCTTTTGTCTGCGATGTGTTGTGACTTGTGAGCACCTGAAGCCGTCATGAGTGTATTGTCTTCGAATTGTACTTGCGTTGCGTATCACACTTTATTGGTGACATAGAATTGAAGGTTTTTGATTTATAACCCCATCGAATCACGCCGTATACGCAAAGTGCGCGTAACTATGGAGCATCACTCGGAGCAGCAAGACGCATGCGCGGGAATGTAAATTGCAATTTTCATTTTTTAGTATTTAATTTAATTATAGCCGTCTTCGAGTAAACCACAAGTCTACCTGACCTGTTTATAACCTATTCATGCACAGTGCCAGAGGTAGCGGCGTGCAATATGGACTTTTATTTATTGTTTGTTATCTGTTGTTATATCTTCAATCCGCATGTATAATCAATTAGTAGTTGAGAGCTGTTTACTCGCTGCAGCATTAGACTTGTTTCAGATTGTCTTGGTATTGTTGCTCGTTTGTGATAGATTGTTTTGTTTGACTATAATAAATAAGGTACCGATTTTTCCGCGGCATTGATTATATTTTAACTTCACGCAGTGTTTTGAAGCTTCACACGCTCGTTTATGCCGTTATCTCTGTCTCTCCTCTGAATATGTCAATATTGACATAAGGGTAACTAAAGTACATTATGCTGAGTGTTGCCGTTTCATTTTCTGTCGATGGTTGTGAATACACGTGAAATTGGATGCCTGAATTGTGATAAGAAAGCGAAATCCTGAAACTTTGAATACACAATAATCTCAAAATCTGGTTCTTTTACCCTACTTTCTTTCTACACTAACACCACGCAACATAGATTACGTACTTGAAGATATTTTATATCGAAAGTAAGTTATAGGCAGCTCCCGTGAGAGATCATAGAAGCGTCCGTTTACTGGAATTATATCTCATACACGTCCACTGTTTGAAAGTATAATGCAATATAAAATGTAAAACGAATATTTTTTGATAATTGAAAATTGTTGTGGCTCGAACACAGGAAAATGTAATGCTAAAAATTAAATTAAAAACACGCTTCTAGTGTGTACTCGTCAAGTACTGTTCAGCACAATGCCACCATCTGACACTCGAGGCAATCAATATATTATATTACTGTATGTAATCACGTCGAGTTACATTAGAAAAGTATTCGATTTATTAAAACCTACGGTTGGTTATTCACGATAGCATAATTTCCATGTCTCTGTCTGGACTGGTCTTCTCGTCCGTAGCTCTTCCCACGTGTTCTGACTTTGCACTCACTTCATTCTGTATTTCGCATTGCTGTAAAGAAGGCAATAAACGACAGCCTCCTGCTTCGAGATAAATTGCTTCAATAAAATCTCGCATGCTAGGCCCCTATATTGCAATTTGCATAATGTGAGATGAAGTGTATTATCAGTTATGTATACGAGGGCTGGACACCGTCTCTCAAAACCAAAAAACATTGGCGTTGAACTCGAATCTCTCTCCTTATTGTTAATAAAACACATGACATTCCCTGTGTGTATGGTTGCGTTTTTATTTGTTTGCGAATATACTTTCAGAGAAGTCAACACCTGTTGCATGCTTACTGCTCCAACATCAATGTTCAATAATCTGTAGCACCTGCGCTCCCTCCTCGTGCTAGTTAGCCCACTCATTATCGCGGCTCCCGATAAAGCCGTTTCCAACTTTTTCATCGGTTTACTACCTGCTACAGCTTTGGCTCAGCTGCTTGAAATTGCGCCTTCCTCGATTATATACTCTCTTTATCGGTTACCCCTCTTGTATAATCACCCCTTTCCATGACATTGATCACTCGTCTTATAGCTAGATGGGATTATGAACTGCAATCATTGTATTCCTTGTTTTATTATTTTATGTATTCTTATTCTTATATGAAGTAAAAATTCAATTATTTATGTACATTATTTTATTCAGTCTTCAAACAATGTTCTCCCTAATAAATAAATGTAACTTCAAATCTCCATTGTTTCATCGTATTTGCAATATGAATTACTCAACAGTCTGTTGTATGTAGTTAGCTCGTAATGATAAGTGAACATTACACGCTCAGGCAGGACCTCCGACTCATGTGAGAAACAAACTGCAACAAAACAAAAAATGTTTTATGTTCACATATATTGTTATAATCGTAATAACTTCCATTTGCCTACAAACATGTAAAATCATCTTAGTTTTAGCAGGTTTTAGATTTTCCTTTTGTCTAATTGTTCATTGTTTTCCGTGCGTTTCTTCGTGACTTACTCACCTCGGATTTGACAGGGACCTGTCTGGGGTTAAATAAATTTATGGAGGTTCTAATTTTAGGTTGGCCAGGCTATACATAGCCCAGCGCAACTAATTTTAACACAGCTCTTCCGCAACGGTAGCGATATGAAGCATAACGTTTTTTTTTTTTTTAAGACGCGTGAAAACTACGGGGCCAACATTGTTACAACGCATTTCACTATGTATGGCATTAAAACGTTGATTGATTTGAAATATTTTTTTTTTAATGTAGCTTTCGCGGGATGTAGATCAAAAACGGTTTGAAATTACTACTTCCTACTATTGTACTTGAGGTTATGTATCGACTCAAATCTCTTTGACGTAGATGTTGACTGTAAAAGCACATGTTCGATTAACTAGGTAGGACCCGTAATGTACAAACAACATTATCAAATTCGGAATCGAATTCGTATCGAAGTTTTATTGATAAAGCCCTAAGCCAATAATTTCATTATTTCTAAAGTTAATTGTGGGACCTTCAGTACAAACAAAGTGTACGGTATTCCGTTGCCACACATTATTTAAAATTAATATAGTTTAAAAAAGTGCAGCCAAGTGATTGTACATCGAAATGTGATTTTCGAATTTCGAATAGCATTATTTTCTCTGTGATTTTGCATTAAAACAACATTATTGACATTGTTATTGTTTATTGATCCGTAATGGCATACATTAACATTTAGTATTTAATTTGTTCTCTCTTCTCCTATGTTCGATTAAGTGAATAATTGTCATGTGACACGTCAAACGGCAATTGAAAGCTGTATGCATTTTGTGGCCCAGCATAAATGTACAAGATTTCTTGCACCTATTTTAACACGTCATAATGCTCGAAATGTGGGCTTATCAAATGCTGACCACCAAAGTAATGGTCCCCCAAAAAAATTCGAATTATGGAATTGCAAATTCTTTTCCAAACTGTTATAAAGTACTTACCTGTTGCAGGAACACTAATGGAAAGTAACCGATTTCCATGCTGTTTACAAACACGCACACTTGTACAACATTGCTATGTAGTATCGTAATTAATAATTATGTTATCAGTTAGTTTTATTTGCAAACTACTACAGAATACACGTGATTCTCAAGTCTGTGTTGATATCTGTATTGAAGTAGATACAAGTGCACTGTGCAGGTATTAGTAAACAGTTCGAACGGGGGAGTTGTGCGGCGTCACAGAATTTGATTCTTCCCACGTTCTGTCAGCGTATAGCTCTCTAATATAGTAGATGGCGACCGTCCTTGTCAAACATGCAGTGTTTTGACGTTAATAACAATGTAGACATGTCTCGAGACGACCTGTCGTAGGGTAGGCCTATACACGAGGCAGTGACGTGTGGAGGGGGAGGCGAAGCCGCGAACCAGGGTCGTAGCCATATTACCATACAGTTTCTGGAACAAGAACAAAGTGGCAATCATCTAGGCTCCAATCAATCATGGTGTTGCCTGTGTTTGGCGTAACAAACAACAAGCAGCTCCGTCCCGTCACGGTTTGCTGGGTCGGCGTGGTCCGTTGGTTGGGTGACCCAGAGCCTGCCTGGCTTGGCCTGCCTGGCAGGTTCCCTTCGACTTCACAAACAAACTCAGTGCAGACGTAGCTCACGGAGAGGAAGGACGTTACTTTCTTCTTCGTCTTCAATACCCAACAATGGTGCGGTTTTTACGAGTAATTCGCGTCGAGTGAAAGGTGCATGTGCGTGTATTGGTCATCTTTAGTTGTTTTAACAGTCAAAACTTCTGTGCTGCTCTACTCTGCATATGGTAACTGTGTGGCGTGTCGTGTTGTGCTGTGCTGGCATGCAAATATTTCCGTGTCTCTAACAATGGCGTCGTCGTACTGTGCAGTTCGTCTTGACCATAATGATTAGATTGGCAGGTACAAGTCTCACGTACCACATAACCACGTACGTCGTCTCTAATACGGTATCCTACCGTCTGCGCGTTGATTGTGTAAGGTAGGAGGGAGGGAGGGCGTTGAACGCAGGCAGGCTCTACGGACGACGCTGCCACACACACACACACGGTGAATGTGCGTGAGAGGCGTGCGTGTTGGCGAGCGATCAGTGTGAAGTGAACACACGGGTGTTTCTTGTCGTGTCGAGCTATAGTTTCAGTGTCACTTGGACCTTTGGGAGCAAGCGGTGAGGTGTCCATTGAGACCTCGAGCTAACCTGTATTACACCCACATTCCTTCCTGCAGCAACAACAGTTATATAGTCAATATTTCACAGCCTCGCGTTATAATGTGATGACGTAGTGAACCATGCGTGTGCAACAAGTGTCTACCCATCTGTCAGTAGTGCCATCCGAAGCCAGGAATTGTGCGAGGATAATTAATATTGGCATGAAACAGCAGCAGTGCAGCCGTCGGATTAATTAGTTGCGTGTGCGCGCTTTGTTATTGTTCCGTGATATGTGACAAAAAGTAATTAGCCTGATTCAAACCAGTCATTCTACCCGGAATTACGTGAACAATGCGGCGAGCGATCGCGGAGTTTCGTTCTTGTTGCGCGCTAAGTGATACCAACATTGTGGAGCCATCAAGTTACGCAAAGGAATAGTAACCATGACGGGCGCACCTGTGCGTACAGCCACCAATGAAACGATGATGTCGTCGTAAAGCGATGAGAGGCAACGGCAGCCCCTCGGCCCTCGCGGCAGAATCACCTCAATACTCGTCGCTGACCAGCCTGCATAATATCAACCAAAACAACGCGACTAATAATAATAACTATAACTCGCGGCAACAATGGGGCCAGTATTCGAGCCCGCGTCTCCGGTGGCAGACGTGGACGCTACCACCGGTGGTGAGACCGACGCCTCCCCCGCCCCGACGCCCCAAGTCGGAGCAGGAGGGCCCACTGGTAAGTCTGCGTGCGTGTCTGTCTGGCGGGTTTACCGTCACAACTCACAAGGCATTCATTGTTCTCGATGGAACAGCAAAGGTAACAGTTAAATTCCGTCCTTTCGGGGGGAACAGCCGGTTTTTGTTTGTTCTTTAAAACGTCAGACCTTGGCCTCTTTAAACCTATAGTGTGTTTAATTGTTGTGCATAGATTGTAATTTAATTGAAACGTGAAATGGCGGTGCTGTTCAACCATGCACGCGTTGTCTTGGTGACGTAGCCCAGTGTGTCTGGATAGACATGCAGACTGACTATGCTCGCCCGATCTGACTGGTTGTGCAACCCATTGGAATGCGCGACATTTATTATATTTTATAGGTAACGTTGCCTTGTTGCGCAAACATTGTCGTGAGCTCATGTGATTCACGCAACTCGCGAGTCTCATGGTAGATATAATACGGCTTCTATTTTACTGGAGACAACTTGGTAATTTTGGATTATACAAAAATGGTTGTAGCTGTAAGTTGTGGTTATAGGTACAAGTTATTTCACAAGCACTGTTTGAGGTTTGAGGAGACTCTTCCGCACTCTTTATTTCTCTTGGAGCTGATGGGTTACTATATGGACATGCGTCTTTGCAGGGGGATAAGACAATTCGTGACTGCTCCACGTGGTGCCACGTATGTTCTCTCCCCCCCCCCGTTCTGACGCCACTGACTGTGATAGCCCTCTCTTATAGTGCCCCAATTGGCAGGTCAATTTCTAATTGTATCTGCATAGTGTTATTGTATATGACACCAAGATTAGGTTTTAGTACAATACAACAATGTTCTTCAATAAAAATAATGTAAAATCACGATCCTTAGATGCCAACCTACAAACTCCATTTACGGTGGAAGTATACGTTAGAGACGAGATATAGTTTGAATGGGCTATCGCAACCTACAAGGTGCTACCGCTTGAGAGTATATTATAATATTACTATTACATATAAATTAGGACTGCAGTAAAGGAGGTTTAGTCAGATGAATGTTTTTGTAACAAATATTCTTCCTACTCTCGTGTATTTACTACCGGTCCATACTTCTGGTTTTCTAGTTTTGTTTGCTTACCGATCTAGGAAACTATAATGATTCGCAATGTCGATATATTTAGTCTTGCCAGTACACACACATCCATACAAATATGTACTAGGCCTAACCTAATATACAAACATTTTAAAATAATCACCTGTTAGTGTTTCGCGCAATAAGTATTTGTTGTTTGATAACACTGTGTGTTCAAATTTACATATTAGCTAACTGTGGTCGAACCCAGGTGTGAGGATATGTACGCGACATCCTTGCGTTGCATAAGAAGACTCGTTATGCTACTTCACAAGGAGAGTATGTATGTAAAGTGTATGTAACCTTTGCTCCATTCGCTGTCTCGTGCACTTTAATATGTAGAGTATTGGGTGCTTTTATTTTACTTGGAAGAACAATTAACTTGGGAGTAGCCTAAGCTTTGAATATGCCACTTCCGAATTAAACCTTCTACGAACTACACATACAAATACCGACGCAATGGTGCTATTTATTTGCACCACCGAACGTATGACAAGCACTTGATGTGCTGCGTATGCGTTGCTTATTTTACTAGACTTTACCGTGTAGCTATACTATTCCATAATATATTTATCCATGCGGCCTTCGATCGTTCCTTGAGAATTCCATACATATCGGTAGTATGACATTTTCAAAATCATCAATCAAAAACGTCAGGTTCTCTCAAAGTCTGTATAATAGCCGAGAGATTTTCTTCATTAAACATATAACATAAATAAGTATCACAACTTCGATAAGATAAAGCTGAGGTATTTAATAATTCCCACCTTGAGTCACTCGATTTGGGTTGAGTCTCTTGATTGAAGATTTACCTCGCGATAACGTTGCTATAAAGTGTGTCGTCATCATGACAGGCGTATCGCTAATCCCGAGCCCTGACATGTGATGAATGGTGCAGCTCTCATTTGAATAACAATGTGGCCGATTCAAGACGGATTTATTGACGTATTTAATTAATTACATTTGTGTTTAATGGCTGAGTTGTAAGTTTCGGGCCCCGTATGTATTGGCAATTTAACATAACAGGTCACTTCCCGCTCCGAATTGGCAAAAAAAAACAAACATGGGTGATAGCTGCACTAGAATAATTGCCAAGATATATCTTCGAGTGGTTTGAAGTTGATTGATGTTTGTAGTAAATTGTTCAGTATTTTATTTATCGTTGTCGTATATATACCTTTGCACGATTCTGTGTAAAAATGCATGCTTTTTTGTGTGTGAAATCAACATGTGTAAAAACTGAAAATCATCTTTTCTACGATATTTCACTTTCTGATACAATTTACCATCTACTGTTACGCGTACACTACACAGCCGTTTTGACACGCTAAATACAGAGACGTTGGGTTTCTGCTAGCAGAGTCATTGCTGTAAGCCATTGTATTAGTAGCCTAGTCTCTTTGTTCACAACTTCTAGATTTACTTTGGCCGAAGGCTTTCACATTTGGCACGATTTTACCAATCTTATCTCCATTCATCATTAATTGTTCCACTACAACAGAGCCAACGGTAGCGTGAATGTGTATAGCCTATTGTGCCCTCTGTGAATTTATTACTCTCCCTCCACTTTTGCCTCTGGTTGGTAAACAAACTGCAAGCATATGTTTTAGCCGGATGTGACATGTGACAAGTACACTTGACGTCACGAAGGAAGGCGGCGCGGTATTTGGTACGGTAGGTAGAGTTTGTAGTTACAATGAAGTGACGTGGAACAATGTCAGGATGTCACAATGTATTTAGGGTGTGAACGAGTTAATTGATTTCTTTGCACTCTTATGTACATCATCGAAATTTAAATAGCGAGTCTTGAGTACCATTTCAATGACTACCTCTGCAGAAAACGAGGGGCGGTAGTGGTACACACACAGAAATCATTATATTGCCACATTTGGCGACTCGGAGTCACTGTCAGTCGGTAAACTACATAGCCACACCGCGGTATGTATTTATTTTCACTAATAATCAGGCGTGCGATTACGCGATGCGAGTGTGTGTTTTGCCTCCGCTTGTCATCGTGTGTGAAAGTTGCGTGATGTTATCCAACGAGGTGTTATGCCATCGTTATCGTATATGTGTATGTATAGAGGTCGTGCCGTGTGATTTCACTCCACCGCCGCGTGGATTGTTGTATTTTTAATAGTAGTGAGCGCAGTACAGAAGAACTCTGTTGTACCTTCGTTCCGTATACGTAGGAAGCCAGGGGGTTTTCACGATATGTTATTACCTCGGTGCAATTGTTAGTCTTGGGAGTAGGAAATGTTTTAATTTGAGGTCCACCAGCGACTTCCTCGCATGTCAAAGGTAGCACACACGCTTTATCCGTTTTTACTGAGGGGGGGGGGGGGGTACTTCTTAATGATTATTCGGGGCCAACAAACTCTTGTTTGCATTTATATTGGATGTAGCTAGTGGCAGCACATATACAAACACTGATAAGGTACTCGGCAGCTCCACGTGCGTGCAGCTCCCGAAGTTAGGCATAGTCGTTTTTGTAATATGGCGGAATCCTCGTAGTTCGACTGCTTCTTCCTGAAACACGAAAACATCGAAATTTCGATGCCTTATTATGAATGCGCGACTAACCCTGTAGTTCGCGTGTTGCGGAAGCTCCTAGCCAACGGGTGACCAGCTGATAGTGCACTAAAATATATGTACTGCAAGCACGCAAGTCTAGTGTATAATCTTTTAGATACCGCGCTTTCAATTTTGATAGTGTCGTTTTGCATTTCTCCGGCCGGATGTCAAAGCCGAGTCCATACGGTACGTAAAGCCTATAATTAAAATAATTAACCACAATCTGCACTGCGTAACAAGCGCTTAGCTTGGCTAGGGTCACGTGGAGGCAATGGCGCGATGAATTATGGGAACCAAGTTGTACGCGAATTTGGACTTAAAAGTTCCTACGCTCCGAGGTTCCACGAAAATCTTAATTCGAGACATGCACCGACTGCTGAGGTCTTCAGATATTTTTCAGCTACAGTGATAGACGTGGGTTCGAATCTTATTACATTACCTATAACACGACGGTTTTACAATACCAAAGAATATTCTTCGATTAGGAAATAATGGAGGGATGATTCCATCCAATTACGGATTGATCATGAAAAAAAACGTGTGTGTGCATGTTCATAGAATAGTGCTCCATTAGCTCTTAATGGATAGTATAGGAAGTAAATGCCAACCCCTATCTATAGCTTATTGGAAATCCATGGTTGCTATCAAAATTGTTACATGCATGCAGCCATGTGTGTTAGTATACAACGGATCGATCTAAGATTGTCAGCTATTGAATTCTTTATTCTTTATGTCTGGGATGGTTGGTTGGCTGCATACATTTTTTATAATTCTGATTGAAAAATTAATTTTTCTCTAAATTTGTCCGTTTCTTTGTGGTTGGTCCAGAATTTCAAACTGTTTTGGAATTTACAGTTCTTTGATCATAGTTTCTCAACTGTGTCGTATAAGCGGTAGAACACAATACTCTACAAATATAAAATTAAGAATCTAAAAGTGCTCGCCGAGTGTTTTGATCTTCTCGCCGCCACGCATCGCGCCGCGCCTTCTTCTCCGTGTACACTGTACTGTGTACACTGTACAGCGACGGAGGTGTATGTGCTACCGGTACGGACGGCGCGAAGTCGGTTGCCATTCATTGCTATTGTCAGCTCGTCCTTGGCCCCTCGTGATCCGTGCCACTTCCTGCTTGGGTGCCCAGCCCGCTCTGCGTACATGCGTACATGCATGCTCGCCCGCCACAACACCACACTGGTGCTAGTTATACTACTACTGCTACTTAGAGTTTCTTTTTTTAAAGTTTACATCTTCTATAAATGCCTGTTCCATTTCTGGTACCGTTATATACAGAATCCAGACACAAGTATTTTCCAAGACTACGTTTCGGTCACCATTCGGGTACTTTACGAATTACGAGGATAATCTTCTTGGACTTCAAATCCTACGAAGTTACGTACGAGTACAACTACGATTCAGAAAAGGGGAAAAGGTGCTCAATGTACCACCCCCCCCCCCCCCCCCCCCCCCAACCCTTATGCACTTTCCTTAATAAAACACCAAAATCACATTCGACATCTGGGCCTGGATTTAAATCATCAATGGGTCTGACACTCACAAATAAAATATTCTAAGAATTGTGTTGTTGCTATTTTACTATATTTGTTATCTTTACGAGTTTGCAGATCGACATCTATCTGCTTAGCTAACTTAGGTGTTGGACATCTTTGTGAATCCAGACCCGTGCGTGGTGTTTACGACAAAACAAAACTTTGTTCATTCCGTTCTGTGAGGTTACGGAGTACGCCTATTGTGATATCCCTCATTAGAGATTAACTATGGAGCTAAGCGCTCGACGACTCCCATTAAACCTTGAAATAGTAAACCTCTACGTCTACTACATTCAATTTAAACATTTGTAAACACTGAATTGTACATCGTATATGTAATAATGAATCAATTATGTTTGCATTGTCACTTCATCGGGATAACTTATTTAAAATATATTCTAGTTTTCTTGTGGTGGTGTCTGATGTATGATGCGCCCGTGCCACAGTAGTCGACGCATGATTGTATTCGCTGCCACGTATAACGCGCGTATTGTTATCTGTGGCGTGAGCGCTGCGTTGATGCGCCCGTGCCACAGTAGTCGACGCATGATTGTATTCGCTGCCACGTATAACGCGTATTGTTATCTGTGGCGTGAGCGCTGCGTTGATGCGCCCGTGCCACAGTAGTCGACGCACGATTGTATGTTGTTGTATTCGCTGCCACGTATAACGCGTATTGCTATCTGTGGCATGAGCGCTGCGTTGATGCGCCCGTGCCACAGTAGTCGACGCATGATTGTATTCGCTGCCACGTATAACGCACGTATTGTTATCTGTGGCGTGAGCGCTGCGTTGATGCGGCCGTGCCACAGTAGTCGACGCATGATTGTATTCGCTGTCACGTATAACGCGTATTGTTATCTGTGGCGTGAGCGCTGCGTTGATGCGCCCGTGCCACAGTAGTCGACGCATGATTGTATTCGCTGCCACGTATAACGCACGTATTGTTATCTGTGGCGTGAGCGCTGCGTTGATGCGCCCGTGCCACAGTAGTCGACGCATGATTGTATGTCGTTGTATTTCCTGCCACGTATAACGAGTATTGTTATCTGTGGCGTGAGCGCTGCGTTGATGCGCCCGTGCCACAGTAGTCGACGCATGATTGTATTCGCTGCCACGTATAACGCACGTATTGTTATCTGTGGCGTGAGCGCTGCGTTGATGCGCCCGTGCCACAGTAGTCGACGCATGATTGTATTCGCTGCCACGTATAACGCGTATTGTTATCTGTGGCGTGAGCGCTGCGTTGATGCGCCCGTGCCACAGTAGTCGACGCATGATTGTATTCGCTGCCACGTATAACGCGTATTGCTATCTGTGGCGTGAGCGCTGCGTTGATGCGTCCGTGCCACAGTAGTCGACGCATGATTGTATGTTGTTGTATTCGCTGTAACGCGTATTGTTATCTGTGGCGTGAGCGCTGCGTTGATGCGCCCGTGCCACAGTAGTCGACGCATGATTGTATGTTGTTGTATTCGCTGTCACGTATAACGCGTAAGCGGGGCCAAGACTTCCGGATGATGATCGCGCGTTGTTTCGTGATTGACCCCTCTGCACGCGTATCTATCTATCAATGCATCGGAGACGTGTCTGTCTGTTTGGGCCAGGCGCGCTCGCGTACCTACGTGAGTTTCACGCGTTCAATTAAAAACTTTGAGTTGGTCCTATACTCAGAGATTCGTGATTGATTATATTACTCGTCTTGTGGATGTTTCCTAGTCGGCGCTTCGGTACACGCACGAAAGCGCGTGCCTCGGGGATCATGCCTTGGGCTGTGCGTGCCTTTCGGGGGAACACGTGGGCAATATTATATTCTCCCCCCCCCCCCCCCCTCCCCCCCCTACCCTGTTTGGACAGCCTAATGACCAATGCCACTCAGGCCCGTAAAAAAGGGTTTCGACCGAGTATTCTCAGGATAACGACCATCAGACTTTCGCTATTGTTTTATCGTAACGTTTCCGCAATTCGGCGTGTCGCGAGCTCTGCAATGTTTATTTTCACTTTTAGAAAGTACCGCAAAAGCCGCGGCTGTCGTTGCTGCTGCAGTATTGATGTGGTTTTCACGTATATCCAGTACCCACCGTTATATTATTAGACTCGACTTCTGTATAGAATTTATTGCCACATTTGCGGGGAGGGAACGCGTAAAATGTTGACTGTGTCTCGAGTCTCGTGAAACATTTCATTCTGGACAACACGTATAAGTTGAACCGTGTTGTGTATTATTTACCTCACGTGCCCGGGAAATGACTTCAGAGGGAACGAAAATTTGAATGCAAATGGTTTTTGAAGGGTCTGAAAAAGAAGAGAATGACTGGCTTTTTTCGGCTTTTCACCTTTCACCCTACTCGCGCGCTTGAGCCTTCCTACCAGTATTATCCGCTTCTATCTACATACAGTGCTAGCATTGATGATAATAGAAGGTTATATAATATAAGATATATTATATTACACTATATAGTTTTACAGTTTTGTCTATGGTGGTTGGAGCTGGTGAAGTAATGCAGTGCATTGAAACTCTACATAAACATTTAATTATTCCTGTCACAGTGGCTGCACACCGATTGCACTACGCAGTGCGACAGTCAAGTCGAGTTGGAAGGAGTCGTCAATAACTATAATATTTACCCTCCTTCCACTAGTGGCTGCACACCGATTGCACTACGCAGTGCGACAGTCAAGTCGAGTTGGAAAGAGTCGTCAATAACTATAATATTGACCCACCTTTCACTAGTGGCTGCACACCGATTGCACTACGCAGTGCGACAGTCAAGTCGAGTTGGAAGGAGTCGTCAATAACTATAATATTTACCCACCTTTCACTAGTGGCTGCACACCGATTGCACTACGCAGTGCGACAGTCAAGTCGAGTTGGAAGGAGTCGTCAATAACTATAATATTTACCCACCTTTCACTAGTGGCTGCACACCGATTGCACTACGCAGTGCGACAGTCAAGTCGAGTTGGAAGGAGTCGTCAATAACTATAATATTTACCCACCTTTCACTAGTGGCTGCAGCACACCGATTGCACTACGCAGTGCGACAGTCAAGTCGAGTTGGAAGGAGTCGTCAATAAATAATATGACTCGAAGCGAACGTGATTGCGGCTCAGGTTCAGGGTCGGCCTCGTTTAGTGATCTATTATACATTTCGTTTATCGATCAGACTCTTCGTGTTCGTTCATGTCGAAGTGATGACATTTGTCGACGACCTCCCCTTTACTCGGAAAACTGTGAGTGAGGCCCATTTGACATTGACGTTTTCTGCAGACTGCGAAAAAAACTGTGCGGGAGGGTGTTGTGCAGGAAGGTATAGGGTGTTCCCGCGGATCGTCTTGAAGAGCCTCGTTGCCAGAGCCAAGTGCGAGAGGTCAAGCAATAACCGGTGGACTAGTCGTTCATCTGGTCAATGGGGAACACGGTTCGTGCTCGCAAAGCCGGCCGGCCACGCGAGCCATGGATTCATAATCGTCTCACAACAGTCAAATCCACGTCAAGCATCCAGCCTGCTTTTTCCGTGTTCGGAAATTCGGATAACCGGCGAATTCCTCTTCAGAACGCGGAAATACAAACTCAAGTGTTTTTTTTTCTGATTGGGTCACCAGTCTGGATAATATGGTGTTGTAAGGAAATTATGAAAGGTCATCAGATTGTATAGTATGAGGGAATCGGATAAAAATGTAGAACCCGGAAAAGATGACTAATGGAAAATGTGTGTAGTGTAATTAATTGAAAGTACCCCCCCCCCCCCCCCCCCCCCCACCATCCATGTCAATGTGTTACAAACGCCATTGTTATTGTTATCACCCGCCTTGAATATAGATACTCATTTTTAAAACTGTCGTACAACAGTGTAACTACCGAAAGTGCGCACTAGGAATGACGCATCTAAAAACAATCGACTCGATCTAAACGATAACGAAGTGATAACGACATACCTAAGTGCTGTATGAACTGGGTTTTATATCAACAATGAGGTGACTAATTGTATGAACATGGATTAAAATCACTTTTTATTACGGGTATGCCCGAGCATGTTGATGGCTGCGTACACACATGATGCCGGGCGTGTTTAAAACAACTATAGCTGTTTTTCTCAACAGACGTTGAAGTGGCCGAGAGGAATAAGCAAGCCGGTTTGACTGCGCGAGAGTTTTTACATGGTAATTATCGAGTGTGTTCCATTGATGGCGGCTCGTGGCCCCCTGACCCAGGGTTCGTTCCCCTTGGCGTGCAGCACAACACCTACGACCCGCGTAGCGTAGGTATCACAAACTAACGACGGAGTAATCGCGTTACGAGGGGAATTCAATTATGCGGGCCCAAACTGAATTATCGTGTTTTTTAAATTTAATTATGTTTCTTTCGCTGAATTCGCGTTTATTATAGCTATATATCTATTACCAACACCCAAGTCACAGTCCATTGCGGGGCGTCGAACATGTTCTCAAATTAACCTGGTAATTTCTTTGACCATAGATGTATTATTTATATCGGGCTCCATGATAGAGATTAATGGTGCTGATTGTACGTAATGTACGAAAATCGTAGGATGTACACATCTACCAATTATATAATACTAGAGTATTTCGGCTTTCCATGGCTTTACCGGTTGTATGTCTACAAATCAAATTAAATTTTAATGGGGTTCGATGATAAACTGCGATCAACACTCTGTGAGAAGTAAAATGTTGGAACACTCACTCACCATTTCTACAGAACATCATAATTTTAGTAGCACTGTTGAAATACACAATATGTTGTTGCAGTGAACACTTAGCAATAGGTTGTTTTCATGTATTTGATCACACTTTCTCTGTTTGTGCCTGAAAAGCAATATGTTACTTTTCAAAATGTGGTTTATATTGGCAGTCAGGCGCGTAACTAGGCATCGGTAACCCGGGTAGATACCCGGGTAAAAATTCCCTAAGTATAAGTTCCTTGCATGCCTACAGCTATTAAAATTCCACTAGGACCAACCGCCCAAACCTAGCTCCAAACTTAGACCAAACTTAGTCCCAAAACTCAATAGTACTTAATCATTCTCGTCCATTTTTCCATTTGTGTTTAAGTTTTCTGGTTTGTGCACTACACAAACGACAGTATTTCAGTTTTGCATTAGTAAGGTAATATTTCTGAAACGCTCAGAAATCACTCTAAACCCCGAATTTTAAAAAAATCGCGTGCGGCGCTGTTGTTGGGGGGCTCGCCCCCCAAACCCTCCTGTTATTTTTGCCTGAAGGGCCGCATCTTACCCGGGTAATATTAGTACCCTGGTTACGCCCCTGTTGGCAGTGTAAGTATCTTGTTAGTTAGAGTTTATAACAATCATACACAACATCGTATTCGTATTTCGTATGTATAGGTGTATCATGTGGTACAGTCCAAATTTCAAATGAGATTGCAAAATTGTCTGTTGGATCATCTTTTTAATTTAGGATGTGGTGTAGCTTGTTCGGAATTATGCTGGCTGTACTTTCATTAGGCGTTTATCATGTTGTAAACGTTTCGGTTTCACAATATATTGTGTCTACATACGTGACATTTGGTGGAGTGTGAGTGTGACAATGGCGTATACTTGGCTTAACACTAAGCTCACCGCTAATCTCCTGGTTGGAGTTGGACCGAAGGTTTCGACTATATACGATTACGATACGACCAAGTAACGTGGGTTTGAATCTCGCATTGGCCTTCATCCTCATCATCCATCACTCAAGTCTTGATTAGCACATGAACAACACATCACAATACGTCACATGTTATGGATTGACCTGGTCGTCTTGGGGGAATCCCCCAGTGTGAAGGGGGGTCGGCTTTGGAAGGACTGTGACGTGGAAATAACACAATGTTTTACGGTTTGAACGAAACAAAAATGTGGTTAATAAAACTATGGTTCGTGCTACACATTTTAGAACGTCACGCTCACCTTTTAAACTTACATTTCGTTAATTTGTTAGTTGATTCAATTTAAACTTCAATATATTGCGTTCGACATAGTATAGCTCTTATTAACGCATTTCCCACGTTTATTTGTAGAATACATATTTACATTCTCCTCGCAAGGTAAGGCCTATTAAAGCCATCGAAGGTGTTTTGTTCGTTGGGGGGTGCAGGTACGAGCTGCACGTGGGTTCGATCCCCGCACTAGTGCGGACTAGATATTTTGTAACTGTTCTTTGTCCTGGCGCACAACTACAACAACTACAACAAGCCGTCATACCCCGCCCCGGGGCTGTTTGGTTGTCAAGAAGTTGATGACGTCATCGGTCGTAATCTCGCAATTGCAGATGACGAAACACGTATGTGCTTTGTTTGTGGGTGGTGAGGTTGCAATGAATCAGTTATCGTCACGAGGCTTTATAACTTGTGTACCTAACCCACCTGAGATTCATCGGTTTCACATTTCGAAATGGATGCGCAATGGATTCACGATTGTATGTGAAATGTTATTTTTAAATGTGCACCGTGGGAGAGTGCGACGTGATCGTAATTCATCCCAACCGTGGGGCAAATATAATTTTCCAATGTGAACGTGACTGTGCACGCTGATGCACGCCCAAGGGCAGAAGCATCTCTTGCTCGCTAACCGCCTTGCATCCATCCCTTCCTTATCGTCATCTCCCTCAAGGAGTAGGTCAGGTCTCAGGTCTCTCGCGTGCAGTTGTGGCTGAGTTTAGCCCTCAAGACCTCTGCCACTTGATGTCGTGGCTTCATCTCACCGCTCAGATAGATCACCATTGCCAGTCGTCGTATCGATGGGCCTTGATGTGTTTTTGGCAAATTGTCTACTTTAGAAGATGGGTATATTATATATACGGTATCATTCCGTAAGGGGAATGGGAACTGCATAATGACGAAATTAGCCTTCCGTTTCCTATCTCTGCTGTGTCGACGGTACGTGTAGCATCACAAAACATGGCAGGAAAGAGATGCCAGTAAGAATGAAAGCACGATATTCTTGCGTTAGATCTAATAATGTGTCAGTGTGTGTATTCGCATGCGATAAACTGAATTAATAGGAAGCGAAACGTAAAAAAAAGAAAACAGTTTTCAAATCGAATCGTGTTTATCTGACACACGAAACGAATAGCCTCGAAGACAAATCGATGCGAATGCGATGTAATTGCGTAACACGTTTGTTGCTTCCGTCTGAAGAATGTAATTATTGTAATGTCGTGTGCCATGCAGTCACCTTAGCTGGTTCGTTGAGAATGTGATTTCCCTAGCGGTAGCGGTACATCTCGAAGACGCGTTCGTTCGATCCCCATTCAAAGACGGCGAGACTCTCATTCGCCTTCGCAAATTGAAGTGCTCTACAGAATTTTATTCCAAGGAAGAGATCAGCTTCTCTCGCCTGGCAAGAGCTTACCGCAGCTTACCCGTCCCATCTCATCTCATCCATCCGATGATTGTCATGTCGAACCTCTCGGCCAGGAATACATCATACATATTTAGGAACTATTGAAAGTTGGCGCCACGCCCACACCGTCGAACATGGTGGGAATTTCGTATTTTAGTATCTTGCCATTTCAGCACGAGAGACAGGAGCCATGATTATCGCGTCTTTGGTTGGCTCGTGATTGCTACTGTCAGCATCTTTTTGTCTGTCTGCTCTAGTGAATTGAAATGAAATTGTGATCACAATCCCACGAACAGCGGTGTACAAGAACTATTCATGTTATCTACTCGTCGTGTTTCGTATTTTACTTGTTCGCGGCTTTTTGGAGAAATGCAAAACAAAGATGAATATCAGTTAATTTATTTCTGTACAAGTATGTGTTTTGAATGAAATTTAATTATGATGTGTGTAGAATTACATTGTTTCTTTCGCCATTTCTCTGACCGATTTGCGTTTGTTTCAGAAGGTGGACCCAGAACTGATCTTCACAAAACAAGAGCGCATTGGCAAGGGTTCATTCGGCGAGGTTTTCAAGGGTATCGATAATCGCACGCAGCAAGTGGTGGCCATTAAGATAATCGACCTCGAGGAAGCCGAAGATGAAATCGAAGACATTCAACAGGAGATTATGGTGCTGTCACAGTGCGACAGTCCGTTCGTCACCAAGTACTTCGGCTCTTATCTCAAGGTAAGCTGGCAATCATACTCTACCCTCGAGGTACGCGTAAAGATCCTGCGTAAACCTTCACTTGAAGACATGCCATGAATTCATTGAAAATTTAAGCCCCAACCACAATTGTCGGTATTGGGATTGCAATCGCAATCAGGAGATCGTGAAAAGGTTAACTTACACGGTTCTTCAATGACGCTGTTCACATTAAAATCAATCGTAATGCTGAATGAATTAGAATGGGAAAATGCACGATGGTGATCCCGATGCCGATTGCGATCACGATGCCGACAATTGTGGTTGGAGCATTATACTATTGGAAGTCACCAATCGGTGACACGATTATATGCACCCTAGCGAGGCCCATATTATATCACATGTTTAGGGCGTGGTTGTACCGCACCTATGTATAGCCAGACTTGATCTAAACATTTTACACTGATTTTGTATGGTACTTTTAACTCGGGTTTAGGGCGTGTCCCAATCTCAGTTTTGCGTGCCCGTCTGTGTAGTGAACTTAGCTTGTAAACTAATTAAATTCCACACTTTTGCACTAGCCTACTTTATAGAGCGCTGCAGACATAGCAATGTTAGCGCGTAGCTGTTTCTTCGGGAGGATTATGGAACTCTCGTTTAATAACTAACATACATACATAGAGAGTGACAGTTCCGCAGAAATCACATTTATTTGGCTGTCTGTACCTCTCTATACGTTCGAGTTCGACGGCTGTCACTGTCATCTGTCTCGGCTTCACTCATAGTCCAGCATCAAAGTGTCGAAAATCATAGTCCTGTGCAATTTCGAGGAAAGAGTATAGCACTATATACCAATGTGTTCATAAGGTTTCACAGTATTTAGCGCACTTTGGTGCCAGAGCGATATCCGCGACTGGGGGCGGGGGCGGTGCCCCCAATTTTGACTACGCATTGCATTGAATATCGCTCAATTACGGCCAAACGGTTGGTCTGACAACGAAAATGATGATTATAAAATATATTTGTGTGTAATTGATAAATATTTCCTTGTCACAATTATTCATGTACGGTACATAGTGCGAAAGTTATCGTCAATTAAGTATACAATTAATATATTCTCAATATATAAAACCATGGGACAACCATATATTATCAATAGATTACAAACACATTCATACACGTATAGAAATGTCAGAGTGTTGCCATATTGGTGATTTTTTTTCATAATTTTATCTTCAAGCGATTGGTATAAGTGAAGTATTAAAGACAAGAATGCGTGGGGCTTTTGTGCGCCCGCTAAACACAGGTGTAATGCATAGAAGCATTGGCAATCATAATATTGTACTATTTCGAAAGAAAAGTACACTTATATCTTCGTTTTAGCTTGTAAAATAATAATTTGGATGGTGCCAAGTTCCAAAATTAGGCGTTTACAAGTTATACATAAAAAACAAAATGGCCGACTCTCATGAGGTTTTTCCTATTTATCTTCACAATCGTGCATTTTTTGGCAAAACTTAATATGACAAAAATTGTTTCTAGTAAAATTCTACACACATATAATACTTAGATATTTTCATAGGAAGTACGACTTACGTACAAATTTAATTTTTGTATGTGTGCATCTGAACTCAAGTGTACAAAACTTGGCTCCCGTTCGCTTCTTGATGAAGCAACTGTGACCTACAGGACTGTTCTTAATATCTTCTTTTAAGCTCATCAAATAATAATATTGATGGTGCCAAGCTCCAATGATAGGCGTTTACGAGTTGCATGTGAAAAACAAAATGGCTGTCACTTCAGGTGGTTTTGGCAATTTATCTTCATAACCGTACTATTTATGACAAAATCTAACATGACAAAAAATATTCCTTGTAAAATTCTACATAAAATTCATATTCAGGTATTTTCATATGATTTACCATTTACCTACAAATTTAGATTTGTGTATGTTAATCTGTACTCAAATGTACAAGCATTGGCTCCCCTGGGCTACTTGATGAAGCAAGTATGGACTATGGGAGTGGGCTCAATCTCTTCCTTTTAACTTATAGAATAATAATTTCGATGGTGCCAAACTCAAGTAATAGACGTTCAAGAGAAACACGTAAAAAAAAAAAAACATTTTAGTACTAATTAACATGAAGAAATATTAATTTTTAGGGTAATAGTAAGTCCTATTAAAATATGTAAATATCATATGTGTGTACAATTTTACAAGAAATAATTTTTGTCATATTAGATTTTGTCATAAAACGTACGGTTATGACGGTAAATTGGAAAAACTACCTATAGTGGTGGCCATTTTGTATTTTACGTGTAACTCGATAATGCCCCATATTTAAGGTAGGCACCATCACAATTATTACTTTATAAGCTATAAAGAAGAGATTGAGCCCACTCCTATACTTGCTTCATCAAACAACCGACGGATGTACATCTGAATACTGAATACTGAATACAATATTGGCGGGCATTTTGTTTTTTGCGTTTTTCTCTTGAACGCCTAGTACTTGAGTTTCGCACCATCAAAATTATTATTCTATAAGTTAAAAGGAAGAGATTGAGCCCACTCCCATAGTCCATACTTGCTTCATCAAGTAGCCCAGGGGAGCCAATGCTTGTACATTTGAGTACAGATTAACATACACAAATCTACATTTGTAGGTAAATGGTAAATCATATGAAAATACCTGAATATGAATTGTATGTAGAATTTTACAAGGAATATTTTTTGTCATGTTAGATTTTGTCATAAATAGTACGGTTATGAAGATAAATTGCCAAAACCACCTGAAGTGACAGCCATTTTGTTTTTCACATGCAACTCGTAAACGCCTATCATTGGAGCTTGGCACCATAAATATTATTATTTGATGAGCTTAAAAGAAGATATTAAGAACAGTCCTGTAGGTCACAGTTGCTTCATCAAGAAGCGAACGGGAGCCAAGTTTTGTACATTTGAGTTCAGATGCACACATACAAAAATTAAATTTGTACGTAAGTCGTACTTCCTATGAAAATATCTAAGTATTATATGTGTGTAGAATTTTACTAGAAACAATTTTTGTCATATTAAGTTTTGCCAAAAAATGCACGATTGTGAAGATAAATAGGAAAAACCTCATGAGAGTCGGCCATTTTGTTTTTTATGTATAACTTGTAAACGCATAATTTTGGAACTTGGCACCATCCAAATTATTATTTTACAAGCTAAAACGAAGATATAAGTGTACTTTTCTTTCGAAATAGTACAATATTATGATTGCCAATGCTTCTATGCATTACACCTGTGTTTAGCGGGCGCACAAAAGCCCCACGCATTCTTGTCTTTAATACTTCACTAATACCAATCGCTTGAAGATAAAATTATGAAAAAAAATCACCAATATGGCAACACTCTGACATTTTTATACGTGTATGAATGTGTTTGTAATGTATTGATAATATATGGTTGTCCCATGGTTTTATATATTGAGAATATATTAATTGTATACTTAATTGACGATAACTTTCGCACTATGTACCGTACATGAATAATTGTGACAAGGAAATATTTATCAATTACACACAAATATATTTTATAATCATCATTTTCGTTGTCAGACCAACCGTTTGGCCGTAATTGAGCGATATTCAATGCAATGCGTAGTCAAAATTGGGGGCACCGCCCCCGCCCCCAGTCGCGGATATCGCTCTGGCACCAAAGTGCGCTAAATACTGTGAAACTTTATGAACACATTGGTGGTGCTATACTCTTTCCTCGAAATTGCACAGGATTCCATTTGATGCTGGACTATCAGTGTCACTTGCCAGTCAACGTTTTTCACAGCCGACGGATTACTTGTCGGTATTCTCTTCAACGTGCGTTATATGTTATTATATGTTGAATATCCCTATTCACTTTTGTAATGAATCGGAATAATTAATAAATAAATAAATAAACATTACATACTAAATATATATATATTTATTTTTATTTTTTTAGTCGGAAGTATTTAAAACATATGGGGCAGTAACACGAACACCACTACCAATGTGAATGATCAAAACTAGGTCAGAACTCCGGATTTTGTATTACTGCAACAATGTTCAATCGGTACTTTTCACGTGGTTTTAGTCTCTCACATTCTATTTTTTGTTTGGTTTATTGAAGGCGTCCGCGTGTGTATGTATCTGTCTGTAATCTCGACGAAGAGAATACGACAATGACACTGATGGAAGTGTGGATACACTTTACAGGCATAGCAAGCAATGCTAATTGTCTATAATTATTATATTATTTTTCTGCGACGATGTGATGGGCATACGCCCGCGTTATTTTGTTGGGGAACGCGCGACCCGTGCCCATCTAGATTTTGGCGTTCGTTACCTTATTTGGAGCACGCGAGGAGTGATGCCGGTGGGTTAATAAATAAATATGCAAATTATGTTAATAACGGTGATATTATCAACTACATATTAAAATGTAATTCCGTAAAATTTCTACTTGCATTTACATATTTTCTCTGCGCAAGATTTGTTGCTTGAAGCTGCTCGCCCGCCATTATGGCGTTCACACTTCACAGGCTCAGATGCGGGCGGTAGTCTCACCAACCACCGAACATGTAGTACTGTTCTTCCAGCAAAGAACATCGACTCGGTACTTGTGATTTGTTTTGTGTTTGTTTGAAGACGGCGCTTCTCAAATATCTCACTTCGTTATCTTGCCCACGTATACAAACAACTCCCGAACAGCCCTTACGGGTCAATATTGAATTGTAGATATCTCCGGTTTATTTACACACTATATCTTTCTCGAAAAAGAGATCATGCCCACTAACTGTCATTGGTCTTCTCTTCTTTCATTCGTCGCTAAATAAATAAGTAAATAAATAAAATAATTTGTATTTACTATCACCCACTCAGTTACAAGAACTGATTATCAGTGGGGGGGGGGGGGGGGGGGGCATTATGTTTCGGGTGCTGTAATCGTTTGGTCGAGTAAGTGACCAGTGCCCAATTCAAGCTATTGGGTTAGGGCGCTTTCATAGCAACACGGCAACACGTTTTTTCCGGACCGGCAGATCACGTGAACCAATCAGAAACTTGCCGTGCCTGCGTGATTGGTTCACGTGATCTGCCGGTCCGGAAAAAACGTGTTGCCGTGTTGCTATGAAAGCGCCTTTAGGTTTAGGTTGCGACCCCTGGCAAATGTTTTCTGGTATGTTGTGGTTGTGGTTGTCCCGCGACAACAACGCACGCATGCACGCACATACATATGCGCGTTTTACATAAAACACTGCGTACATGAACAGCAACGTACCACGTCGACAATGTCAGCTTGGAGGCAACGTCGGTTGGTCCGGTCGACCCTGCGTGCGTGCGGTAGGTTCAATGAGATAATTAGCTCCATGTCGTGATGACGTTCGTAAAACCATTGAAACAATTCATATCATTTCAAATAGAGACGGAGAATCCGAGTAAATGCTTTGGCATCAATCTGCCGTCGTGCTGTCATGTCGCTCGGGAAATTCTTGTTACGGTATATGTCAAATATAAGTACCTATCTAGGTAGGTATAACTTTATTTGGTGGTTTCTAAATAATCACTTTCGATCACGCACTGCATCTGGGGTTTAGTTTCCACGTTTGGGCTTCATCGCTGGAAATACTCAGATCGTCTGTAAACAAACACTGCAGCGTTTGAGTAGCCTACTTATTGCATTAGGTCCTTGACTTGTTTGTTACCTTATTACTACCTAGTATTACCTTACATGATTTATTCATTTCATGGTACTTGATGATTGGAACTGTTAAAAGTAAGATTTATATATGCCTACATAATTATGCCGCACTCGAACCCATATCGATTATGTAAATGCTTCGATTTCAATGTAGGCGTAGTCAATGATGACATTTCGAGTCAATTTAAAACTTCGTACTGGTGGCTATAGTAGGCTATAACACTGTGTTGTTAATTTACTATAAATTCAGTTGTGCAGGATTTAAAAGCCCGTGTTGTCACGTAAAAACTTACCGTAGTACATAACTGTGGGGTACGTAACCTACTGTGTAGAACGTGGTGGATTATAGTTATTGGTCTGGTAAAACATAGATCTTGCGTTGCAGCTTCAAACAAGCCCAAATATCAATCAATCAAATAACTAAAATAGAGCGCTCTCGTCGTCTCGATTAACATCGTTGCCAAAATGCACTGTCGGTTAAATACGATGACATTATATGTTAAAAGGTCTCTAGCTCCAGACTATTGATAACTAATCCAATTCACTACGTTATTATGTTTAAATTGTATTGAAAAAACTCATGTATACTTACGGTCTACCCCTGCGCCACATCGACACTGGCGCCGCCCCCCCCCCCCCCCCCCCCCCCCCCCCCCCCGCGTCCTGGCATTGCCGCCGATTGCCCCATATTATTATTATGTCTTCCTGGCTGCGCCATTGATACAACCACACCTCAGTTATGAGATACGAACTATTGTTGGGTGACTGAAAGTAGGCTATGATGTAGTTGACCTCGGTGACCTTGGGTTGGCATGGGCTTAACCGGATCTGGAAGTGGGCGATATTGAATTGGAAATCAAGACTGGAACCGATAGTTACATTAGTGGGTGGAGCATTATTCTGTACCGCGGATACGAGTTTCTTCTCTTAGCTAGAGCAATACGGAACCCAATTATTACTGTATAAGAGTCTAGCCAATGAGCTGTGACGAATGAAGATGACACCTAGCAAGCAGGCAGGCAAGCAGGGGGTCTCAATTAGCGCGTGCGAAGCCTTCACAATACAATGCGCAATTACTACCTTGAGCCTTTGAGGTATGCGTGGTGTCTCTGTGCTTCATGCTTTGCCGAGTATCTAGCCTAAGCTAAACACTTTTTGTCTCGTAATACTTAGCATACCAGGCGCGTTCACCGCTTCGCGTCACAGATGTAGATATACAAAATCACCGTGCTAAATCTTCCTGAAATGTCGTCTGGACTCGACAATCGCCAAGAAGAGAGAATAAATCGATCTCTCCTGAATATTACATGACGTGGCTTTCCACTTGTGACTTTCGTGTGGCATGATCGAAATAACGAGCGCACGTGCGTGCTATGTGTCGTACGAGGTACATATTATGTGCCTTTCGTTCTCCCATGCGCTCACTGTGCGCAACACGTTTCAGTTCATTGCACATTCTCTTCCGAAACATCCTGATCTTTTATAGTCTACCCACTCAGTTAAAAGAAATGATTTTCAGTGGTGGACATTTATACACTTTATATTTGCTTCGTTGTTATGAGTATGACGGTTTTAAAGTCTTACATGTGCACCAGTATCGTACATATACACAATATCAGAACGAGATTGTTAGGATGACAATCCTCTGATATTCTTCTCCTCTTGGTGATCATAATTCACACCGTTTGTAATCGAAAATAACACATGACATAATGCCATTCAATATCCAGAAGCAGAATGGACGGTGTCGATAAATTTGCAAGTACAGTTTACGTTGTGAACTATTTGGCATATAGTGTGACAAGTTCCTTCTGAACCTGATGGCATTTACTAATTATATAAATGCGTTTTGCGTTCCTTCTTTTTCGATGTCGATGGCTCAGGCTCGTTTTGTAGCCACGATGGCGAATGCATCCGAATAGAATCCATGGTCTACCCTACCTCGTAGTTACGGATCACACTATTTGATGGGTATCAATAATAAATGTTCTGTATCATCAAGTCAGCATTGCTTCGCAGCTATCGAATATCTTCTTCTTCTCAAATGCCCACATTTGGCTATTATGCCATCATAATTGCATATATATTTTTTAACTATTTCAATTTGTAAAGTTGTGAAATACCCGCAATTGCAAAATGGAGTATATATAATTGTGTATTTTTCAAGTGAAAGTCAAGGTACTACGCTGTATAGTGTTCTGGCATTGATCGTCGTCGTCCAAACGTCCTGTTGCGTGTAAAACTAAAAGCCTGAATTTTAATTGACGTCTGTGAAAAGTGTTGCCATGCTTGCACAACAGAGAGAGGGTGGTTTTACGAGGCGGGCGGGCGAGATCGTGACGGGTGGTGAAAGTGAGCGGGCGTGACGAAGTCTTCGGTGGCTGCATTGCGCACTTGATCGTTACTTGTCATTTTAGCGTCGTCGTCGATCTATTGCGTCAGGGGCGTATTCGTTGTTTTCCAAGATCAATCGCTTGACACCTTTCATCACTATTAGAGGCGTGGGCCTGGAATTACATATTTTTATTTATTGGACAAGTGGCTGACATCACCTCACCGCAAACTAAATCATTTCCCAATAATTGTATTATTTTCTTCCTAATTTATTTTCATGTACGATGCACTTAGCATGTCATCCAATTTTACACAAGCAAATTGCAAATAACTTGTAATGTAATAAAATGTATATATACATAATAATTGCATGGATTGGACGTGGTCATAATTTGAAATGGTTCATCTGAGTGGCGGCCTGTGCTTATGTTTTACATTTACAATTTATAAACGTAAATAACATTAAATGGCTGAAATGGTTACTAATGCAGAAACGATAGAACTAAACGATCTAGTAGAGACACCCCGTTGTTAGCCATGGGTTCACGCTGCACGGGTGACTGATGCTCCGCGTGCTTGTTCGAAGATTGCGCCACTACATCTCTCATCTCCACCATCATCATCATCCTTCACGAAACATGATCCAAATATCACCGTTGATTTTACAATTCTATTTTTTTTTTTATCAAATTTGTTATTTGACTGACACAGACAGAGAGGTACAGTGAATGTATCGCAATAATTTCCTTCCCTCTCCGTTCGCCAAACACACTCTTGGTGTCTCCTGGTAGTAGCGAGTAACGACGAACTCTCGTTCATTAATAACTCAGCGCCTCGTTAGCATCGTCGTTACGCACACAAAAACATGTTGACAAGCTGAATAGAAATGAATTATTGATCTAACATTCCATCATCAATATCTTAGTAAGAAGTAGGCCAAGTTTCTCAACAATACAATTGTATTAATTACGAAGCAGAAGTGGAGCCGTTATGAATGATTTATGTCCGGACAGCAATGTTGGCTGGCTGTTGAGCTCCGCGGATGGATTAGCACTACCGAAATTGAAGCTAGTTTCATTAGAAACTATCATTGTCCTGTTTTAGTCCGGCCGGATACATTTACAGACGTCCGACTTGTGCCATACAAGTAAGCAGACTTGCAAATAACAAACGGCGGCCAAAGTAATTAGTGCCAATATTTGACGAGCCAACATTTCTATATATTTATAACACACCACACGGTACACATTCAGCACAATTGGGGATACAATAAACCAATGAACATTCGCTCTCGGCAAATGGCTTCACTACTAGTATTAGATAGTGTGTTCGTGTTCGATTTATACCTTACAGAATAATATTAAAAAATATGTATCATCGTATATTTTAAAATTCGCTAAACTGTCGCTAGCTCGTCGCTTACGGGATTGCAATCGCAATCCAGAAATCGTGAAAAAGTTCACTAATGGTTCTTGTGGCGCTGTTCACAATAACATCGTATTGTCGTAATGATTTAGCATGAGAAAATGTACGATTGCGATCACGATGCCGACAATTGTGGTTGTGGCTTTATTTTTCCTTACATTCGTCGATACAAATACGTCATACTCACTGCACACAGCGGTGTAATAAACGGCGGGGTTAAACAGTATTTGTGCCCTATAGGATAGCCTTCCTTTTAGTATTTAGTGTTGGGAAATTATTTTCATTATGACTGATCATGGGTGCCCCCCCCCCCCTCCCCCCACCAACAAGGTTTAAAACGTTTGGATGCGTCTACTCTCGGTTCTCTTATCACGGTCTCATCAATCGTTTCGTTGCGTGAATACGATACCACCTTCAATCGTGATTGAGATCGCGTCGCGTCATTCTGTCTGTCCCGATTGACCCGGGGCTCATCTGACTGACCCCAGTTCGTGTCGCTTTGTCGGCGCCCTCACCTTAGGCTTAGGGACAGCCATTTCTGTTCACGCCCCTATTGCTCTGCTTCTCACAAAACTGTTGTTGTTGGATAATAAAAACTGTAGATTACGTTTGGAACGTGGTGTGGTGTGCCCTTTAAATGTCAGTGGACCTCATTAAGGAACTGTGCGGCGTGGGAAAACCACTTGGGGCGGCCTCTTGTTTTCGGGATAACGTTCACTTCTCTTCTTTCGCAGAGTGCATGTTATTTGTAAATTGGAAAGAAAACATATTTTACCGCCTGTTCCCAGTTTGCTGTGAGAAGTGCAGTCATTTTTGTAACTTGTTTTCGCCTTGCCGACTACTAATAATAGTGTAGTTCTGCTGTAACCTATTTGGACAGTTAATTTTAATAGTAAATTGATCTATTACAATTATTATTGATATTGATTACATAGATTATTCTTATAGGCCATTTGTGTGGTAGAAAGGTGTCAATTAGCATTACTCCTACATTCATATGATTTGATTTAAATGTAAGTAGGTAGCATAAAATAAAAGCCATAATCTTTTCATCAATATATTCATGATTTATTTATTTGTTTAAATTAAATAGGCTTACAGAAATAGTTTTAAAATTTGTAATTTATTACATACATTTCTAACTCACCATTCCTACATATTGGCTTTCTTGTATTTCCTTTGATTATGTGCCCAGCCATGTGAAATAGAGTTTAGTACCTTTCAAAATATATTTATAATTTGTGAAAAGTGTATTGTTGTTGAAAGCTGACAGTTATCACTTTTGCACAAGTAGTATATCTGTTGTGAAGTAAATCTGTCAACGTTTTAATATTTCTACAGTCCTATAAAATATACTAGTAATATCTCCTCTATTTGGCACACTTTACCACAAGTATGTAATGCAATGGTGTTTAATAATTTTACTTTGTACGTTTCAGGGAACGAAACTATGGATCATCATGGAGTACCTTGGTGGGGGTTCCGCCCTGGATCTCATGAAGGCAGGGAGCTTCGAAGAAATGCACATTGCCATCATCCTGCGTGAAGTACTCAAGGGGTTAGATTATTTACACAGCGAGAGAAAGTTGCATCGTGACATCAAGGCTGCCAATGTTCTACTAAGTGAAATGGGTGACGTCAAGTTGGCAGACTTTGGAGTTGCTGGACAGCTGACCAACACCACAAGCAAGAGAAATACCTTTGTTGGTACGCCCTTCTGGATGGCACCCGAGGTTATCAAACAGTCTGCTTATGACTCAAAGGTAATATACATCAGGCATTCGTCTGTCACAACCAGGCAGTCTGAATTGTTTTGTTTAGTAACTTTATGGAAAATGACTGACTAGGTCATGAATTTAAATTTTCGAATGATAAGCGGCTACGTTTTTTCAGTTTAGTTGACTGGTTTGGGTTATACCTAGCAAAAACATTAGGTGTGGCAGTCAAAACTTTGGAATTTTGATACATAATATTAACAGTATTGTAAGTTACTTTTTAAAATATCTAGGCATATAGGTAAACGTACTTTGGCCCAAATGAATCTAGGGAGAGGTAAAGATGCATTTCCCAAAATGTCTCTAGGTAGGATACAAGATACTCACAAAATATACTCCTTTGCATATCAGTTTTATAACTGAATAGGATAGACATTAAATAAAGAAACTGAGTACATGATACATACATACTTTTAAAATAGTAAATTATAGATAGTAGATACATAGAATTATTATCTTTATTGTGTATGAGTATGATAATATGATGACCAGGGATTTCAATAGGGAATTTGGAATTGAAAATAAGTAAATGCATTTCATTATTGAAACATAATACTCTGCAGACTAGCAATAGGTCTATTGAAATCGGAGATCGATAGCTATTTGTTAGACAATGCGTGGTAAAGATTAAACTGATTTGTCAAAAAAGTACCTTTTTTCTTTGTATCTGAACAAGCTGTAGGTAGATACATTATGAAAATGATAATCTAGGTACTGACATATAGCCTATACAATAATTTATTTTTTTCTTCTTATGCCAAGAAGGCTTTTTCAGCCATTATTTGGTCTAACTATCCAATATAAAATGGCTTCCTGATTATATCTATGTAGTAGTTGTAACAGTACACAAAGCAGTAGACCTACTGAATCTAGATACCTACAATTTTTTTTTTTTGCAATGTTGCAATGAAAAAAACATGAATATTATTTATGCCTTAATAACAGCAATGTTTGATCACACTTCCAGGCGGACATCTGGTCATTGGGCATCACAGCCATCGAGCTAGCTAAGGGTGAACCCCCAAACTCCGAGCTCCATCCCATGCGAGTACTATTCCTTATCCCCAAGAACAACCCCCCACAGCTCACAGGGAACTACACAAAGCAGTTTAAAGAGTTTGTCGAAGCCTGCCTTAACAAGGACCCCGAAAATGTAAGTTGAGCTTGGTATATATTTATCACCCACACAGTATATTATTATCACCCACATCTGTAGCCTACTACTACTATCTACTACTATATCTGTCTGTGTTGATTATTCATAATTTAATTCAGTCTTCTTGCAAAGCAGCCTGAGGAAACATAATTGTATGCAAATAATTCATTGTTTTTCTGTATGCTTATTGTCTTCTTGTCTCTTATTATTTATTTTGTCATTTATTGGTTTCACACGTCATGATTATTTGGGATTATTGTGTTGACCATCACCTTAGCTCTAGCAATCATAGCGACAGGTGGTGGAAATCTGTTGAAAGTTAAATGCTGCTATTGATGTGGCAATCATGCCAGTTTATGTGTCTTCTTTTTATTTTGTCTGAGAAACAATTTAAAATAGTGCCCTTGGTTGAAATGCGAACAGTTGCCCATTACAAACTTGTGCCTAAACCCAACTACCCAACTGATGGTGTTTGGTATTTTACAGACGTTTTTGTCACATAAATATAGGATAAGTATAGCCAAATGTTTGCATACAAGGTAGGCACGCAGCACTACTAAGTAAAATAAGTACATAATATACTTATATGACTGTTGGAATAAACAAGTATCCCGGACTTTGGTTTGTTAATAAGCTGGTACAGTGATTCAGTGCCATAGCTGACTCATTTCTTACTCACCAGATATGATCAACTGTGTTGCATGTAATTAAAAATTGTTTTATTGTTTTTCAGAGACCTACTGCTAAAGAATTGCTCAAGTTCCCCTTCATACGTAAAGCAAAGAAAAATTCCTACCTTATAGACCTCATAGACCGTTACAGAAAATGGAAGTCTCAGAGAAGCGAAGAGAGTGAAACTGAATCAGAAAACTCGGATTCGTAAGTATAATTTTGTAGTGTTCCCATTGTGTGGCAATGGAAGAAATCCTTTTGTATTTGTTGGAATGAAATTGCACGTTTTAGTTTTAATTTTAATTTTTAATTTTAACGCATCATTATAATGCTTTTAATATTTTTGAAGGCAAGTTAGGCAACCGATGCAAAAAGAGATCCATCTTTTTAGTATAATTTTCACTAAATTTAGCATAATACAGTAATTATTTTAAATTTAGCATTTTCTACCATTGTTTCCTATCATCAAAACCTTGAATATGAGGGGATTTCTTGCACCTCTACGGTAATCGAAAATTATGTGCAGATATTTTAAATCAATTCAAATGTATCTACCAGGACCTACCTAAAGGGTTAGAATGCAATTCTTAACCAAATCTTAATAGGAATTAGAACACTTTATTTTTGTAAAGTTAACATTTTGTAGCATTTTCAAAAATACATGTTCATCAATCTAGCATTTATAACCTAAAATGCAAAAAAAGTATCTCTAGTCTCTACTATAGCGTACATGTTAATACCGGTACCTATGTAAATTTGTATTTTTCCTCTCACTTTTCAGAGAAGAGTCAAAGCAGGATAGCGACTTGGATGAACCATGGATCATGACAGTGAAAGGACCTCATTCTATAAAACCTCCCAAGGATGATGATCAAACAAATCACAAACTTCCACAAAAGGTTCAAAATGGTTCTGGACCTCCACCAAAAGATTCAAATTTGAATCATTACAGAAGTGAGAAAGCCACCCCAGTAAGTGTTAAATGTTTATTACATTTGTTTTAAAAGCTGTTTTTTATGCGTACAATAAAATAATACGATAGCTACGTTTACTACGTGGAGGATTGAGTACAGTACCATACAAAGTAACTTCTGATATTGTGTTTACATGACTAGTACCGACCTGGAAGTGAACATTATTTAGGTCCTGAATTCCCCTGCCGGGAAATGTATAACAAGAAGTCATAGCCTTGTATAGAATTTAACCTGTGAATTGGCTGTTTTTTCTTTCGAGTTAGATGGCAGTGTTCTGTCTGGGTGTGGGGGGTATGATTTATAGCCTAACCATATTCATGTGTCAATTGAGCGATTTAAAATGCAGGGAAAAAAAAATAATTAAACGCCAAACTGAACCGGTCCGGGCGGTCCGGTACCTGTTTTGACATGTTTACACAATGTACTGCTTAGTTCATAAACAGTACGCAACCCCGAACTCAGTCCCCCATGTAAACGTAGCTAGCTATTCAAAGTTCGTTTATGTTCTATAATATTATACCAGTATTTTACATGTTTTTTATTGGACTAGGCAGTACCAAGACTTAATTTAAACTCGTAACCTGAACTGGTTTGGTGTCAATGACAGCTTCTGCAGCTCTTTTCAATTTTGTATTGTAGATTAAGGATGTTCACCTACTCCGCAGAACTAGTCTATCCATTAAATCCAGATTCCGATCCATTAAAATTGTTTGAAAATTGTCATAACATAAAACAGCTTCTTCTATAATAACATCTAGAGAGAATGTAGTGCTAATTCTCTATGAAGTATGAACCAATACAAAACTGTTTTTCAAATGACCTTTATTAATTGGAAAGGTATCTGAACATTTGAAACGAAATTATTTCAAGAAATAGCACTAAATTACATTACTTACTCGTCGGAATATGTCTGGGAAGTATTTTCTCGATACCGGTGACTATTGCTTGGTCGGGCAGTCTTATAAGTAACTAATAAGGTCACCTGTAAAGCGAAGCTAATGGCCAAATATTGTAAGGTGGTGTAGGCACTTGTATTTGCATGGTATTTCTTTCTGACGTCCTTGTATATGATTAACTCTTGCTTGAGGTAGAGCACCTCCAAGGTTCACTCCACCCTGGCGAGGTCTTGTAGACCTCCAGAACCGTGCGTACAGCGCGTATGTAGCGGCAATTTAGTGGACCTCGCCTCTCGTATAATTTCCCATTATTTCTCAGATTTCAAAGACCAAACTTCGTCTCAATTCTGAGAAAGAGTGAAAAGTGCTTACGTACAACTGCTAGATATACCTAACTTAACTTTATTTATGATCTTGGTAGGCTAAATTACGAGTAATGTATATAGTAGCCTACAATTGTCAATTACAGTATATTAGCTTTATTTTGTGAATCTTTTTGCATGATTTAAGGATCTCAAGTGGTTCCCTTGGTTACAAAAAATTTGTTTCATCACATTCTGGAATTGTGTAAAACTAAAAGTAATTCATGAAATGTTAGGGTGTCTAGTTAGGCTATACGTAGGTTTATAAGTATCTGGTTTGGTTGCAGTCCCGCCCACATCCTGTGACCCCAGCTACAGCTGACAACCACAAGGAGCGTGAGACCAAAGAGCCCCATGCTCGGGACAAGCGCAGCTCCAAAGAGATTGGGCCTCTGGATCATCGGGGAACTAGCGATCATACCGACACTGGCCCCGGAGACAAAAAGCCAAATCGTGGGGAGCCCAGAGGTCGGGAGATGAACAACAGTGGCAATGGACCAAAATCCAGCCATATTCGTTCAACATGTCTTTCCGGTGTCATCTATCCTCTCATCTCAGAGGTAAGGATTTGATATGTGATGCTGGCTCCAACTTCAAACCAGTTCAGATGAAATGCCATACGTATTTGCTAAAAATATTAAAGGTTGTGCAGAAGCAGGATTTTTGTAGGAAGAAGGTTGTAACCACTTCACCACCACGACAGAGAGTTTTTGCGAATTAGTCGGGAAGGGACAGCAATGTAGCCCAGGGTTGCCGTTTTTGTGGAGTTTATCCTCTTCTGCGGATTTTTAGGGTGCCTCGTGAACATGAGGGTCAATGGCCAAATTGGCAGATTTTCTACTATTATTGCAAAGAACGTGAAATTTACTATTATTTGAAAATTCTGTCATAAAAAACGATTTCATAGCGTAAACAGTAAAGTTTGACAATCCACACTTGAACCCGCAGTGTAGTCACAGTGTCTCAAAACACGTGTGAAATATTTAGGTTTCAGCTGTTTTTGTAAGTTGTACTTATATATACTAGCAAGCAGAGGGCAGAGTTTGTGTGGGAGACAGCCAATGCGGTACTGGTACCCAGTTCCTAAAGCATTGTGATTGGTCTAGTAGTAAGTAGCGTCCTCTATCGTCAACTTTGGGTGTGTGTATTCGTTGAGTGTACGACAGAGCGCGTTTTAGGTACCGCGTCGGTAACCAGCAGAACCGTGAGCGTGAGCCCATGACGTGAAGACTGACTCCACTATTGGAAAATTATGTGGACGCCTGTGCTTATTTCTTTGTTATTTTAGATTTGTATTCGACTGCGTCGTTTATATTTTTGTTTCTTGTTTGTTGTTAGTTTGCTGTTTCTTGTTTTATTGTTATAATTACTGTTATAATTATTATAGTATTCTTTTTTGTTTGTTATGAAGAACATTTCTTTATAAAGATTGTACCTTAACATGTATAATGGTCCCAATGGATGCACTGGACAGCACTGAGTGCGTCTTTAACAACTAAAACAACAATACACAACAATATAGTAGACGCACCAGTGCGTACTCAGTGTAAGCCATTGGAAAACGCCATAAGAACCTTTTGGGACGTCAAAATCAGTTAGTTAAATAGATTATTATTCATTTTGTTATAAAGACGTTTGTTATAAAGAAGTTTCACTGGACCATCCAACTGTCAGTGCACACACTGCCACATTTCTTGACTATGTACCTGCCGTTTGAACAACTTCTCTAGATTATCAACACAATTTAACCTAATTTATAAAATAAATCAGCTGATGCAAATTCAGACCACCATTAGTTAAGCAAAGTTGGTGAAGTGTGTGGGGAGCATCATTAATCAGTCTTCATTTACTAGTAAGACTTACTAGTATTTATTTGCAGCATAAATTACATAATTATATTATGAAGTTTTACATACATGTCAACATATTAAAACAACATCCGGTATAATAACAACATGGGCCTTGTCAAGCTGCATGCAAACATGAAAGTCAAAAGTTGTCTATTCAAGTTGGTTAGCTTACTTGTACATATATGGGGGAGGGGAAGAGGGGGGGTGTCTTTATGGTTCATCATACCAAAGTTGACACACAGGCTGGTCATCCTTTAAGCAAACAAAGTAAAACTTGTGGCAGTCAATTGATATTAACATTTGTTTAATAATGTATTATCGAGGTAGGTAGTCTCTAGTGGATACGTGATATTAAAGTTATAAATTTGGTGTTATGGTTTCAGTTACAAAGAAGGCATCACTACACTGCAAGGGGGCCCGAGTCTTCCCATAAGACGGATGCCATTGAGGAGCTGAAGAATGCCTTCGAACTTGCGGAACGTTCAAGTCCAGGAATCAGCGACCTCTTTGTGCGAGAGATGGTTCAGAAATTATTACCATCTGTCACTGAGGCTAGAGTTAAAGGAGTTATGGACAAAATAACCAGATAAATCCTTTAGCTTCCTGGCATCTGGGAAGTCGTTGGCTAGTGTCATCCATATGTCTACTCAAATTCTACAAGGAGAGTTTCTCTGTTGGGAATTCTTCCTGGCCTAACTATTTTGTGTGACATAGGGCCTTCTTAAGTCAGACATAATTTTGCCTCCTTTATGGAATCATTTTGTACAAAGGAGGTTTCAGTAAAGCTCTAAATAAGTTGGGCTCTGAGAGGTATGTTGTTTGTTTGTTATACTATGCAAAGTCATTTGTTTTCCTTGTATGTAATTTTACTTAGCACCTTTCTTATTCTACATCACTAGAACTCAGCCTACAATTTCCTAGTACATTAGTCATCATTTGAATGATAATACTAATCAAACACATGAGCTAGACTAGAGATAATTCTCAATACCATGCTCTATCTACACACCATTAAAACGCTAGAAAGGGAATGCAAAAGCTAATCTGTGTAGATTCTTAACAAAAAGACAGTGCCCAAGTGATGTTTTGTTTGCGTTTACATTTACTTGTACTACTACTTAGGGTTTTTGCCATGAAACTAGCTCCATTTGATATGTATATAATGTATATGTAGTAAGGATACTTTAGGGATATTTGTCCGTATTTTTTCTTGATCACAAGATTGTATTTTTTTAGATATGTAAATACGTATATTAAAGCATATAGATACCTATATATTATATATTATTTGTTTTGACGAACTTGAAACGTCGACTATGTTGATCAAAATATGCAAGGCCAAGAAACCATTACAATTTGTGTTGCAAGGTAAAATTGTTAACAAGGTAATAGCAAACAAAGTTGATGACATGAAATTCATGTCTTATATTATTTTATATACATATATTGGCTGTAGCCTAATATTAAAGTGAATGTTTTGATCATATAATTGTTTTGTTGCTTGTTATGTGTACCATACGATTCATAGACATAAGTATTTAAATGAATGTAATATGGGTTCATTCTCTTTGTTTATTTAAACTTTTTGGCAAGTATTGCCTGAAATAAGAAAAATATATGTAATTACTGTATTAAAGTAGGCAATTAAGTTCCATTAATTGCTGTAACACCTTATTTTGTGACTATATTTTAATTCCAAGTTTTGTAGTTTTCTTTTTTTAAATACAGTGTATTATTTAAACTACAATGATCACATTAATGACAATATGGTATATGTAGTAAGAATACTAAATTAAGTCTTTTCAAAGAACTTTCAGAGTTGCTAAGCAAATTATTTGAAACTTGTGTGTATTGCTGCCATTGACAAAGAACATTTTAATATACATTTGTTTGTACACAAAAACCTGAGTTTCCAAAAATTAGTTGGTAGCCTGCTCTGTCATTGGAAGACATGCTCTAGACAAGAATGGGCATGGTTGGCCACCAGGCTTGCCACAAGTGTTAGGACCATATTTTCAGTATTACTGTGTGAGTGTGTGAATGTTGTGTGAGAGAAAATATGTATTGTGATAACTGAACATTGTATGCCACATTCTGCCCTAACCCTTTACCCTCCTTCGGAAAGTGCCAATGTGTGCGAGTTGATGTGCATTCGGCCTAGATCGACTGTAAAACTGTTAAAACATGAGTATTGGTGATGTAAATAATATACAGTAAAATTATAAATAACTATTATGTTGAATAAAACTTAAATCCTTATAAAATTTAATGAAAAATAAAATCACGAACTGAGAATGTAATTATTCCTTGTATTTACTGCATGCCAACTATACATACCTGGTATTCACTTTGTTCCTTGTTCCTAATTTTAATTATATCGTCTATCCCACTTCTAAAGTACAGAACATAAATAATCAATTCTGTGAACTAGTAAGAAACGTGCATTTGAGGAAAGTAACTTCTAATCTAATTTAACTAAAGTTTAAATTTAATAATGTAAGTTTGTTTCACCAAACAAAAGTACATGCAAAATGGTTTTGTTTAATTTTTAATATACAGTAGTATCATTGAGTTTGAACAAACTCAATGGTAGTATGGTATAGGAAAAACAGTTCCTTCAAATTTGTTAAAAGTGGGCTAGACTAATGAGAAACTACCAAAACACGTACGTAAATATCTAAATGGTTTTACATATATACATAGCTTACATAACAAGGTAATAGCACCCAAGATGGACCAGGATTTCTGAGTTTGTATCGGGTTAAAACTAAAGTGAATCCAGGTTGCCAAATGCCCCGAAATTACCTACTTCGAAGCATTTTTGGCTAAGGTAAGAGTCATGAACAGTACTATAGGAAGACAGTGTTATAGGGATACCCCATTTTTTTAAATATCCACTGAACTTTTGATGATAAACTGCAATGATGATGAAAATGTTCCAGACAAAGGGGCTCACGGTCTGGTGAAGGCAACTTAATAATTATTCTAGTGTTACCTGTGTTGAGTTTCATGGTCTTATTAAAACTTTACTTTTAATATAAAATAAATAAGTATTTACAGTCTAGGGTACCCACTCAGTTACAAGGGGGGGGGGGGGGTTATACAATTTATTACATGCTTTGTTGCTATGACGGCTTTAAAGTCACTGTTGACATGTACACATTTTAAAGTTAAGTTCCAAAGTTAAAACGCCCCAGCCCGAACCGGGAATTGAACCCTGGACCTTCTGCATTGAAAGCAGGGAAAAAAAACACCAGACTTTACCTAGTCACACAAAATATAATAATAATACATTATTGGATTGTTGCTGTTAAAATGAAAAACAAATGTTAGATATAAAAATTGAAAGTGTTTATTAGGAAATAAGTAGAGAGAAACATTAGAAACAGCAGTTATGGAAGAAAACAAAGAAGATGAGGTGCTGCTGCTGAGCAAGCACTAGAAGATAGCCCGAGAAACTGGTGACTTGTCACCCCCCCATCCGACGAATGTTGGATATAAGGGTGTTTGATTTATATAATATACTTTACTTATAATATTTAAAGTGTTTACACTACCCGCAAGTGCCATGATTTGTGTCTGTCATTAAGTATTACTATAATTTATAAGATGAGATAGCAGCCTACGATGCATACATTTCTGACCAGTAACATGAGCACAAGTTTTCTTTTTTTTTATTGTAAGCAGTAGAAACACCAGCTTTATCAACAGGACCCTTTATTTTCAATGGTACAATACAGGGCAGTATTGATTGCCATTTGAGGATTACATGACATATATAACGGTTTCTTGACACTAAGCATTTTATTGTTTTTTAGCCCTCAGAATTGTCACTGAATGTAAAAACTAAGTACTAAAATACAATTATTTATTTTACCTGTTACTTATAGTTAACCGATGTCGGATAACCTAGCTGTCAAATACTGAGTTCTGTGAAACTGAAAATAGATAATAATAATAGAAAATAATAGTTCGTCAATACACTCTAACATCTGAATTCACTCAATAAGCTCTTTGGCACTGTTGAGGTAAAAAATAAAGCTGACCATAAATATATTTAGTAACCTAAATTTATCATGAATTTCTTACATAATCTAACTGACTACTCTGACACAATTTTAAATGAAGACAAATATTTCAAAGCTACTTTAAAACTACTTGAGAATTGAATAACCCAAAATTATTTGGTCTCTTCTGTGATTTGCCTCCATCTGACCCTTGGGAAAGTCGCATAATGCATAGGGTTACCAGCTTGGTTCAACTGGAATTCCGGACAAGACGTAGATTGCGATGAAAAAAAAAGGTCTCCGCAGCTGCCAGAGGCGAAATTTTGTTTTGACCCGTTTACCTTCAAAGGAACCGGACAAGTAATTTAAAGATTCAATGACGGATATATTATTATTATTAGGCATTTATTTGCAACAGAATACAAATTCCACTAGTGCAAATTCAATATAGACATACACAAAAATACAGAAACATACAATTAATTACATACTAATATTATAATATACGAACTAAGCAGCAGTGGAAATAATTTAAAGATGAGGTACAGTAAATTGTTAAACAGGTCGAAAAAGATATAGTGTATAAAGTATAGATAGAAGATAGAATAAATATATATCTGTGAACATGTGCTATGTACTATAGTTTAGTTACTAACATATTACGCTACACAGAATTTACTAAAAGTTACTAGTTATTAAAATGTTACATTAACACAGTGGTGGACAGTGGTGGTTGGTATAAAATGGTAAGATGTAGATCTAGCAGGTTACAACAACATGGCACGTAGATTTCTCTTAAAATAAGTTAAACTATTGGAATTTAAGTCAACGTCTATGTTTTTTGAAGATATATCATTGAAAGTGTTTTGAAGCCGGTTTATACACGTATGTTTATGTACGTCTATTCTACTATGGTCTGTTTTAAATAAATTGTTGTTTCTAGTAAGACGGGGTTCAACTCCTACAATAATTATTAATAATGATAAAGTAGCTTCAACTTCATTCTAGCATTTGGTTTAAATTTAATATTATACAACTTATAACTTTTGCATCTTTATTTTTTCCTCGCAGCTTTCAGAAGTTTTTTGTTATTGGACACATGTTCAAAAAACTCCGTAACACGTAAAGTAAAGTAAGTAAAGAAGTGACAAAATAACTTTTATTCCAAGGTACCAACTGATGTACCAACTTCTGAGAAAATACACTAATTTACTGCAATACTCTAAAATACAATAAATATGTAGTACAAAAGTGACTTTTTCACAAATTCCGGACAAAGTGCCGTCCGGAATGAGGCAATTCCTCTTTCTGGACAAGGGCATCACAATCCGGACGGTTGACAACCCTAATAATGCATGGCCAATGCCGAATAGAGAATACTATTTATTCATTTCATAGTTTTCACGTGACGGCACAGCGGCCATTCTGATGTCACTCACATATGCATTTACATAATCGAGTTGACAAGCGTATATGAAGCAGAGTTTAGAATTAAATATGTATGAATATTGAATATTATTAAAGATAAAAATCACAAATTACGAAACAAATCAATTTTTATTGAAAAACACGCATAATCTTCGAGAAATGAGACGTTTTACTTCTATACTAAAATCGCTTCAACTGTTCTTTTATTAATATTATTATTATTATTATTATTATTATTATTATTATTATTATTATTATTATTATTATTATTATTATTATTATTATTTCACAGTCATGTTAAACTTTTGCAGCCCAGTAACAATGAAATAAAATTTCATGCCGGACGTGTCCAGCAATAGTCAAGGAGGCGCAGTCGCATTAGAGAATGCTCTAGACACTCCTGATAAGCTCCTTCACAGAAGGGACGAAATGTCAAGGTATGTCACGTTATCACTCACGACGGGGCGAAACATCCCGTTTTAGTTATAATTTTATTTATTTTTTATTATTAATAATATGTGTTGTGACGTACAATGTAACTAATGGCTTAGTTCAAATTTGAACCCACTGTGACAAGGATTACATGCACAATGCATACGCTTAAATTGGCAAAATATGATTGTACACTCAACTCATACTTTCCAAACCTGTAATCACATAAGTGTTCTTCTCCTTTGCCGCACGAAGATGTATTCGAATATGCACCACGGCTGAACAAAGTTGAAACAAAAAATAATAAAGTCACCAGTCAAGGAGGGCCAAGCTCTTAATTAAAAGTTTTATGAAGAGGCTCGGACTAGATTGAAATATACCGCGCGTCGTGCGTACTTTTTGTGCACGACGGAAGTTGTTGTGTTGGTTGTTATTTTTACATTAGCTGCTTTTGAGTTTTGAGCACATAATAAATCATCAATGTACTGATTATGTGTTACTAGGGAACTGATGGCCTACATCAACATGACATAAACCATACACATACAAGATACAAACACATTTTGCAGCAGAGTGCTTTGTGGTTTCTCATGCTTTTTCCATGCGCCTTCTTGTTCTTGCGCGCAGTGTTGCCAATACTCCCAGCACCATGGCCGCTAGTAGTACCATAAAGTACCGCCAAAATCAAATACTGTACCGCTAACTTTGTTGAAACTTTAAAAAAAAACTACGAAATACATGCATTTTACAAAATGTGTTACAAAATACGAGAAATTTGAGGCAAAAATAAAGCAAAATTCGTGTTGCATTGTTCGATTCCCACACTTTCCTATATCTTTCGGACAGTTCCCAAATCCTGAGTTCCAAAAACAACACCAGAGGTAGAAAATAGAACAATCGATCCAAAACTGCGCGAAATTTGATTAATTTATTACTTTTGGCTGTTTAAAAACTGGAGGTGTGTGTTTCTGTTACCGCAATATTTTATTTTACCACTGGTTTGAAAGTCAAATCCGCCAGTCTCAATTTTATATTTTCGCCGCTTTTCGATTTTTGACAACGCTAGATCTAGCGGCAAAACCGCTATATTGGCAACACTGCTTGCGCGTTCCTTGGGTCGTGCCTTGCGTGACCCTCGCTCGTACAGATGACGTCATATCACCGCACTGGTCGATATTTGATACTTCTGCGCACGTTACTGCGCTGCCAACGAGGCTACGATGAACTTCCGCAACGAACGTCTCCGGGAAGAAAAGTTGGCTCAGCTTAGGCGGCAGCTGTTGTGTTGAGCTATTGGGTTGGGATTTTTGTTTCGATAAATTCACAATACATGTTCTTATTAGTAATTATATTAAGAACAATACATTTTCATGACTTTTAAGTAATTGGAACGTTGGGATTACCAAGAGTTAAGCCTTGGAGTTTGCTTCAAAGCAAGGAATGGGTACAGCTACAAAACTTGAGCTCGACCTATGTTACAGTACGAATAGGCATGGCTAGGCCTACTGCGCCTCGAATTACGATAGTATAAAGCTTTGCCAAGGCACTAGCAGTCGTATATCTGTGTTTAAGTAGATGTAATATAGTTTCCTTATACGTTAATATATTAATGTCGGTGTAGTGTCTAGTGTGTGCGCGTTTATTAACATAATTTCAAGTTCCACTGTGGCCTGGCAAGAACATCGAGTTACATCACAATGGCGGACAATTTCCTCAAAGTTGAGATAAACATTTTCCTCGTACTTCGTTCGGTGATCGAAAAGACTGCCTGTGCCTAGGCTAAGGTTTGCATCGGTTAAAGAATAATATTGGCCAAATTCCACTGCTTAAAAATGGTAAGTTTAAGTCTCTAGAGCAATATTACGAAATACCATGGTCATGCTAGATGAAGCACTTCAGGACAGAAAAATACTTGAAATGCTGCCATTTTGTTGCGACACAGAACTTTGCACTGCCTGCTGGATTGTTGGACATGATCTATGACGTAAAACAAAACATTCGATTCGGTTTGGGTTGGGCGTGGCTCTGATTTTGTAGGCCTAGTCCTATTCGATAATAATTTCTTGTTTCCCTAAGGAATGCTTTTGGCCCAAGCTCATTAACATTATATTAACTTTGTAGCGTACAGAGGACTTTGTACTTTCGTTGAAGCAAAACTTGAATGAACAAATACTCTAATCAGGATTGATCCACTTCATTGTAGGCCTAGGGCCTAGCCTAACCTAGGCCTAGGCCTATGCCTAAGGTATTTCAGGTTTTCGTGTTCATTCATATGAAATGATTGTCATAAAATATCTAGCCTAGGCCCTAGGCCTATCTGTTTCCTAACCTCTTAGCATTATGCATTCTATCTAGGGCCTCCGGTAGGCTTAGGCCCTAGTCTCACTTATCCCTACATCCACATAACCTTATTAACAGGGTAGGCCACCCTTAGTCATGGCAAGTTCTACAAGTTTTATGCCCGGTTCGTACAAAAGTCGCCTAGGCCTAGGCCTATTTAGTCGTATGGGTTAACGTTTTCAGGTTAAACGTTTTTGATGTGTAATCGTAAGATTTGGTATTAGTGTACCAAAGAACTAGGCCTAAGTGCCGTGATGTGTCATTTAACTCTGGCATGTCCCGGGGCATGCTAACATAGTGCTTGGGCAAGTAAAATATTGGTAATGGACTAATGGTAAATATATACATTAGCCCTAGGTCTGCGCTTGGAAAACGGGAGGAAACATTTTCTAGGGAAATATCATGGCACGTAGTGGGAAGAAGTGATGGGGAAAGGTGCCGAAAGTAGTAGAAAACCGTGGAATGTCGTGTGGAAGTGGTGGAAATATCGGGGAGAAGGTCGCGTGGTGAATGGGCGGCCATTAGTAGTGGCCATGTTTGACGTGAAAGAAGTGACCAACCCTTGAAATGTGCTATTTCCATGCCCCCCCCCCCAATCTGGTGAGGGGAATGCAACCCCTCCCCTAACCTTAAACTACACGTTGGTAGGCCTGCTTACCAGCATCTAGGCCTATGGTGTACAAGTGAACTCCAGCCAGACGCTGTTTTATATCGTCAAAAATTCAGTTTATAATGTTAATGTAGACAGACAACCTTGTTTGGGTACATATTACACATTGTAGGCCTGCTATGTAGTGGTGAGTGTTCGGAGTACTTTCCGGGTATTGAAATATGAGACCCGAAGTGTATAATTACCTTGGTAATTATTTGGTAGCAATGCGGGGCATGTTAAATTATATACAACATGCCCAGTTGGGCATGTGCTATGCTATGCATTTTTTGAGCCCTGTAGGCATAAATAACTTGCCATAAATATTATTTTATTTCACGAACACTTATCCTACTACATAAGGCCTATTGATCAGTGGCGAGGTCAGAAGTAGGCATACACAGTGGCGTAAAGGAGACCCCCGCCGCCCCCGCGAGGTGGGGGGGCCCCCGCTGTCTAGGGGGGCCTGGCTCGCCAGAAGTACAGATCTTGATTCTTCGTCATCAAATTTTAAATGTTGACAATTTGGACCTACGCCTATTCTTCTTTGGGGTCATATGGGGAAGGAAGTTGGAGGAATGGGACAATTTCAAGGAATATATTCAAAAAGATAGGTGGGTGAATGGGGTTAGGGGGTTCCTCTTTTCTGTCGTCTTAAAAACCCGCACTGCTTATCAACTATATTGAATCTTCCACGGGCACGGACGGGGAAAACTATCATATTAGGCTATATCTTGTATCATTGTCCGATTCTGAAACGTGTTTGCAGGTGTGTAAAACGTCATAGGGCCTATGGGGAAAAAAAATTGCCTTAGGCGAGTTGACCTCCCCCAGCTGGGACTTTTGCCCCAGACCCCCTACATGCTTAGGATGTTCAACCCCCCCCCCTCCCCCACTGTGAATTCCTCGATATGCCACTGCCCCTCATGTTATTTCTTACTATTCTGGTCACAGTAGCAACATACCAAAAAGTCATTTTCAGATTTTAAAATAATTTTAAAAAATGTATATAGGCCTATTCGAGGAGCAGCACTGCAGCATGCCTCTTGATAGTTTTAAAGCTCTCTCAATATACTCAGCCTAGAGTTTGAACTGTGAGCAGGCCAAGCCTTTGGGTTTATAAGCAGTTGAACATGGACGCCATAGCCTAATTGACAGCTTGGCTCGCCAGTGACCCGTCTCGGCCCGGGGTAGAATAGGCCCAGAGTGACTCTGCTAGTCGTAAGAGGCGACAAAAAGAGACCCTGTCCCTTCCCTCCCACTGTCCCACTGAATATTTCTCCTCCCACTTGGCCCTGCCCTCCCTTGCTGGACTCCCATATGACGACCCACGCGACGTACAATGGATCTGATTCGGATGTGGCTTTATTCTTCATCATCATCTTTCTCATCTTCATTATCACCCGCTCATCGTCTCGATTGGCCATAGTTGCGAAAATATGAGACGTTAAGCCCCATTAATCAATCATCATCAATCCTTGGCTCGCCAGTCACAAGAATGCTCGTCGCCTAGACCGCTTCTTGTGATATTAACAATTTTAAGATAATTGTGTGAGGGTATTAGAGCTCAAGTAAAAGTTTATTTCGTTATGTAATAGATTGGCTCTCCCCATATATAGGGGGCCCGAAACGATTATTGCGGGGGGGGGGGGGGCCGGGTGATTTGCGTTACGCCACTGGGCATGCACTATAAAATACCTGTAGGCCTACACCAAATATGCCTTGTTCATAAAAGGTTCTTATATGTAATTGTAAAGGTAGGACTTCCATCTTTATTTATAAAGAAATGTTCTGCATAACAAAATAATAATCTGGCCCCCATGAGTTCATTTTAAAGAAGTTTCTATGTATTCTACAGACAAGCTTGTTACCCAATTATAAAATCATAAATTCTTCTGTTTGTTTGATTAATGGTTGGCTGTAACCTTTTAACTAAAATGGGTGGTTTTCAAATGGCACAAATACATCTTGCACATGCATCTAATAGCCATGTCCAGCATTTGTACAATTGCCTTTATACTAATAGTAGGCCTAAGCAATAGTGTACGTCAACGTCAAGTCATGAACGCAATGCAATAAACTGATGAGTCTCTAGTAGACCCAGGTTTGGAATTCAGTGCGTAGCCGGCAACACACTGGTGTGCGCGCGAATTGCTAAGCACAACACGGGACAGGGAGAAGCAGAAATAACACAGCCTTTGGGTTTACTTTACTACTGTGTATCTTCCTAATCCTAGGACACACTCTACAATACTATTCCTAAGCCCCATTTCTGCCCAATCCCTGTGGTCTATGCGGGCCGCTAGAAGTACTGAAATCATAGCTTTTCTACCGTTCAGCGTTCAACCTGTAACTTGCAATTACATGAGCTGTCTGCACTATTTAAAGGAGGCAACTCGCTCCTGCTGTCCTTGGCGTACTCAGACATAATTGGAAGTAATATAGCGGTCACAAAATTACTTAGGAATATTTATAAGTAGGTAATTAAAATTTCAAATAATTATTTTATTAGAGAGATGTAGTGATATTAGGGCCTATCTACATTAGAATGCAAAGGTATGCATGCCCCGACCCCTCGCCACTGCTAGTAATGGATTATTGAAAATTCTCTACCTTACATATTCTCATGAAAATTCCCATCACTAATTAAATGATTTTTTTTTTAAATTGCGGACTATGAAATCATGAAAAGTGCTAGTAATGAAAGGAGGTGTAAACCAAGTAGCCTATGTCTACCTGACTATTGGAAACTCAGTATCACCGAAATATTATCCCGAATTTTGCGATGGCGCTTGTATTAATTACTGAAATCATTGTTGTTTTTTTTTTACACCTTTTTGTCTTTTCCTGGATAAGGCCTAATGTAGTTTTAATTCAATAATTTACGTTTTTTTTTTCCAATTTTATTGCCGATAGGCGAATATTACATAGAGTTACAAAGTTACAGAAAAATATTTTTCTGAAACAAAATGGTGGCAAAATGTGAAATAGCCATATTTTTAATTAAGTTATGTCCGGTATCGAATATGTTCTTTTTATGGCGATTTGATAGGCTAAGTATTGGCAAAGTTACACAAAATATGTTACTCAAAAATATTTTCCAGAAACACAGTAACGGCAAAATGTGAAGTGGCTATATTATAGTACATTTTTGTCTGGTCTCAAACACGAATATACTAATTTAAACGTGATCTAATACGCTTTAGAGGCAGAAATTAAATTTCTATTGCTGTCGGCAAGTGTTTGTAACGGTGAAGGACTGCGTAGAAAAACACCAGACGAAACGACAGCCAAAAATCTTAACAACGCATATTGCATAACATTCAACAATGTCTGGAAGTATAGGATAACTGGAAATGAGCAAAATGTTTGCAATGCACATTTTTGTATAGTTGTTAATTGTTGTTTTTATTTATCTATTTACTTATTTATTTATTGTGATTTAAGGAAGTACTCGACAACTAAGACCATATAACGTCGGGGGGGGGGGGGGGGGGGGGTGTTTGAAGGAAAAATATGATTCAGATATTGAACAAATAATCGCATGCACGGTTATCTACGTGTCACAATGAGCGTTTTCCTAAACTTTGTCCATAGCAAAGCTGAGAACGCTGCAGGCATTTTTTCACTGCATTTATAATTTAAGTAGTTTGTACAGCCCGAGTGCGACCGAAGTTTCCTTGAAACTGTTGGGTTCGAACTGTCAAAGTAATAAAATGTAATTGTTTGTTGTGTGGACACCTATTATTTGACTAGATGTTGGGTTTCCGAGAAATGTGCACGTGGTTGAACTTTTGTTATGGCTTCCGGTAATGAATTCGGGGATTTCGTCTCATGTTTGTGCTAGCCAAGTAGTGGGGGTGTACATCATTTGTGAAATGCCAAGATCGACGAAAGATCAACTGATTTTCTTGTTCTCAACTAAGCCACCAGCCACCACTAAGCCACCAGCACTGTAGTAATAGTTAGTACATTTGCTTACTGAATAAGATATAGGCAGACTGTGGACTGGAATTAAGTTCAACCTAATTGCTACACCCATAGATCTATTCAAAAGACCCTATAGAAGAAAATAGAAACCTCAAACAAGTCACTTAGCTTATTTAAAACCTAACATCTAAATAATCTAGGAACATGGGGACAGTTAAAGTACACTGCAGGGAAGGTAGTGACATAAGGGTCTGTCCAAAAGTTAAAGCAGCTTGCTTATTTGCTTACTTGCTTGTTGTCTTACTTGCTTGTTTTAATAGCTTGCTTATTTTAATAGTTTGCTTCGTTATTGGAGCTTTTGACGCTTGCTTAACAAATTGACCTGACACCTGGTGGTAACATTACGTATTACTATCTACATGTGCGTATCACCTGCGTTTGTTTACATTTTTCGACTGACACTTGACAGTAAGGATGGATCAGAGAAACGGGAATTTAAGTTGTTAATCATCCAAAAATTGAATTCACCCTAGGCCTATAATTTATTATCATGTTATACACTTACATTTAATTATAACAGGTTCCTCTTGCCGCTCCATGTCGACGCTTTGTTCAGCATCCATTATTAGCAAACAAGATAAGCAAATGAGTGTACACTTTCGTTGTCTTAAATCTTCTTTTTCTTCTTTGCCAAGCAAACTAGAATTCGCGATCTTTTGACTCTTGCTTCTGACGTCATGACTTAAAATTAGACAACCAATCAAGCAAACGAGCAAGGAAGCAAGCATAATTTCTAGCTTTTGGACAGACCCTGAGTCAGCAACATGAGATAGCCTAAGTTGTTATTTAACCTAAAATAATTTATTTATGAAGTAGGTAACTATTCTTATATAAATTATTAAAAAGCACCAGAAAGTAGGATAAGAATAAGAAAGTAGAAAGTAAGTAGACACAAGACATGTGTGTAATTACCGTCCCCACCCTTATAAAAATGGGCTTTTAGGAACAAAAGTCTCTGCTAAACTGCTAGGTTAAGGCAGATATTATGTCATGCTGATACAAAAACAAACCCAAGGTTCTTCAGCTGTATTACACTAAGTTTATGAACCACTCATTCATTGAGTTGCCTTAACTTGTCCTAGGGACGGTAGTTACAAAGTATACTGACATGCTTTCCAACATAAAATAGCTTGTATTTCACAATCTATAAGCACCTCAAACTTTCTTCTTGCACACAAGAAAATAGGCAGGTTGTCCAACTGAAAAAGGACTAAGCCCACCTTGACTTGATCCAACTTATGTAAAGAAAATTGTCGGATATCTTGGGGATGGTAATTACACCACATCTCGAGGACTGCCCTTTGACCTTAAATAACTCGGAACTACTTATAATTTTTTTCCTCTTATGCCTGTATTCTCTACTGCAAAAAATACACCCTTTTTATTGTGTGGGAGAGACGGGAATGACATTCGGCACATACACCGCCGATACCGGTAATAGGGCCTACAGAAAAGAAAAATGTGTACAGTATAAAGCACTTAAAGGTTATTGTTCCATAGCATTAAAATAAATTTAAATTTATACCTTTTTGCACAAAAAGTATAAGTTATCGACCGTAGCCAAACATCAATGTTAACGAATTGGGATAGTGACCCATTTGAAGTGTGACATACATGTAACACAAATGTTAGTAATAATGAATACTTCTAAGTTCTAATCAAGCTTAAGGATTGGTTACCTTTTACTACACATCATCTTAATTTGACCCAACTAAGTAATAGAGATGTCAACGGGTACCCGTAACCCGCCTGGTGTACTCTAGTACGGTTCGAACTTTCCATTACCCATTACCCATCATTCCCTGTTTTTCTTCTGTCAAATAAAACAAAATCATAATGGCGGCGTCTGTGCTTTGTCCACTGTGTCCGAGCTCGTACTATGACTTCATATGCCGCACGGGAGCACACACAAAACACTGGTCAGTGTTCTTTTTTGTAACTTGTAATGGGCGTGCGCGATGTAGGGGGCAAACAATGATTTTGAATATTTGGGAACGTGATGCACTGAACACATTTCCCGAATTATTTGACACCCATGAAGCCCATGACAATAGAAATTAATTTTGCTACCCGGGTAAAGCAGGTAGGCCCTACCTGGAGCGGGTACGACAAATTCTGGGTATTAACATCCCTACTACTAAGTAAATGGTGACATTGATGAATCCTTAACCTAGAGGTTTTTTTTTCCCTATTTGAAATGATAATGTATGTATCCTAACGAGGTTTTTCTTTTATTTTCAGCCACGTATTGATCCATTACAGTTGTTGAGGTGTCTCAGTGTGCTGTTGAGTGCCGATGGGGGCATTAAGAGCAAGGATGAGGTGCAGCGACTAGCAAGGTAGGACTTGAACATTGCCATTGTACTAACTAGTAACTAGAGATGACATCGATCCCACAATTTCAGAATCGACTGACGACTATGGAGGCTTAGGAATCGATTCCTAACCAAAAAGCTCATTTTGTTTGTAGATAATAAGGGTAGGTACGTTTTAGATGAGAAACTCATTTATTACAATATTAGCTTAGTTTTTTGTCCTGAATATTATCGTGGTGTAATTTGGCAGTGTAAACAGGTGACAATGCAGACTGTGCAAACTACACTGCATAGATACAAAGAAACACTTTTCTGAAAAGAGGTGGAACATTTTCAAATTTAATGAAAATAAACTTTTGTTGAAAAACAAAAACATGTATGTAGGCCTAGTAGGCTGAGGCCAAGGTCCGTAAATCCCTTGGCGGGGGCTCGTCGAACTCCCAAGCCAGGTCGTACCATCCGTTTCCACAATGTTAAATATCACTGTTACAAATCACTGTTATTCAAATGGGAGAATCATTCAGAAAAATAAATGAATTTATCTGTCAAACCCAATTCTGGTTCAAAACCATATTACATCTAATTGAAATTATTTAATTATACTTGTAGTCCATCTACATTTTAAAGTGAAGTATTCTGAAAACAAATTTTGCATAATAAATTAGTAGATTTAAGTAATACACCAGTTTTAGTAATGGGCTCGAGATTGCCGATTTTTGTGCCCATGAGTAGACCTTACCTTCAGGTTAACCGAGTCTCCGCCAGGGGATCGACGGACCTCATGGCAAAGGCCAGGTGTGGGCCTACATTGTTGAGGACCAAGCTAAATCGCATTTCTTGTCTACATTATAATAACAAACCAACAGTGAACGCTTATTTCATGGTAATTAGTAATTAGTGACTATATTTGAACTTTGCGGCAACTGCCTTGCATTTCAACGCTCTACCCGCTCAGGAGCTGGTGCTGCGTATCCTGCATCGATGCAGCTACACCGGGCAAAGAAACTACTAGCAGTGTAGCTGCATTGGGAGTTGGGACAAAGAAATGCAGATAGCAATACTTCTTGCATAGTGCTATACTCCTGCAGAGAAAGCAGGACAACGAAACAAGGCTAATGGTCATTTTGACTTGTTGTATTGTATTGAACGGACCTACGTCCGATCATGTTCTTTGTTACTGCTTACTTGCTACCAACTGTCCAACAGGAAAGTCGCATGACTGGATCCTGATTAGTGACATTTAAAAATAGCAGTTTCAAATTGAATGCTTAGCACTCTCAGATTTAAAAAAGAAATTCACTATAGTGACTATAAGTATTCTTCCCCCTCCTAAAAATACGGGAATCGATTCTTCAATTTTGGATTTGATTATTAAAGGAATCGATTAGGAATTAATCGGTCATTCCTAGTACGGTACTAACACAATTTCAAGAAATTCTATAGTAGAATAATACTTAAGAGTTTTAAACAAATACACTCAAAATTACTACACCTAATAGCAAAATATATGTTATTCGTCTTGTCTTATGCCCATACTTGGCCTATATGGCCGTCGTGCGTGTCATGTAATCCAACAGAGACAGGATTCCCTTTGTATGCGTAATACAGTATAAAAGTTATTAACTATTGCAAGTTTTTATAAAAGTGAATAGGTAGGTATAGGCCTACACTATTCGATAATGGTGAATTCACGACCTTGCGTTGCGCTACGCAACTTTGAACTTCGAAGTCCTAGCAGCCAATCATGAGCATCATCTGTTCGCGACTGTGCGATGCTGCAAACATTGTTCTAGTTCAACTTTCCAACGCAATGACGCAAAGCAAAGCCTTCTTGATCCTCGCGACATGTATGATCCGGGATACTCGGTTTAAAGCACAGCCTTCTCGAACGTCGGTTCAATCCAAGGTCCATAAATCCCCTGGCGGGGACTCGTCAAACTCCCAAGTTTTTACATTGAGGTTTACCGAACCTCCGCCAGGAGATCGACGGACCTTGGGTCCAATCCACGCAAGGTCCACTTGATCGGAGATCAAGTAGACCTTGAATCCGCGGTTTGACCTGTCGAGAAGGCTGTAGTTTAAAGCAAGGTCGTGAACAGATGATGAAGTCAACGCAACGCAACAAAGTCCAACGCTCAGCTCAGCGCAACGCAAGGTCTTGAATTCACCATAAGACAGGAAAGAACAAAGCGCTCACCTAAGTAACATTTATAGGGTGTAATTCCCATATTCGACCGGTCGGTCTAAACTGGTCTTCGTTGTCACGTGGTTGGTCGCCTCTGAGCCTTTGGAATAAGGGAATAATTTCCGACAACGACCAGTCGTGAAGTGATGTATTTGAACTGTTAACCCTGTATAATACCATAAGGGAATACTATGCACTTTAAATGTAGAGTCTGGTGCGTATTGTTATTAATAATGCTATTCACACTCTCAAGGACGTTTGAGTATGACATCACTTTCCAACATGGCAGCCGTGCGGGTTACGTGACATGGGCGGTATCCCTGGAACGTTTATCACCTAGGGTATCTCATTCTAGCTGTTATAGCCTACTAGTCATTTTTAAGGTAGGCCTATAACTTATAGGGAAGCATATTTAGTTTCCATAAAGTTTCCATATTGGAAATAAAGATTATTTCAAGATTATAGACCCAGTATTTAAAATGTTTTAAGTCAATTCACACATCAACCATAAGCAAATGAGCTAGACTTGTAATTGTTTTCTTCCCTCAACGTCAATTGGCAAAAAAACTAATGATCAGATTTGTACGGAGTTTTTTAAGAATACACACCAATAATGTCAGACAATAAACAAAAAAAACTTTCTAGATAGAAAGGGCCCTAAACAAAAATTCATAGCATGAACAATGAACATGCAGGATGCATAGGTTTACAGCCCAAACCCTTGCTTATGAGGTGCAACCGCTGCACCCTGCGTATTAGTGCATGCCATGTATTTTCGTTCAGGGTACTTTGTCTCACATTACTGGTACGTATTCTTAAGAAACTTAAAAAAAAAAAAACGTGAATGCCATAATTTTGAAATAATCTTTATAATGACCACTGATATGTAAACTGCATACATTTTCCTATAAGCTAAATTTCTTAAAACTGAATAGTATAACAGCTAGAGCGAAATTAGTACCACGTGGTTTGTGAGAGAATCCGCAGACGGTTAGACTGCTGTTAGACCCGTTGGCTTAGAGACAAGGTTGTCCACTAGGGGCGTATCAAAGGTTTACGATCAACAATTGCATTTCATAATGCGCGCACTTTTTAAGCCACGACCAGAGCTGTCCAGGCAAAAACTTCGGTTGGCTTGGAGAACGCACTTTGGTCGTGACCATCGTGAACCACACAGAACAAGGGAATGGGGTGGTCCCTGGTCGGGACCGGTCTAATTTCAGAACATACCGTACCCATAATATTAATATGCTACTGTTGATATTAAAGGCGGGAATTATTCAAGATGGGATGTGTGCTATTAAACTGTACTATAAGAAAACATTTAAAATAAACCTGCCAGCAATATGTAATACATAAATTAAGCGAGCGTTCTCAGTTCTACTTTTATGGCACTCGGGTTTTAAACTCGCTCCAAGACTACTTAACAGATGCTTTCGTCACGCGAGAAGATTGTAGCTAACCAGCGGACGTCACCCGAAAAAGGCCCCCCACAAATCGATCGCTGATTGGCTACGAGTGGGGGGTGGGTTCCTTGCCTGTGACGAAAGCATGTGAAAGGTTGCTGTACGGCCATGTTCTTTTTTGTTTTGTTTCTAATGTCTAACAGTAACGGTCGAACAGAGAGTCTGATCAAGTTGAAATTTGGACCATCCACAAGCCTCAATGTGGATTGAACGCCATTAGTTTTGTGCACAAATCGACCGAGAAGTTACTAAGTTACTCGAATAATTTTTTTAAAAACAAAATGGCAGCAAAGTACGAGTAAGCTCTTTTGCAGTATATGTTCGTCCCGTCTCAAATATGTTCATTTTGAATCGATCCGATAAGTACGATACTTAACAGGGAAGGATACCTCTACGTCAAAAACCGCACACAATTTTCATTTTAAAATTATATCACAAGAATGAGCTTTGAAATCGAAAATCTGAATCAGCAGCGCACTGGGTTTAGTAAGCCCTACACATTGAATGCTCTAAGTCGTGACTTACATTATAATCAGTATGGTTTTTTTATAAATAATTAATTTTATTACTAATTATCAAATTATAATCAAAATACTATGCTAATGGTTATAACATCTTATTCAATCTGTAGGGCTTACCCAACCCCAGTGCGCTGCTGATTTAGATTTTCGATTTCTTGTTGCAATCTTGAGATATAATTTAATAATGAACATTTTCTGCGGTTTTTGACGTAGAGACTACCCTTCCCTAATCCCTCTTAATGGAAATTACATCTAAATAAGTAACGTAACTATAGCAACAAAAAGTCCGCCGAAGCTGTATCCGATAAGTACAGTACTTAGATGGAAATTACATTTAAATAAATAACGTAACTATAGCAACGAAAAGTCGGTCAAAGCTGGAGCCGATAAGTACGGTATTTAGATGGAAATTAAATTTAAAAAAATAACGTAACTAGAGCAACGAAAAGTCGGTTGAAGCTGGCGCTGCAAGCAATCCAGCCACTAAGCACACTGCCCTCTAGGCCTAGACATCACCAAAATTTCATCGAGCAGACATTTTGAAAGAAGTCACATAGTTTATTCAATAAATTTGAAATTTGAAATGTTGAGCATTGTAGTGTAGGCTAGTTGTATCCAGTATTCAGTGACTGTTGGCTAGACTGCTACCAACGCTCAGTTCTTTCTTCCTATACCTCCCTCGCATAGACCTCCCGATCGGATTGAATTTTGAACATCCACACGGTTTGGTGTTTGTATTAGGGATGACGACAAGTACAAGTGTTCCGTTACCAAAAACCCCGTTTTTTTTTTTTTTTTTTTCAAATCATGATTTAAAAAACCAAACAATTTTTATCCCCTGCTGGTAATTTACGAATATAAACGAACACCAAGTCCCAAAGTTACTATTGTGAACCCGGGTCGTAAAACAGTCTGTTTTCATCATCCCTTGTTTGTATGTAACACATGCTTGCTTATCAATGCGTCACACAGAGAGTTTTCCTAGTCAATGTGAAATTGAGACTAATGTGAATTTGTTTGAAACAGGAACAGAACGTTTCTGTAAAATGTAATAAAAATTGTTTTAATGTATGTTAAAATAAATAAATAAATTGGTGAAAGAAATTATATCTAGACAAATGACTGATAATCATAGCCAAGTTGTCCCACACACAAATCACAAGTAGGCCTACTAAAGTTCGTCTCTATCCAAGCCAAGATCCACACCAGTAAAGAGGACTCCTCAAAGGGAGGCTTATTTCCCGCTCACTGTGCAAGGTTGTAAACGTCAAGCTTGTCACCAGGAAGGATGCACAATTTAAAAAAGTGACCACCAATGATTTCTATTCAAATAACAAAAACCACCCGCTTGTCAATAGGGACGACGGGAGCTCAGGATTCGGCTCTTTCTCAAAGGGTCGACCATAATTATCTCTTGCTCAAGAAAAATGACCATCACTAAATTGAAAGTGCTATTTACTACTTTTCTTACAAACCCATTATGAGAATGGGTAATCTTGAATATTTATGGTCAAAGGTCCATGTGGTTTGGAGCGTCTGTACCATGTTAGAAAGTAAGTGGTTTGCCAAATAAATGGGATGATTGACAGCATTAGTCTCCAACAATAAGAAACAGTTTCTTTTAGTTCGCATTTTGCCGGCGTGTATCTTGAATTGGGATAGAGAATAGGCTGTATTTTAGCCATTTAGGCTTTAATTTTAATTAGCAACTAAATGTAAATTAAACTAAATGCACTTCATGGGTATGGACTTCAGATGGACAGTGGAACTTGTTATATTAGAATTCACACATCAAACATGGCAATTTCAACAAATCATTTAAAAGTACGCAGCTGACCTTTTAGACTAGAAATAAAACAGGAAAACGCTCTGTAATGCGTTGATAAAGATTAAATGGCCGTAAACGGCCTTGTTGCTCAAGCGTCATTATCCTGAAAACACTAATATTATCATCAATATTACCTATCAATACTATAAGAATGTTCATATTTGTTCAAAAACAATCAACAACAACCAAAACTAAAATATGCAAAGATTAGAGTTTATATTAGTTATTATACTTCCTGCAATTGTTCAACAAAAGATTGATTGTCGATATAAATTAAAGCTTAGATTTTTCGTTGTCATAGTTGCTTCACTACGATTGATTGATTGATTCTACAATTCAGCAATACAAGTGTAATTAATTGTACCCATACTTGGGAAAGGAACTTTTTAAAGAAGTGTGGTCACAGGAACGCTTTCCTTTTTTGGGGAACTTTTCAAGTAGGGTAGTAGGGTAACGTGAATCTTTTCTTGACAAAGGAACTTTTATTTGAGAAAGTGCCATTGGCTGAGGTCGATTAGGTGTTGGTCTAGTAAACCGCAGTCTCTGCATTCCAGGTTCGAATCCTGGCTTATGCATGGATGTCATGTGGCGTTTTTTCATCCTCATAATCACTCACTTATCGTCTTGATTGCAAAAATATGTTGCTAAAATATGTGATGTAACCAAATATCATCATCGGGGACTTTTTAAAACGTTGTTTGAAACGTTCCTTGTACTACTGAGTTGTTAATTTTTCCGTTCAGCGCCACTAATCAGTCAACTGTCTTCATTGATATTAAACAAATCAACTTTGCTGGCATAGTGTTTCATATTCAAATATTTTGGTCCGGTATTCTTTTATGTTAACCTATAATGGTTATGCCGCCCGCCGCCACACTCCAAGACTACGACCCGACTACTTTTCTCTCACTTTTGACTCGTTTAAAAATAAAACCATAGTAACACCTAATTTTTCACTTTTTTAGAAACACTTATAAGTTAGAACCTAATTTTCAATTTTTAAAAACAAATTTGTCCCAAAAATAAAACCATCTACTTGGATCTCTATCTATTACTTATCTTTAGTGACCGGATTTATCCCTTAAAAACAAACAAATATTCATAAATATTCTCAAAAGAAAAGACCCAATATATTCCATCTTTTTACGTGTTATTTTGAATTGCCATTGTGCTTACTTACTATTGGATTTGAAAAAAGTGATAGGAACCTACAGCTTACCTGCAGGGCAACTCTGAATGGGCGACGATAAGTTTTATCACCGGTTTCAGTCTTGACAAGAAGGCGATTACCCAATCCCTGCCTTGCATTCGCCTTTAGTAACGACCGAAACCGGTGATAAACTTATCCTCCCCCATTCAGAATCGCCCTGCTGATTGCTGAAGATCAAAGAAACATGAAAAATTTGTATATACACAAATAACGACTCAACGTTTGGACTCGCTGACTCTTTCCAAACCAAATACAAATAAATACAGCCTTTAGACTCTGCACACCTAATTACTAGTGGAAGTGTAGAATAAGAACAAAATGATTGTTTTAAAGTCACTCCTCTAAGTGTACTCTCTAGTCAGAGACAACTATAACTAATGATCACAGTCAGCTGAACAATGCAATTAAAAAAATGTTTTTAATTTTTAAATAGAAGTGTGTATTTTAAATATTGTTTGAAAATATTTACCTACATAAATATGTTATTTTAACTGAACTATTAATTTATTTGCATTGTCAGAAGTGCTAGTCCGTCAACTGACTAAAACACGGCGCAGTAGTTGCTGCTTAAAATCAGTGCAGCCATATAGTGGAAACAAAATAATAGCAAGAGTAACACTAAGTTTATATCTGTTTGATTGAAATAATGTCCCGTATATTAGATTGATATTAACTTATTATAAACACTTGTGTATGGTTGCTTTGATTTAGATGTGATATATGAAGTGGAACACGTAATATTTGGTCATGAAAGTCTCTTGCGGTCTTGCCAACCTTAAAATACGCTTGGCAACATCGCAACGTGATCGCAACTGTCCTAACAATCAACCACATGCCATGTGAAGATGTCAGCTTCTTTCGCGCGCAGTAAAAAGTCCCTTTTTTTTTTTTGCTGCGTGCGCTTGATGCGACGCGACTGAAACGCTAAAATCAGATGATCAGTTTGGAGCGACGCGATCTGGTGTGATTAGCGTGCCAGATTTAACTTTATCGCGCGTTGCGTGTGCAAAAAGTGCATATCAAAATTCAAAACAAAAACAATTGACAACACATTGTTTGTGTTGTTTGTGACGGCTGTTGAAGTCGAAAGTCTTGTGGGACAGCACTCTATGACAACAAAAATGCGATGGCATAGGTAGCTAGCAGATTAGGTGGTGTGTGCACTGTGCACATAATAATGTAATTAATTTAACATTTGAGCCGTATAGCCAATGTCTGGAGTGAGCAGTGGCGTAACTAAGGGGGGGGTTTAGGGGGTTTAAACCCCCCCCGAAACTTCATCGAGAATGATTTTACTTAATACTTCATTTACTTAATACTATATTGTAAGATCCTTAAACCACTTCAGTGTATAACAATCGCAACAAATAACATTTTCATAAAATTTACCGAACCACTTCACTTAGATAAAGGCTGGTCCACACAGATTTTTAAGACATACGATTTAAGGTTTAACGCGCGTAGTCGTAAAGTTGGATCATAGGAAACACGTACCGTACTGGCGTTCACACAAAGTTTTAGTTTTAAGGCGTTGTTTTCATTGTTGTTTTTAAAACAACGTCTTAAAACCTTTCTTAAAAATCTGTGTGGACCAGCCTTAAGATATAATATAATTTAATACAATAATTCAATCATATTATTTATGTGTTCATCTACAACTAATAATACTTTCGCTTGAACCAGTAAAAGTGAGGGTACCTATACATAAAAATGCATTAATCTAACATTACTATATCACGGTCTGTGAGTTTAAATTTAAATGTATGTGACGTGACCACAATGTTTCACTTAATGTTGAGATTAAATTGAACAGCTATAAAACATTAAAAAGACAATTTCTTTGCAATTCTTATTTAGAACTATAATTAATACTTACTGTAACACTGTAACTTCAATATAATACAAACAAACGAGTAGGGTTCGAGTAGTATTCTTTAAGTCTAAAAGGCACGAAATAATTATAGAAGTGAAAAAAAAAATCGCCTTCGGCGAAATGGCCTCCGGCGGCTGAGGATTCGCCCCAGACCCCTTTCGGTCCCCTCATCTCACTTTTCCCTGATTAACCCCCCCCCGAAATAAATCCTAGTTACGCCACTGGGAGTGAGGCCTAGGCCTAGGGCTAGGTGGCTACCGGCTAGGCCTAGGCTAGCCTAGAACTCAATTTCATACGGAAGATATGCTTACATTGGCTAGGCCTACCTTATCTAGGCTCTCTCTAGCCTAGTCTAGACCAGGCCTACACAAAAATGAATCGATATAGGCCTAGGGGTAGGCCCCACTGCAGTTTGCTTCTAGGGCTCTACTGTACATTCTTGGCTCACGCCAATCGGTAGCCAGGGGGGGCTACCGATTGCGAAATGCGAACAATGACTTTATTCCAGATAAACATTTATGGTAAGTTACTAAGGGTAGACCAAGGCTGTTGTCCTAGGCTGGTTCTTGGATTCTATACAAAGTAGGCCTAATATTAGATGATAAACACGACATTGTTGACGACGAAAGAACGAAATTTTTCAATGTAAACAAAGCGCAGCGCGAGTCCTGGCCCGGGGCACGTCAATGTCCGCTATCAACATCATAAATAGAACGTAGACAAAATATTACAATGCACAGTTCTTCAAGGATCAAATACAGATATTGTGTATTATGTACCAACAAAATAAAGAACTGAAACAATCAAAAGCTTAGAATTCTAGATTACAAAAATTGAGTACTGGCCTACAAAAGGCTCATGTTGCAGAATACAAGTATTCAAAGAACAATCTTGACATAAGAATTCATACAAATCATAAAGGTAAATGTTATTCGGTTAATATGTAGGCCTACGTTGGTCTGCGTCAGGCAAGTGTGGACAGCCGGGTCTAGCATGTCGCGGGCGGCGGGGGAGTGACCTGTTGGAGCAGTCGACTCTGCATTGTTGCCAAGTTTCTGAGCGTACATGCAACTTTAGGCTCAAATAACGCAAAAAGTAGTATGAATATACTCATTTTTTCTGCTTTGTGTGTATTTCTTGAGAACTTAGCTTCATTTTGATACTAAATTTGTTCACGTGCCAATGTTTTTTGGCTCCTTTATATCTATGTGAAGGTGATAAAATGTGTAATTTCTCTCTCTCCAATGTTAAAGGATAGGGATTTTTAAAATGTTCACTTCATTATTTTGGAAAAAGTAGATCAGAAAGGTACTTACATTTTTTTGTATTGTGAAAGAGCGCTGTCTCATTGTAAAGTAAGCCAAATATGAAGAACGTGACAATGATGTCGAGTTATAGAGGAGTGACTTTAAGTTTTTAACACAAATACTTAATTCATTTTTTAAGTGTAGACCTACATTGTAACATTTATTTGCCATTATGCTTAATTTATATCCAGGATTTAAAACAGGTGACAGGCAGCTTAGGAATCTATCGATTTTTATTTTATTTTTATTTTTGCAGCAGTTTACTGTGTAGTAAAAGAAAACGAGGAGAAAGGAAATTTTTCACCAATACGTATATTCAAGGTCTACTTGATCTCCGCCTAGCGGAGGCTCGTCGAACTCCCAAGTTAGGTTTTCGCAGTCCGTTCCACAATGTTAAAAATCACATGTTATTCAAATGGGGGAAATGTGAAAGAAAACAAATGAAGTGATCTGTCAAATAGAATTACCTCCTAAAAAGGAAAAATCATCATATTTTATAATCTTCAATCATTAAATGCTATCAAAATTTCTCTTTTAGCTGTTTTAAATATTGTGTTACATGATCTACAACGGATATTTAATTATTATAACAGTTTTTTTTAGTGGGATCCAAAATGGCGATTTTGGTTCCCTTGCGACGACCTAACTTGGGAGTTCGACGAGCCTCCGCTAGGCGGAGATCAAGTAGACCTTGCGTATATTCTGTGTATTCTCTACAAATAGGCAAAATATTCTCCAATGCCTCTAAATATTCTCGTAACATACCACGTTTTCATTTCTGGTATCACAAGGTCATGAATAGCAAAGATATACAATTTCATGCAGTTGCATAGCATACATAAAAACATGCAAATGCATAACAGTTAAAACACATAATTGAAGTTAACTCTGGGAGCAAATGCCCAAGTGGCCAACTAACTTCAGAAAAGCACCAAACTTTAAAAATATGTTTTTGTGCTATCGAGCCTAATTGCCAACTTGACTTTTAAATGCCATTTTCCAATGGGCTGCACTTGGCGAGTCTGTTCTATTGTTGTGTATTGTTATACATAATTGTTAAAATAAATAAATAAATAAATTCACATTTAGAGTCTACCCACTCAGTAACGAAACTGATTTGCAGTGGGGGGACTTTAATTTAAAGCGACTAAACCAACCCTGTAGGCTCAAACACCATCGACGAGTGAGCGATAACCAATCAAAGATCAATATTTCAAATACGAAACATATGAATCAGTGATTGGACAGTGCGAACACCTGTGGACAAATGTCAGAATCAACAAGGCCAACTCAGAACAACTTTGAATTTATTGAGTGCTTCGTTGCTAGGACGGCTCCAAAGTCACTGTTTACTTATTCCTAAGCCAAGAAGTAACGGAACTGAATCCATATTAGAAGTTAAAAAACTTCTGCCTGAACCGGGATTTGAACCCCGGACCTTCTGCATTGGAAGCAGAGATGCTAACCACTGGACCAACGAGTGTGGTGTTGTCTTCTGAATTATCATCGTGGTCAATATAGCCAATATAGCAGACCAATATATCCACTATCCAGACAGCAGCAGATATCCCACCCCCATCCAAATATATCATCATTAACCATCATGCCTCGTTTGGGGCCCAGAGTATAGGCCTACCTCTGCCGATTGTAAGAGGGGAGAAAATGAGGTCCTGTCCTCCCCTGAACTCCTAATAATATTAGGTAGTTCTCTTGCTCATCCTTTTCCTCCAATCAACCCCTTACGTCAACGTCATATCACCTGGTAGTTGAGTACGTCGTCCAACACCAAATAACAGACTTAACATTAACCGTCAATGTCATGAAACATGAACTTGTGAATAACAAGGCATAACTGGTCCAACATGGAGAGAATATTCCTGAATATCTTCATGTTGAGCTAAACTGAAAATTGAAAAAAAAAATCTTATATGATTTTGTCTTCACCTAAAGCTGCTTTTTGACTGTTAATGTTGCGTTCGAGTTTCCTTGAATTCAAGGACAAAAACGAATCGAGGAAGGTCGAGATTGTCTACGTATTAGGGATGACATCGATTCAAAGATTTCGGAATCGACGAAGGAGGCTTAGGAATCAATTCCATGAAAAAAGCTCACTTTGTAGAGATATTTTATATAAGAAACCTTTGAATTATTAAAATATATATTTATACATATATATCTTGACCCCGTTTCTAACATTAATTATCGGGTAGGGGGGAGTAGCGAAGTACTCCATGTCTTGGGCTAATGTCTTCGTTGCCGGCTAGCCAGGCCTGACACAACCACCTCCTCAACCTCTTCCTCGATCACTTCTTCCGTTACCAGAGGGCTGTTTATTAGTTCCCTCCATCTCTCACGGTTTTCCCATAGTCTTTCTGCTTCAATTTCGTTCCATGATCTTCCTCTATTCTCCACACTGTCTTTGATCTGATTCATCCACTTGTCTCTTGGTCTGCCTACTTTCTTCTTATGCCCTTCTTCTTGTTGTTTAAACTCTTCTTGGTATCCTAGTCAGGTCCATCCTTTTCATATGTCCAAACCAACGAAGACGTTCTCTCTCCAACCTTACTTTCACGCTTTCAACACCTAATCTTTCTCTGATCAGTGATCACACTACTTCTAATCCTGTCATTCTTTGTCACACCCAGTGTGCTGTACTGTAGCTGGCAGAACCGTACTCACATGAGTAGGCGATTAATAAATAGGCACACGTGCCTAACATTAAATAGGATTGAAAAATTAATTTAATTTTTCTAGGCCTATGCATATTTGATGATATTTATACGATTTTTTAAAGAATTTAGGTTAAGGGGAATTGGTATTAAAAGTTAAAACTCACAAAGCTAATTTTTGTTTTATTATATCATGAGAACGCTTCCAAATATTGAAAAAGTTATTCTGGTCCTGTCTTTCGTTTCGTATCAGCTACACGATGGATTTAAAAACATTCACGGTTTGTTATCGTTATTTTATTTATAATTTAGTAATCAATAAATACCAAAAAAATAACGATAATAAAAATATTTTTTCTATTTTTACTTTTTAAACCCTTTGTGTAGCTGATACAAAACTGAAGGCAGGATCAGAATCACTTTTTCAATATTTGGAAGCGTTCTCGTGGTATTACAAAAAACATTAATTTTGCGCAGTTTTAATACCCAGTCCCGTTAATCGGTTAACCGTGGCTAATATCGCCTATTAACCGATTTATCCCACCCCTAGTGCCTACCTGCTACCACTGTGGCAAGTCGCATGGCTGGATCCTGATTGTAGTCGCATAAAAATAGCAGTTTCAAGTCGAATGTTTAGCAAATCCACTTTTGGATCATCTATTCTTTCCCCATCTACAAATACGAGAAATGATGATAGAAAATTGGAATCGATTATTAAAGGAATCGATTAATTCAGGGTTGGCAAATTACTGGTTGCCCGATCGCCCGGGCGAGAAAATTTCATGCTGGTCTGTAAATTACCAAGAACTAAAAACTAGGTACACATTTTCATTCATTTCACACAAATTTTTTTCTTTTCTATTCCTATGCAGTGGTGAGGCATGACATTCTAAAGTAGGCATGCACTAAAGATAAAGTGACCATATCTTGAAGATAACAATCCGGGACAAACTTAGTCCGCACAAACCGGGGTCTGGGGCAAAGCCCCAGCTGCCGAAGGCGAAACTTCTTTCAAGGTACAGCCCCAAAAACAGCTTCCTGACATGATTCATGAAAATAGTTGTAATGGGATATATGGGTTCGGCAGATTAGAGTATTCACGCAAGTGCTGGCAAAATGGCAATCATTATTAATGAAAATGAATGTAATTTTAATGGAAATTAAAAAATAAAATATATAATTTGTATAATGTACAGCCTTGGACTTTTATACACGTTATCTTTACAATAAAATAATACATGCATGCAAGTAAATAATTGAGTACTTAAATATAAATCACTTGTTGGATATGCCACTGTAGGGGTTTGACACGTAATTATGGCTGCCAAAGGTGAACTATAATTTAACTTATTTTATTCATTCTACAGACAAACTAGTTACCCATTAAAATTATTAATTCTTCTCCTTTTCGTTTGATTAATGGTTGGCCTATAACCTGTAAATGTACACTTAAATGGGTAGGCCTAGTTTTCAAATGGTACATAACGCATTTTGCACACGCATCCATTAGCTGTGTCCAACAATTGTAAAATAGTCTTAATACTATAGTAAACAACAACACGACAAGCTGTGAACGCAATATTTACTGTGAGACTGACATGAAGTCTCTAGTAGTCTTTGTATTCAGCGCGTAGCTGGCAACACACTGGCGTGCGCGCGAATCACCAAGCGCGGCACAGGGATGTGGATAAAATGCAGCGAAAACGCAGCTTTTGAGCCCAGTTTAATACTGCGTAGGTTCTTAGGTCGCGCTCTTGGAAATAGTGTTCCCGAGCCCCTTTTCTGCCCAATCCCTGTGTTCTATGCATGCAATGAAATCGTAGCCGCTTGGCTACGTTCGGTACGTTCGGCGTTCAGCCTGTAACTTGCAATAACATGAGCGGTCGGCGCTATTTGAAGGAGGCAACTCGCTCCCGCTGTAGACCGCGTACTGAGACATAATTTGAATAAGTTTTCATAAAACTAAGGGAATATGTATGATATTATAATATTCTTTAAAATGTAAAGGCATGCATTGCATGCGCCGACCCCTCGCCACTGTTCCTATGTAACCTTATCTTATCCTAGATGGCACCTTATTTTTTTTCTGCAAATTTGCCTGAAATCGTGTTTAAGACAGTCAAATGTACTGAAAAGTCCTAAACAAATTTTGCCTTTGGCGAAATTAGCTTCCGGCGGCCGTGGCTTCGCCCCAGGCCCTGTCTATTCCACACAACCTCGTTACTACAACACATTGTTGCTGGCCCCTAAAATATTTCAAGAATATTGGGGGATTTGTCCACCCCTGGATTAATCGTTGTTATTTCTACTACAGCTGTACGTATGTTTTGATGCGTTTTTGTCTTTGAATTCAAGGAAAGTTTGAATGGAATATTAACCCGTCTCAATTGGGCTTTAGGTTTCGAATGATATATACTAGAATTATGTTAAGATTTTGTTCTGCAATCCTTGATCTGTCTGGTCCGGGGTAGAAGATGGCCAGCGTGACTGCTAGTCGTAAGAAAGGAGACCCGGTTCCTTTTCCCCCGCTGTCCCACTGGAGATTGCTCCTCCCACTTGGCCCTGCCCTCCCTTGCTGAACTTCTTTTATGATGACCCCCGCAATGTGCAATGGATCTGATTCGGAGATGTGGCTATTTGTCATCTTCATATTTCACCCACTCATTGCCTCGATTAGCCAAAGTTTAAAAAACATAGGATGTAAAACCCAAATATCATCATCCACAAGACTACAACCCTTCAAAATGCACCCTCATTATAATTGGTCCATATAGGCTCTTATAAACGACATTTGCAACCTTTTGTCAAGATTGGTATAGCCTCAGGTGCTGGCAAGCCGAACTGAAAGTGACCACTTACTTATAGTAAGTGGCCTGAAAAAAAAATTCACACCATACCTACACTAATTAATATACGGTGGCCCAACACGTCGCTCGGTTGGCCCTTTTAAAATACGCACCGTGTATACTAGTGCATGCTGTGGATTTTGCTTTAGGGCACTTTCTATCCAGAAAGTGTGTTTATTATTTGTCTCAAAGGTCAGTCTGCGTATTTTTAAATAACTGTTGTCGAAATCCAATCATTAGTTTTTTTTTTTGCTATTTCAGTTTTAGAAAACAACGATGTTTTGTTCATTTTGTCACATTTGTGCATCCACTGTGTAACAACAAGTTAACTACCCTGTTTCCATAATTTTGCAACAATCATTACAAAAACAATAAGGTATGTGCATGAACTTTTACAGCTCAGAAAGTGTGTGGAATATATAGGCACCGAGTTTGGTCACTGACGGCGCTAGTGAAAATGAATGAAGCGCTCAATTGGCAATGTCACGCAACTTCCCGATGAAGCAGCATCATTCTTCCTACGTCGATAAAGGCAAAATTGTGAAACTTTTTTAATTAAATACGGCTTTTAAAAAATTTGAGCAGATTATGAATCCCATCAGTCTATCTTAAAAGGCAAGGTGCCATTTAAATCAGGACACGTTTTAGACATGCAAACAACAAACAACCTAAAAAAAACAATCAAAACAAGACAATGAAAAATGAAAACAATGAATGGACAATGGAGCATTGTTGTATTTTATTATCTAGGTAGTAGGCAAGGTCTACTTGGGCTGCGTACCAACTGTGACTGGCAGTCACTGCAGTGACTGAGATCCGTACCAACTTGACTCGCAGTCAAGCTGCAGTCACTGCTTTTTGCGTACCAGTTTACCTCGCAGTTACCCCTCCAGTCACAACGATGACTGGGCCGAAAAGATCCAGCTGTCGCAGTCAAGGGGGGCGTGGCTAATAATTTTACCACGGATTATGAATTTATAGACAATATTATATGGTTTAAATAGTAAATGACATCACAATTCCATAATATAATCTCATCTTAGAAGTCCCATAAGCGTTAAATCATTAATGTAATGTTGTAAGGTTAATTAGCAGATGGCAAATGTTGCTTTTATGAATGACAATTTCTGCTGTTGTCTGCTTTCGCTGTGACTGACTGCATCCCGTACTAGCTGCTGCGTTCACTGCGTTGACTGGGCTACCCCCACCACCAGCCACAGCCACAGTGAACGCAGTCAGGTACGCAGCCATGATCTCCGCCTAGCGGAGGCTCGTCAAACTCCCAAGTTAGGTCGTCGCAAAGGAACCAAAATCGCCATTTTGGGTCCCACTAAAAAACCTGTTATAATAATTAAATATCCGTTGAGGATCATGTAACACAATACTTAAAACACCTAAAAGAGAAATTTTGATAGAATATAATGATTGAAGATAATAAAATATGATTTTTCCTTTTTAGGAGGTAATTCCCACTTCATTTGTTTTCTTTCACATTTCTCCCATTTGAATAACCTCCGCTAGGCGGAGATCAAGTAGACCTCGGGTAGTAGGTAGGTTTGATGTGTTTTGTCTTTGTCAAAAAGTTAGCCAAAATATGTCAATCCATAGAGAATATAATGCTTTCTCTTATGAATAGTTCCCTGTTCCAATAAATATTTCCGTTTTTCAAATGAACTTATTTCTTTGCGAAAGGTGTGTTGCAACAACACATTACAATAGTTAAATTAGTTAATTTTGAAAAACATCATTTATGTGGATGAGCACAAATTAGCTTTGCCTATCGCCATTCTCTGCTGAACTAAATGTATCTATGGTATTGTGGTAGAATAAGAAGTAGGGCATATTGTAACTTTTTGAACAACATATTGAAACTTTTTTCATTATTATTATTTTTATTATTATTATTATTATTATTATTATTATTATTATTATTATTATTATTATTCTCTATTTACCAAAATGAGCTTGCGCTCTTTAATGTATGCTAAGAACTTAACATTAGTATGAAATTGTGGTAGAGGACTAGCGCCTGAATAGCGCCGAATGGAACAACGCCGAATGGAACAACGCCAAATCGATCGTGTGTACTGCACTTTCAAGTATAATCCTAACCCAAAAAAGTAGACCTTATAACCTGGAACCACACCGAATCTTTTTCGACGTAGATCCGACGGAACAACGCCGAATCTTTTTCGACGTAAATCCACCGGAACAACGCCGAACCTAACCTAACCTAACCTAACCCGTGTATTACACGGAAAATGATTCGGCGTTGTTCCAGTGGATTTACGTCGAAAAAGATTAGGCGTTGTTCCGGTGGATTTACGCCGTAAAAGATTCGGCGTTGTTCCGGTGGACTTACGTCCAAAAAGATTCGGCGTTGTTCCAGGTTATAAGGTCTACGTTTTTGGGTTAGGATTATACTTGAAAGTGCAGTATACACGATAGATTCGGCGTTGTTCCATTCGGCGTTATTCAGCGTCCCCGAGGACTAAGAGTAAACAAAACTTTTAAAAACTTAATAATGTAAAAACCTACCAAAAAATGTATAACTATGTATAACTTAAAGAAAGCTGTGGCAAATGCTCGCGTGAGCTTGTTATTATCTCCCATTCACGACAAAAGAATAATATATCTTGACCCCGTTTACAACATTAATTATCGGGTAGGCCTACATATAATAATTTAATATAATAATATACATTTATAGGATAAGATAGATTCTTATGTGTCAATGGTCAGTACAGTGGTCACATGTTAAAAAAACGAATTTGATTGGATCTCGCTAACTTCACTCACTAGGAAGTTGAACATTTTTCTAGCTCGTGCAAGTCACTCAAGCGTTTGGCACGGCTTTTTGAACAAACAAACTGCAGCACAAGAACGTTCCAGCCAATGAGCACGAAGTCAGCAAAAACCTCTTGAGGAGGCAGTGCACTATTATTAGCGTTAGTTACGATTCTTTATTTAGAAACCTATGCTAGCGCCCCGCCACCTGTTGAGAGTTGGCTTGCACTTGTTGACAGATGCAGACAAACATTTCAATATGGCTATGCTTAACATTGGAAATAGGGGGTTTTTAGCTTAAAGATACGGTTATATAGTAGTTAGTTTCTTACAAAAAATGGTTTCACAAGTAAATCCTTACAGAATGTATCAAAATATCTGAAAAGTTGAATCATTGGCAATTTAAGATGTCCACAAACGAAATTCCGACGACTGTTCTGCATGGGTTTAAATGGGATTGCAGACATCGTCCTGGCTGTTTGTCTACAGGGAAAGAGACACTCGCGTGTGGTTCTGCGCAATGACGTCACACAGAAGCTAATCGTAACTAACACTTATGAAAAAATACATAAAAAAAGTCAAATAGTTTTGCTAAAGAATAAGAAATTTTTAATGTTGAAAGTTGTAGTGTCTCGCATATTTAATGACTGTTTGCCCATCCGGCTAGACTCGAGAGCGACCACGTAACGTTTTTGGAGTCCGTCGGCATCCGTGTATCTGTTTGGGCAGCCTCTTTTTGGCAGAATATCCATAATATTTAGCATGGAATGTACTTAACATAAAATTGTGCTACAAACTAGGGATGAAAAAAAACTGACTTTTATATGACCGGGGTACCCGCTCATAATACTTACGGGTTATCCGGGTAGTAATTACCCTAATAAGAAAAAAAAGTTTTTAAAATTAATAAATTAAATTAAATTGAAAATATAAAGCGGGATGTCTAGTTAAAGTCGAATTAGCTGACAAAGAAAAGCACATGACTCATTTTCCGTGGATCCGAGAGACACGTACGTAGCTGAACTAGGTATATAAATGTGAAGGAACCTATCCATCTATTGCGTGTAACTTGGTATTTGGCGTTCGTTTATGTTCGTAAATTACCAGTTGGGAACAACAAAATTAAATTACAATTTAAAAAAGGGGGGGTTGGGTAATCGGGTAATGGAACGCGTACCCGTACCGGGCTGCGTCGGGTGGGTAACTGGTACGTACGTGTCATCATCCCTACTACAACCACTCATATTCTATCATTCTATTTCAATACAATTAGAGGAATAACAACAATTAAAAAAGTAAAAACATTAAATTTTAAGAGAGTTCCGATCATTAGAAAATACTAGCACCTCAGAAAGCTAACAGGTCAGTCAAGCCAGTAGCACAGCTGTGGCAGGCCAATTAAGAATTAAGTAAGGCCCAAAATGCATTCAAAGCTATCTAAATTTGTTTCAGAAAGAAATGATAATATAACTAGGATGATACAGAAATACTCTTGAGTAAATTATGTGCTAATTTCAAATACTTTTCTTCTCTTGTGCCCAAATTGACATAGTTGTTGTCATTGACAGGAGTTTATGGTGAAATTTTTTTGAATATTTCGTTTTTAATATTCAAGTTCACTCCTCTATAACTCGACATCCTTGTCACGTTCTTCATATTTGGCTTACTTTACAATGAGACAGCGCTCTTTCACAATACAAAAAAATGTAAGTACCTTTCTGATCTACTTTTTCCAAAATAATGAAGTGAACATTTTAAAAATCCCTATCCTTTAACATTGGAGAGAGAGAAATTACACATTTTATCACCTTCACATAGATATAAAGGAGCCAAAAAACATTGCCACGGGAACAAATTTAGTATGAAAATGAAGCTAAGTTCTCAAGAAATACACACAAAGAAAAAATGAGTATATCCGTACTACTTTTTGCGTTATTTGAGCCTAAAGTTGCATGTACGCTCAGAAACTTGGCAACAATGCAGAGTCGACTGCTCCAACAGGTCACTCCCCCGCCGCCCGCGACATGCTAGACCCGGCTGTCCACACTTGCCTGACGCAGACCAACGTAGGCCTACATATTAACCGAATAACATTTACCTTTATGATTTGTATGAATTCTTATGTCAAGATTGTTCTTTGAATACTTGTATTCTGCAACATGAGCCTTTTGTAGGCCAGTACTCAATTTTTGTAATCTAGAATTCTAAGCTTTTGATTGTTTCAGTTCTTTATTTTGTTGGTACATAATACACAATATCTGTATTTGATCCTTGAAGAACTGTGCATTGTAATATTTTGTCTACGTTCTATTTATGATGTTGATAGCAGACATTGACGTGCCCCGGGCCAGGACTCGCGCTGCGCTTTGTTTACATTGAAAAATTTCGTTCTTTCGTCAACCATGTCGTGTTTATCATCTAATATTAGGCCTACTTTGTATAGAATCCATGAACCAGCCTAGGACAACAGCCTTGGTCTACCCTTAGTACCATAAATGTTTATCTGGAATAAAGTCATTGTTCGCATTTCGCAATCGGTAGCTAGGTAGGTAGGTAGTAGTATGGCGGTAGGTAGGTAGTATGGATGGAGATTGGCGTGGACCAAGAATGTACTAAATTTAACAGTAGAGCCCCAGAAGCAAACTGCAGTGGGGCCTTCCCCTAGGCCTATATCGATTCATTTTTGTGTAGGCCTGGTCTAGACTAGGCTAGAGAGAGCCTAGATAAGGTAGGCCTAGCCAATGTAAGCATATCTTCCGTATGAAATTGAGTTCTAGGCTAGCCTAGAGTCAATAGGGCATAGGCCTATGCCTCACTCCAGACATTGGCTATACGGCTCAAATGTTAAATAAATTACATTATTATGTGCACAGTGCACACACCACCTAATCTGCTAGCTACCTATGCCATTGCATTTTTTTTGTCATAGAGTGCTGTCCCACAAGACTTTCGTTTTCAACAGCCGTCACAAACAACACAAACAATGTGTTGTCAATTGTTTTTGTTTTGTATTTTGATATGCACTTTTTGCAAGCGCAACGCGCGATAAAGTTGAATCTGGCACGCTAATCACACCAGATCGCGTCGCTTTAAACTGATCATCTGATTTTAGCGTTTCAGTCGCGTCGCATCAAGAGCGTTTTAGTAAACGCAGCATGAAAACGTCCCTTTTTACTGCGCGCGAAAGAAGCTGACATCTTCACATGGCATGTGGTTGATTGTTGGGAAGGTTGCGATCACGTTGCGATGTTGCCAAGCGTATTTTAAGGTTGGCAATAGACTTTCATGACCAAATATTACGTCTTCCACTTCATATATCACTTCTAAATCAAAGCAACCATACACACGTGTTTATAATATGTTAATATCAATCTAATATACGGGACATTATTTTAACCAAACCGATATAACATTAGTGTTATTCTTGCTATTATTTTGTTTGCACTATATGGCTGCACTGATTTTGAGCGGCAACTACTGCGCCGTGTTTTAGTCAGTTGACGGACTAGCACTTCTGACAATGCAAATAAATTAATAGTTTAGTTAAAATAACTTATTAATGTAGGGAAATATTTACAAACAATATTTAAAATACACACTTCTATTTTAAAATAAAAACATTTTTTTAATTGCATTGTTCAGCTGACTGTGATCATTAGTTATATAGTTGACTCTGACTAGAGAGTACACTTAGAGGAGTGACTTTAAAAGGGTGGTAAATTGGTGTTGAATATTTTGGAAAAACTCGTTTTTATAGCGGTGTTAATTTTCTTCTATTTTTGGCTACTTTGGGACCATGGAAAATGCATTGGCTAAAAATTAGAACACAAATATGTATCAACCTACATTTATTAGGTCATAGCACATCTATAAACACATTAATTAATCAATGAATCACTGAGTATGCCTGTGTAAAACAGTGAACACTTATTGTAGGCTTACTCACACTAGTTTCCTTAATCTATGTCTCCAAATTGCAGTGCGTTGCCGAGGACGCCGTTCGGCCGTGACGTGAGTGTTGACACAAAAACATAAAAATTGGACGGTAAATCGCAAATTTGTCATTAATTTATTTTATTCCAACGTTATTCGTGAATAATTGGTAGAATCGCTCAAATCGCAGCTATACTTAAAAATCGCGTAAATTGGCGCGAAAAAAAATGTCATTAAAACTAAACGTCCACATCTGTAGTTATAAAACATTTTCTAAGAAAATCGCGTTTATCGTTTATACCATAAACTCCTGCCTCTGTCGATAACTAATAGAGGTAGGCTACAATTCCTGTTCTGTTCTTTCCCTGCCCTCTGGCCTTCCTTCATAGTGCCCCTTCAAGTGTGAAACCTATGTTACCCATGTTACCCATGTGTTGGTGCAGTTTACGTTTAGGCCCTGCAGTTGGGACCCATTGAGATGCTCATAAAAGTATCTGGCTGTTATAACAAATGTTTCTAATTGAATTTTTTTTTAAGATCTCTCATGGATGGTAGGTAGCTTTTGACTCACCTCAACCACACGAGTCAAATCAATTTAATCCAATTATCAAATCAAACTTTTGATTGGAGTTGGAGGCACACACTAGAAAATGTGGGTCATCAAAATCCGAAAGTAGGACTGTCATGACATTTTTCTTTGAAGAGAAGCTAAGATGTTTTCATCTACATTTTGTCAGTGGCATCACTGTAATCGTGTATCTTTGGTCGATACATGCTTAATATGCTTGAATGATAGTTCGCACTTGACTTGGATGATGTACAGCTCGACAGTGTTATTGAACGTTGAGCACTCGATCTCAATCGTCCCTGCAACGACGAATATCGTGTGAGCTCTTGGTTGCCGTACCCGGCCATTTAGAACTTTCGATACCAAGAAATGGCAAAAACACCGGTGTTTATACGAGTCTATTTCACAAAACTGAAGTAGGACAGGCTATAGCTTTAGACCTACCTAAAACACAGTGGAATATTACAATAAATACATGGTGTGAGTAGTTACTCTGTGGATCTACTCAGTAAAGTGTACATTTCTATAGTTCATACTGTATAAAACATGATTTGTAGATTATAGTCCAGCATCAAAGTGTCGAAAATCATAGTCCTGTGCAATTTCGAGGAAAGAGTATAGCACCATATACCAATGTGTTCATAAGGTTTCACAGTATTTAGCGCACTTTGGTGCCAGAGCGATATCCGCGACTGGGGGCGGGGGCGGTGCCCCCAATTTTGACTACGCATTGCATTGAATATCGCTCAATTACGGCCAAACGGTTGGTCTGACAACGAAAATGATGATTATAAAATATTTTTGTATGTAATTGATAAATATTTCCTTGTCACAATTATTCATGTAAGGTACATAGTGCGAAAGTTATCGTCAATTAAGTATAAAATTAATATATTCTCAATATATAAAACCATGGGACAACCATATATTATCAAAACATTACAAATACATTCATACACGTATAGAAATGTCAGAGTGTTGCCATATCGGTGATTTTTTTTCATAATTGTATCTTCAAGCGATTGGTATTAGTGAAGTATTAAAGACAAGAATGCGTGGGGCTTTTGTGCGCCCGCTAAACACAGGTGTAATGCATAGAAGCATTGGCAATCATAATATTGTACTATTTCGAAAGAAAAGTACACTTATATCTTCGTTTTAGCTTGTAAAATATTAATTTGGATGGTGCCAAGCTCCAAAATTAGGCGTTTACAAGTTATACATAAAAAACAAAATGGCCGACTCTCATGAGGTTTTGCCTATTTATCTTCACAATCGTGCATTTTTTGGCAAAACTTAATATGACACAAATTGTTTCTAGTAAAATTCTACACACATATGATACTTGGATATTTGCATAGGAAGTACTACTTACGTAGCAATTTAATTTTTGTATGTGTGCATCTGAACTCAAATGTACAAAACTTGGCTCCCGTTCGCTTCTTGATGAAGCAACTGTGACCTACGGGAGTGTTCTTAGTATCTTCTTTTAAGCTCATCAAATAATAATATTGATGGTGCCAGCTCCAATGATAGGCGTTTACGTGTTGCATGTGAAAAACAAAATGGCTGTCACTTCAGGTGGTTTTGGCAATTTATCTTCATAACCGTACTATTTATGACAAAATCTAACATGACAAAAAATATTCCTTGTAAAATTCTACATACAATTCATATTCAGGTATTTTCATATGATTTACCATTTACCTACAAATTTAGATTTGTGTATGTTAATCTGAACTCAAATGTACAAGCATTGGCTCCCCTGGGCTACTTGATGAAGCAAGTTTGGACTATGAGAGTGGGCTAAATCTCTTCCTTTTAGCTTGTAGAATAATAATTTTGATGGTGCGAAACTCAAGTACTAGGCGTTCAAGAGAAACACGCAAAAAACAAAATGCCCGCTAATAGGGTGTATTCAGATGTACATTCGTCGGTTGTTTGATGAAGCAAGTATAGGAGTGGGCTCAATCTCTTCTTTATAGCTTATAAAGTAATAATTGTGATGGTGCCTACCTTAAATATGGGGCATTATCGAGTTACACGTAAAATACAAAATGGCCACCACTAAAGGTAGTTTTTCCAATTTACCGACATAACCGTACGTTTTATGACAAAATGTAATATGACAAAAATTATTTCTTGTAAAATTGTACACACATATGATATTTACATATTTTTATAGGACTTACTATTAACCTAAAAATTAAAATTTCTTCATGTTAATTAGTACTCAAATGTTTTTTTTTTTTACGTGTTTCTCTTGAACGCCTAGTACTTGAGTTTCGCACCATCAAAATTATTGTTCTATAAGCTAAAAGGAAGAGATTTAGCCCACTCTCATAGTCCATACTTGCTTCATCAAGTAGCCCAGGGGAGCCAATGCTTGTACATTTCAGTACAGATTAACATACACAAATCTAAATTTGTAGGTAAATGGTAAATCATATGAAAATACCTGAATATGAATTGTATGTAGAATTTTACAAGGAATATTTTTTGTCATGTTAGATTTTGTCATAAATAGTACGGTTATGAAGATAAATTGCCAAAACCACCTGAAGTGACAGCCATTTAGTTTTTCACATGCAACACGTAAACGCCTATCATTGGAGCTTGGCACCATCAATATTATTATTTGATGAGCTTAAAAGAAGATACTAAGAACACTCCCGTAGGTCACAGTTGCTTCATCAAGAAGCGAACGGACGCCAAGTTTTGTACATTTGAGTTCAGATGCACACATACAAAAATTAAATTGGTACGTAAGTAGTACTTCCTATGAAAATATCCAAGTATTATATGTGTGTAGAATTTTACTAGAAACAATTTTTGTCATATTAAGTTTTGCCAAAAAATGCACGATTGTGAAGATAAATAGGCAAAACCTCATGCGAGTCGGCCATTTTGTTTTTTATGTATAACTTGTAAACGCCTAATTTTGGAGCTTGGCACCATCCAAATTAATATTTTACAAGCTACAACGAAGATATAAGTGTACTTTTCTTTCGAAATAGTACAATATTATGATTGCCAATGCTTCTATGCATTACACCTGTGTTTAGCGGGCGCACAAAAGCCCCACGCATTATTGTCTTTAATACTTCACTAATACCAATCGCTTGAAGATAAAATTATGAAAAAAAATCACCGATATGGCAACACTCTGACATTTCTATACGTGTATGAATGTATTTGTAATGTTTTGATAATATATGGTTGTCCCATGGTTTTATATATTGAGAATATATTAATTTTATACTTAATTGACGATAACTTTCGCACTATGTACCGTACATGAATAATCGTGACAAGGAAATATTTATCAATTACACGCAAATATATTTTATAATTATCATTTTCGTTGTCAGACCAACTGTTTGGCCGTAATTGAGCGATATTCAATGCAATGCGTAGTCAAAATTGGGGGCACCGCCCCCGCCCCCAGTCGCGGATATCGCTCTGGCACCAAAGTGCGCTAAATACTGTGAAACCTTATGAACACATTGGTATATGGTGCTATACTCTTTCCTCGAAATTGCACAGGATTCCATTTGATGCTGGACTATTAATTGAATGTCAAAATCACAGGCTTTCAATAATAACAGGAAACTGCCAATGTTGCTCACAGTTTGCTGGATTTTGACGAGTTCCTGTGAGTGTGAACTTCATTGAATTCTCGGACTTGCATTGGCTACCGGTACACAATTATTCCAAAGAACCCAAAGAGCTTTATGTATGAACAAGTGCTCGATTTTCATCAACCAAAGTTACATGATTGCAGTGCATCTCTTCAAGGCTGTTATTAGTGTCAACAGTTTTGTGAATCACATTGTGGCTAGTTAAGATGCCATGAGTTGAAGTGCTATGACCAGTGGCAATGGGTTGTAAAAATTGCTTGCTCCTGCTCAATCTTTTCTCTGGTTGCAACATTTTCTGAGCGTCAAAATTAAATTAAATTTCAAAGCAATTTCAAGTGCTTTGACAAAATTTGCGTAATCTTTCGAAATAGCCCCCATGCCTCAATGTGCTATTGTTTTTTTTTAGTTTACTGCCCTATTCATAAACCTAATGCTCATGGCCTAATGTCTGCAATGTTCAATACAATAATACAAACATAAAATTATTTTATTAAAATATAAGATATTGTTTGTCATTGTTACAACAATAATACAAACAGTAAACCATGAAAAACATACTGTTTTAAGGCATGTTGCACCACATGATGCTATGCGGTAGTTAAGGTACAAACAAGTTTACAATAATCAAGATTTTCCCTCTTGAGCCGTCGCTATTCGTTATTTCTGAAAGAATTTTCAAAGCAGAGACACCCTTTTTGAATCTGCTAAATAGTAGTACTGTACATTCTTACATGTTGGTTTATTTTGCATAATAAGATGAGCGTAGCGTAGCGAATCTCTCCATACAACTCGATCGACGCTTTGTCTGTGTGTATGTGCGCTAAATTTTGTTCGTCGCGCACAGGTCAAACGGCTTGACGGATTTAGCTGAAATTTTAAGACACTCGTGACTACTGAACTAGATGCTGTTAAGTGTTAACATAAACCGCAAAATTCGTCAAGATGCCAACATACAAAAAATTAATTAGGGAAAAAAATCCCGTTTTATTTATTTTTTATATTAAAACTTATAGACAGATTTAAATAATTATTTACATTTATATCCACACCAACAACGTTGACACCGGATAAAAGTTTTGGAATTGTAACTTCAACCGCCATTTTGTAAAAAAAATATTTAGTTCTATTTATGGGAATTTACATTGGTTTGCATTGGTCAATTGCAGTGTGTTGCATTAGGAATAGGTTCAAGGTTTGGTTGCACTTGAATGTATTCTTTTTTTATTATTAAATTTACAAATTAAAGCAGTCGTCAAAGTTGGAAATTTTTTACTGTTGTCTATATAAACATCTTTACAAACTGCGTAGCCCGATTTCTCTATTATTATTATTATTATTATTAAGCGAGCGAAGCAAATGTCTCTACTAGACTTATGGCACTCAATCCTGTTTTTGTTTTCTATGTCTCGCGATAGCGGTCGAACGGAAAGTCCGATATCAAATTGAAATTTGGACCATCCACAAGCCTCGATGTGGATTGAGTGTATAATTATTAATTTTGTGGCAAAATCTTTCAAAAAGTTACAACTTACACCATAAGTCAGTGATTCCCAACTTTTTTTGACCCAAGGCACCCGAAGCCTACATTTAGTATACACCCCCCCCTCTTTCCGTTAACTCCCATGCTAAAACCCAATAATTTTTCATATATATAAGAATATTGTTATATATAATATATCAAACACCCTTATCCAACATTCGTCGGGTCGGGGGGGGTGACAAGTCACCAGTTTCTCGGGCTATCTTCTAGTGCTTGCTAGCCAGGCTCAGCAATATGAGAATATTGTAATTAAATAAATTCACATTTAGAGTCTACCCACTCAGTAATGAAACTAATTTGCAGTGGGGGACTTTAATTTAAAGCGACTGAACCAAACCTGTAGGCTCCGAACACCATCGGCGAGTGAGCGATATCCAACAGATGCTTTCGTCACAGGCGAGGCACTCGTAGCCAACCAGCGAACCACCCAAGACCCGGCGCAAATACCAATCGCTGGTTGGCTATGAGCCCCTTGCCTGTTACGAAAGCATCTGTAAGGTAGTTTTGGGACAACCATACTTATAGTTGGGTATACACAGTGACTAGCTCTGATGGTTTTCACTCTCATTTCCACTTCAACTTATAGAAGTATTTACATCTAACTCACACAGATAACTTTCATAACTGCTGTAGAAATCTGATCCTGTTTTCTTAATTATTTCCGTAAGTTGTTACATTCTGAACTGTTATTCGGGGTTGAAGGGGGTCGAGCTCGAGGGTGGGGGATATATATTGAGTAAAGAGAGTTTGGTTTCAGAACCAAACACTCATTCGAGAGGGCTTGATACCGCAAAGACGACATGATCATATATATATATATATATATATATTATGTATGATATGATAATCAGTCTTTCGGGTAATTATCCGTGTACTGGTGTTACACTGCTGGCCCTGAAAGTTCGTCGTAAAGTTCGTAGATATGGATGCGCTCGCTTATCAACGCGTCAAACAGAGTGTTTTTCTAGTAATAAATATGTACATGTGGGGATTGTGGGCCTACAGACAAAAAATACTAACTTTGTTTCTTCTTCTATTTCCAGTTTGATGACCAAGTTTTCCAAGAAACTTGTTAGCAAGTGTATCTACCTACAAATATTGAAAACTACTAAACCTGAGCTGTTGGGAATGTGAGTACTATTTCATTTTTAAACAACTTTTAGAATATTGTTTTATAAACAAAGATGGGTTGGCTTACTTGTGCACTGCAATCAGTTTCAATTTATTTCTTATCGGTTCCAGTAATGAATACATTAAACATGTATAGAATATAGCACACTACCTAAATATTAGGGGCTTTGGGTAAATAAATTACTTTACTCTTTACTCTTTAGTCATTACTGCATTTTGAAAGTAATAAATATCTTGTCTCATTACTTTTGCCAAAAGTAATGCCATTACTATACTTTTTGTGTGAATTTTGATGTGCTTCTATTAAGGAAGAAAGCCAGATAATAATACAACGAAGCACTCAATAAATTCAAAGTTGTTCTAAATCGGCCTTGTTGATTCTGGCATTTTTCCGCAGGTGTTCGCACTGTCCAATCACTGATTCATATGTTTCGTATTTGATATATCGATCTTTGATTGGTTATCGGAGTCTGTAGGGTTGGTTTAGTCGCTATAAATTAGTGTCCCTTACTGAAAATCAGTCTTGTTACTGAGTGGTTAGACTCTAAATGTGAATTTATTTTATTTATTTGTTGAATGAAAAGTAATAATTTTTCTTTTGGTTTTAATATCATACTAGCGTACAATAATCTTACAGATTAGGTCAAAGCTATTTTAGAACATATCAGTCAAGCACATCCTATAAAGTATAGCCACAGTATAGTGCAGATAACTAATTATACACTTTGTGTAATCTGTTATCTGTGAGATAGCGCTAGAAATGAAAAGTAACCCGTTATAAACGTAAAAAACACTAAAATAGAGCCGTTACCGTTACGAAATTGTAACGATGTTACCATTATCGTTATTTAGAAAGGAATTTTGCTACAGCAACGCATTACTTCCATTATGTTACTATCCTAGACTGAATATTAGTGAACTATTGTAGCTGCCATGTGCAGACCTTCCTTTCTCTGAAGGCCACACTACTGTGAGTATACTCGAAACCGGTCGTAGCTGTTGAAATAGTTAATGGCATTGCCGCAAGACCATGCCACAATGCAGACAATAGGGAATATGCTTATGAAAATTTGAATCAATTTTAAATACCTTGTCTCTCATCTAACAATTTTGTGTCTTTGAATTTTGAAAAACGGATCAGTCTATGCCTCAAAATAATTGGGTTTTAGTAACGATAAATAAAAGGGCGCGAAAAACGAGCCGCCGCCATGATGATGGGATTTGACGTCATGGTTTAAATGTCTGTGTACGCTCACCGCCTCAGCGATTGGTCTGTTACGCCAGTCTACTGAATCATGACGTCACAGCCACCTGTACGTGTTTCAGGTCCCAGAGTTGAAACTTCAATAAATGCGACCACATTAAGAGCAAAGTAGGAGTTTTACAGATGTATTGTCGTCAACTAATTACTCTTAAACTAATAGTAGAATTGTCATATATGTAAATATTTAGGTACCCATTTGTAGTGGGATGTCATATCTATGCATGGTATTAAGTACATTTGTGACCAACCTATTCAAAAACAATGTACCCATTTTTAAACAGATTCTCCGTATTATTTCGCCGAACATTTTGGATTAAAGTAATTTATTTGCATAATTCAAACGTGAGTATATTGTTTTTGAGGAGGCTTGTCACAAATGTACTTAATACCATGCGTAGATATGACATCCCTCTGCAAGAAGGTAAACAACTTTCATAATAATTCTATTATTTGTTTAACAGGGAAGGATACACCTACGTCAAAAACCACAACAAATTTTCATTTTTAATTTATATCACAAGAATGGGCTTCGAAATCAAAAATCTTAATCAACAGCGCACTGTGGTTTAGTAAGCCCTACACATTGAATGCGCTAAGTCGTGACTTATATTATAATCAGTATGTTTTTTTATAAATAATTAATTTTATTACTAATTATCGAATTATAATCAAAATACTACGCTTATTGTTATAATATTTCATTCAATCTGTAGGGCTTACCAAAGCAAAGTTCGCTGCTGGTTTAGATTTTCGCTTTCTTGTTGCAATCTTGAGATATTATTTAATAATGAACATTTTCTGCGGTTTTTGACGTAGAGACTACCCTTTGCCCTTAAGAGAAATTAGTTGACTAAAAACGTCAAAACTACTTCCGAACGCTCTTAAACCTATTTAAAAATTTCTTTTGTACTTAGGACTTACATTAATATACTTTTTGTATCTGATACTATTAAAATAAGTGCTAGGTTTAACAAACAAAAAATCGTATGCGTGTTGCCTATTGCCTATTGCTTATATAGCCGGGTCTAGACTAGAGGCACAATCAGGGTGAGGCAACGTGAGTGCTTCGACACGCGGCAGCCTTGTCCTGTGCAGTGCGCCAAACAGAGCAAGGCAACTCTAGGCAGACTACCACATTTTCTATGTCTATGTCTACGTGTAAAAAGTTCTCGTAATGGAATCCGCCAAGGAATCTATCTTACAATTATTTATGAATTTCATGTTAAAGAATTACTTTGTGACAAAAGGCATTCTCATTATTATAATTAGTGCAGGATGAAGATGATTGGGAGAAATACTTCAAATTTATAATTAATTTACCTTTGGTTGGATCAAAAAGGATCGTAACAGTCTGAGAAATAGAGAAATATATATGGTACCGGTAGCGATCCTAATGGAGACAGGATTGTTTTTAACAAAACTAGATGTGGTTCTTCACAGCTGCGAAGTTGCACAAACATCTGAAAGCCTACCACTACCATTGGTGCAAAATTTATAACAGGATCACCATGGGAACAACCCTAATCTTGTCTAGTAATGTAGGATGTTTTTTACTAGGCAAACGCTGTGTGACGCATTGATAAGCATCCATATATACTTCCACTCTGTCCAAAAGTTATAGTTACCGCCATTGTTGTTTTCGTGCCTATCCTCCCAGCGGAAATTGGGTGAACTTCTATGTAGATGTAATCCAATGCCCTCTAAATACCCTGGTGGGGTCTCGTGGAACTCCTTCAGTTCTCCGTGGCGCTCTCTCTAGCGCCTTCCCGATAGACAGAGCACTCGTTGTGTAATACGAATCCAGCCACAACACTCGGCGAGTACGGACAGTGCCACTCAAAACAGATTGCAACTTTTCTACACATCAAGTCCCACAAAAGTTAATTGCAGGGTATTTTTTAGAAGTACACGTTCATACTAAGAAGCATGTTATCAGTAGAGAAACGATGCACAATAAACCTCGTGATCGATTTTTTGATAAGTGCCTTATTTTAGCGGTGGTTTTACTATCTCGAGGTAACATTTTTTTATATGGGAATTACCATGAGAAGAGTTGCTTGGCGCTACTTAGTAGCAACAAGCCAAAAAATCGCGAGTTTTCTTTAATTTTTTAACCGCCTGCTTTTAAAGTATGGTATCTTTTAGTCATGTTTTCCATATTTGAGGGTGGACATTATACAAATGGTAGTTTTTTAGTTTTTCATCTGACTACTCCTTTAAAGTAGATTCTATCTATAGTAGTGTGTGGTTTTTGCAGTGGTTTTAAGTTCATTCTTGTCATGGAAGCAGAAGCTCGTGTTCTTTTTAGTTTTGTACTGTCTGGTAATTTATCGAGTAATTGACCAAATTCACATTTTCTCAACACGGTGTTAAAACAACAACACACTGATACCAATGTGACCAAAAGATAGTGCCATACATTTTGAGAGGTGCAACAACTCAAATTCAACCATACACATCTTTTGTTTAGGTTCAATCCTTCTCATAACCATTAACCGTGGCAAAGAAATTGTGTTTTGGTACCCACACTACATATTACTAACACAAGAGCTGTAGGTTACCTAAGGATGGGCAAAAATGTGTTTTTCAGTAAACGTGTAACCTCTCTTCTCTCTTTCTGAAGTGTACATGTTCGTGTCTGCCTACCCAATAGATTTTTCACGTGAATAAGGGTGTGCACTGTACACATGCATTTCGTGTGCGATGATGGTTCAGTGCCGCGCCGTCAGTCTACTAAGATCGTATGCTGTGGCCGGTCGCATACAGTTTAACCCTGTGTGGACGGCGTGCACAGGTCCCTGCATTTAATATTTAGATGGAAACAGTTCACGTATACACTATCCCATCTCTAGCTGCGTCACGATGGGAGTAATAAAAATTGATGTGATGCTCTATCGTGAGCGCAGGTGATGTTGAATGTCCTTACTCAGTGTTGTTGACCATATTATGTTTCTGTGATTTTTGTACTATTGATTATATTTAGGGCTGCCCAACGATATAAATAATTCGATATCGATATAGAATTAATATATCGTACATACCGCGATATCGAACTTGTGCCTAATAAAGGCCGATCCACAATTGAAATAAGGGTTGAAATAAGAATCCGTGAAATAGTGAAATAACAAGCAGCTGGTTCACAACAGTTTCGTAGTACCTTATTTCAACATAGGAGAGCGTTTCAATCGAGCACTTTTCCACCGGATCCGACGCCATAGTCACGGCCTTCTCCAAACTGTCCAAACCTATAGCAGGCCGTGGCCAAATGGGGCTTTGCACTGCGACTTTTTTCCACTCGCAGCGCCAGCACCGACAAACAACGAGCTGTCAAAATAATAAAATTGCAACATTATGAAGAAAACGAGGTATGGCGATAGTAGCTGCTCACCAGTTAAAACGTTTAATGATGGGCAACCAAGTTGTGGAAGTTTTGTATGTTTCTTGTTTGTTTTGAAGATTTGTTTTCAAAATCAGAATATTTTATCGTTTGACAGCTTGATGTTTATCCATCGATTCATTTCATTTGTTTCATTGTTGTAAAGCAAGCTAACAAGAAGCCTACGACGACGACATTAACAACAACAACAACAACAACAACAACAAATACAACAACAACAACAACGACAATATCCGGTTCGACTGGAGAAGGCCTTCTCTTCTCGAGCTCTGATTGGTTCGTCATAAGAAGTTGAAATAAGGTTGAAATAAGAAATGGAATTCAATCTTTCTTATGACTATTTCAATCCACTGTGACAATTGTGAACCACAGCATTGATATTGCATGTTTCAATTCGCTTAAACCTTATTGCTATTTCACTATTTCAACTCTTATTTCAATTGTGAATCCGCCTTAAGCTAATTGATACAAAAAACCGATTACATATCACGTCACGCCAACCACACCATCGCTGTTTTGTGTGGATATTTTACAATTTGAATAGTACAACAAACAAATTGACACACATAGTAAGACATTTCAAAGCTAAAATATTTCTTTACGTAATATTGTTTAAAGAATGACCTCTAGCTGGCCTGTAAATCCTAAGAACAGACGAGAAAAGTTTCGATGTGGCGATATCGCCGATATCGATGCGTCACTTGACAACTTCGATATCGCGACGCGATATCGATATTTCTTCCCGCGATATCGATATGATTTTTTTTATCGTTGGGCAGCCCTAATTATATTGTTTGTCTCTATTCCAAGCTAGGTAGGGAGTGTGGCTGTCATCACAATTCTCCCATTACTATCCGTCAAACCAATCCATAATGTGTGAATCAATTCCAATTAGGTGTAGGCCTACAGTTAGTATATTGTCTTTTATTGTTTCAGGTTCATGGGTGTCGGGGGGTGGACTTTGATACACCAGTGGTTGTCAGATGCAATAATAGCCAAGAACTTGGCACTGATAAGAGAGTTGTTAGAAATACTCTTAATTTGTCCTATCGAGGTAGACAGATTGAAATCAAACAATTGCCCAAAATTAGTGAAAGGTCTCACAAAAGAAGGAAGCAATGAAAGTAAGTTTTAATAAGTTGATTACTAGACTAAGGAATGTAGGACTACTATTCAAAAACACTGAAACTATGAAAAATGTTGGGAGGAAATATAATATTATGGTGCATGATTGTTCAGGATAACTGCCCTTTCAACTCCCAGGAACTTTCTATCATAATTTTGTTTTGTTTCTGTCACCACCATGGTGATGGCCTTCATGGTGGCCTTCGTTCTCTCTTGACACAATATTATGAACCTCTCTCCCCCATGACCATCCATATGTTCTGCCATTATATTGTGCCCAGTTTGGAGCAGATCTGGCAAATACTCCCCTATTAGTGGGAACAATAGTATAAGTAGTAAAATTCACTTGTTGCCCAAGACAATATCATTATCTTCATCTTCATATATGCTTAAATACGACTGTACCGTTTATTTACACAAAGTAAAAAAAAATTACTTGTGTTCTCCATATATTATGCTGTAAATGGTATATGGTGCACAAATATTATGCCCAAGTGGTTAGTTTCTTGGCAAGAAGTTGGTTAATGAATTTCTGTTTTATTATTTTCTGATTTCGGTGTTTGGCAAATATCAATTCAATTTCGGTATTTTCCGTTTTAAAATATTGCATAATTTTGTTTCCCTGAAATTTAAGTAGGCCCCTAATATATTGAACATTTTGCTTTGACGGTACAGTATTTACAAATTCAAGGATCTATACAAATTGAAATACATAAATAATTTATGTGCTCAATAGTTTTTTTATCATCTCGATTCCCCAAGTTGCAAATTTTAAATATGTGGAACATAAAACCCAAATATCTCCATAGTTTATGAAGCAGTAATAATATTCAATTGGAGGTTGGTCCACTTGAATGTGAATACGGCTACCTAAAGCAAATGGAAGAGTTCTAAAACTTCGATTTTAGATTTGTATTAGAAAAATGGTATACTGTTGTAGGTTTAGCAGGGCTTATGATTGCAAAACAAAAATAACAAGAGAAAGAGGCATATCTATGTCGTTGGTAGTTACTAAGAGGATGATTCTCTTTGCAGATGTTCGAGTCCTGGCAAGTAAATTGGTGGAGCGGTGGTTAAAAGTCGTGAAAGGACAGAACACACCTGTAGAATCAAAACTGCAAGATATGAATAGTATAGACTCTTCTATGCCAGGAGAGTCTGTAATGTCTAGTCTTTCAGAAAGTGACAGTGTTTTGGGGAGTCCTGATGTGGAGGTAGAAATTCCATCAACTTGGGTAAAAGAAGAGACTGTAGATGAGCAAGTTTTGGAGGAAGTTATACCTGACTCTGAGCCAGTACCTGTTTCTGCTCCTGACGAGGAGTCTCCCCGAACCTCAACGGAAGAAAGCAAAGTGAAGACTGAGGAAACGCCTTCCGAAGGGTCTAGTGAAGAAGCAAGTGCATGGGATGCTCCCACCGGGGAATTGCCCGTTTATAAAATAACAATTCGGGACGGAAAACAAGTGCTCGCTAAAGTGTCTACTAGTGAACGGACACGTACTCCTAGGAAACAAACTTTTGATAGTTCAACAATAAAGCAAGACACTCCTAAAATTAGTTCTAGTATAATTGTGAAACAAGTGAGTGAAGAAGCTAATTCTAGTCCAGAACCAGTTGTTCGAAGTTCGAGTGCTAAACTTAAACTACCTAGGCCTAAGCAAGAAAGTTCTTCTGAATCCAATAAACCATCAAAAGACTTACAAAAGAAGATTGATGTTCATATAAATAAGGCTTCTACTGAAAAAAGAATAAAGTTAATTGATCCCATTAGAGAAAAACCAAAAGAGACCCCAAAGGACAAAGAACGCGAGAGAAAGGAAAAGAAGGAAAAGGAGTTACTTAAACTGAAAGAAAAAAGGTTAGAAAAAGCAGCGGCTCTGGCAGTTAAAGAGGCTGCTCAGGCTGAAAAAGACAAAGCAACCCTGGCCAAACTTGTCCCCCCGCCAATCAGCAAATTAGGAAAAATCCCGAAGAAGACTCGAACGGAAGAAGTATCAAAATCAAGTGACAGTAAGAAGTCCGTGATTGACGAGAAGAAATCTCCCGAACACAAACAATCTCCATTGTTGTCTCCTGACATCAAGAAGTCCTCTATATCCTTGGAGGCACGGAAGCCTTCCACACAAACAACTCGACCGAAGACTGTCAAATCATTCAACTCTAAATTTCGTTCAACTGGGCTTGAAGAGGAGGTCAAGCCTCCTTCCTCAAAGCCTATCAAAAAGCCAAGCTCAAGCAGCGAGAAACAGCTTCCCAAACCGTCTCTCAAACGTCCGTCTCCAATTAAAGATGCTATACCTCCTGGGAAAAAGCTCAAGGCTGCAATTGCAGAACCAAACCCAGAGGATCTGAAGAAAACTGAAAAACCTGGAGGTGTAAAATATATTCCAGCCAAGCCAAAACGTAAGTATGGTTACATGTGGGATTATGGTATTTTACTAATTTTCATTGTATCATACTTTGCCTTCATATTCTATTTACTAGTCTTATTTCAGGTTCCCTAATCATCTCACTGTTGCTAGATGGGAGAGCATTGCACTCATCTCTGATTTCTTGTTCTATGTACTAACATGTATTCTATGTTTGCAAGTTGTTGTCTATAAATGCAATTGATAATCAGTCATGTGGGCTTACCATATGATACGATACAAAGGTAATGTATGCTATTTTATTAATTATTTTATTTAGTTAGTTCTATATTTTGAACAGAATTATATGCATACACCCTTTTATATATAATATGATGAATAACCACATTATTCATTTATGAGAATTTGTGTCTACTAACGAATAGTGATGCGAGTCAAGAAATTTCTCGAGAAGGAGAATTTTCTCCGAGAATTTCTCTGAGGTACCAGAACAGGGAGAATTTTTTAAAATTTATTTTTTAAGTCACGATTTATAATGTAAATATTACAAATGCATGCATTGTCCACATACAATTATATTTTGCAGTTATTTTTTTGAATTTTAAATTTGGTGCCAATTTGTCACAGCAACACTTAAAAATATTTGCGTGTTCGTCAACGCTTACATTATGCCCAGTTGCCAAATTTTTGTGGCTCGTTGGTCCAGTGGTTAGCACCCCTGCTTCCAACGCAGAAGGTACTGCGTTTTTTGAACCGTCCTAGCAACAAAGCTCTCAATAAATTCAAAGATAATCTGAAGCAGCCTTGTTGATTCTGACATTTGTCCTCAGGTGTTCGAACTGTCCAACCAACCACTGATTCACATATTTCAATATCGATTAGGGATGTCATAGGGTACCCGGGTACCCGGGTTACCCGGATCCAGAAATTACCCGGATCCATTTTTAGGATCCGGATCCTTATCGGGTAGTATTATTTGTAAAAAAAAAAAAAAAAAAAAAAAAAAAAAAATACGCGACGATATTTCTGCGGCTACTTTCCTTGAAGCTACAGTGAATTCCTGCTTGTGGGCGTGGCCAGGTGGTCGCTGGTTAGTACGCGCTGTCATTACTGCGGGCGAGTTCTGTGAGGCCATACACACTCCCCTCCCCCCGCCCTTCCCGTGCGCAGCGGCCGCACAGAGCCGAGGCCTTCGTTATATTCAAGTATAACGAAGGCCTCGACAGAGCCCAACTCACACAGCGGCCGGCAGCTGGCACGGGCAGAGAACGACCTTCAACCGCGTGGTTTCGGGGGGGGGGGGGGGGGGGGGGGGGTGTAACCAAGATAAGATGACATAATTTAGGCTTTTAGGATCCGGGTAACCCGGTTCTTGGAAGGTCTGGAACCGGATCCGAATTTTCCTACCCTATGACATCCCTAATATCGATCTTTGGTTGGTTATCGGCCGCTCACTGAGTCACTTGTCAATTGTTTTCGGAGCCTACAGGGCTGGCTCAGTCGCTTTAAATTAAAGTCTCGCACTGAAAATCAGTTATGTGAGTTAGACTGAGTGGGTAGACTAATTAATAATTATCTTTTTATTTATCAAAAACAAAAACTACTTGATTCGATTTAATCATAGCCAGTGGGTAACAATATCAATACAAAAAAGACACGTTTCAACTTTTAAATATTCTGTCGTTACAAATTATGTTTTAAAAGCTCAGTAATTTGCTTAAAAATCTATACAAACTTGAAATATCACTTCAATTGAAAGCCTATGTATTTAACTTAAAAAAAAAAAAAAAAAAAAAAACGTTAATATTTCCTCCAAATTCTCTTGATTTCTCCATTTTCTCCTGTGTGGAGAAATTTCTCAAGAATATTCCCGAGAAATTTCTCCCAGAAAAAATTCTCGAGAAATTTACATCACTACTAACGAAAGAAGTAGGACTCTCTTGGTTACTGTAGGAAAGTGAAATGTTATTGAAGCCAATGTTCGGCTTTTTATATGCTCTAACAATATTGTCCACCACTTAAAACATTGTGCAACTAAAAAATTTTGTTTTGGAGTAACTTGTTAAGAAAATGTATGTACGTCTTTGTTTAAATATTGGTTGGTGTTGTAGCAAAGTTTATCTTCTAAGATTAATTAGTTTAATATAAACAAATTGTTTGCTAAATGGTATATTAGTTAGTAACACATGAATGAAGACATGGATGGACACCCTGCACTTGAAGCTATCGAAAGATACAAGAGGGGAATGCGAAGAGCTCCGACTGTGCAGAAGGATGGATGCGTTGGATTGTTGCCATGGATGTACCCTGATGGAGAACCACAACAAAATTGACCAATTGTCGAGGTAAGACAGGAATTCCTCTTAAATTTCAATGTGTAAATTGTTATACTAATTGCAAATATCTACTCCCTGACACGCGTATCAAATGAAAGAAAAGTTTGATTACGAAATAGGCATATTTTGTGGTTCCTGTTGAACTGTAGTGGTAGAAATCTGAAGAAAGAACGTATTGCATTGCACCATATACACTGTTACTGTATTTTGAAAATATGTACTACGTAGTATGCTAGAAATACTTGTGCAGTATGTACGTACTAGGTTATCTGTTATAGCCTACCCTCATTGCTCTGATGATTTCTATAGTAGAGTTCGTAAATCACCTGCACTTCCAACTGCTAATAATGGTGCTGCAATTCGAAACTCTCAGTTCTATGTTGACAATGTAGGAGAAAACTGGGTTATAGGCATATTTTTTTAAAAGTAATATGGTGGTTCAAATTATTGGTAGTATTTGATTTTCCTTTTTTTTATATCTTGCCTCTCATTTAGACTCGACTTACATTAATTACAAATGTTTAAGATATACATTCAGCTTGGTCACAGGAGGGCAGCATTATTATGTTGGTTAATCAGTGTGCAATGTCTTTGATTGAAAAGCCATCTATCCCAACAAGTAACTTGAATAAACAGTTGATATTTAGTATCATATTTCCTCGTTTTGCGCACCACTTGCATATGAGTTTTTACAAAATGCTTTTCACTTTATAAATAAATGCTAAATGTAATGGAATACTCCCTCAATGCATGTGTAGTACTGTAGTTGAATTTTGTATTCATCGTGTATAGGACTATACTATATTTTCAAATGCCTTTGGCTAAATATACTTTTTAATGCATGGAAATCTCTGTAAATCTACATATTTGTACTTGCATGGGGAAATGTTGTGAAATGTAATGATGATAGACTATATAGGGCACTAGCAACACCAAAAGACAACAATGAAACAAATGAATTGAATCGATGGACAAACAACAAGCTGTCAAAAAATAATTTCTTCTGATTTTGGAAAACAAAACAAAAAACAAACAAATACACATACAAAACTTTCATTTAGTCGTTGTCTATCGTTAAAAGTTTTAAATGGCGAGCAGTTACTATTGCTACACTTGTTTTTATTTCTATGGTTGCAATTTTATTATTTTGACAGCTGATTGCTTGTCCATCAGTTCAATTCATTTGTTCCATTGTTGTCTTTGGTGTTGCTAGTGCCCTATAGGTAATGTTAAAATGAAAGCTACCAATTACAATTATTGGTATTATTGAAAGATTGATACAGACCAATGGATGGGTTACCTAAAAGTTAGTGTCATCACCTTGAATATTGAAGATAAGTTACCTAACAACATGTTTTGGCTTACACAGCCCTTTTTACTCGCAGATGTAAAGTATTAATTTGTTATTTTGTATGTTATAGAGAAATCACCCCAATTAGGGTAGACTCTGTAACTGCAGTTCAACAACAACAAAGAGCAAAGTGGAAAACTGCAGGCATATTGATGAAATACAATTTTCTATTCACATATTTTCATATTAATAAAGTATATATTTTGAACTTTGCGGAAATATATGAACAGTAAGAAATTTCTATATTGTAAGACATGAGTGCATGTGTCTTGAAAAAAAAAACTATCATGGCCTTAGTGCATGGATCATACAGCATTGCATCGTAGTACCTCACTGTAGCCTACATCTGGTAAGTTATAATGAATATAACTGACCACTTCTGGAAACTGTTCGTGTGACTCAAACCCTCACATCTAATATGAATTTTGTTGTAGAATTTGTGTGAAGGCAAGTTACTGAAAGTTGAGATTCTGTGGTTAGGTCTGTCTGCAATTAAATTAGTTGAGCTCTCGGAAATTTAGTGAATTTCGTATTATTCTTCATTTTGTACACTACCGGTTCTGCTATGTACATTCCATACATGCATGTTAAAGTTGTTATGGATGAGATCTAATCCTACAATTTTGAATGCACATAGTATGGAAGGTGCTTTAGTCCAGACTCCAGACAAATAAGCTCAATAACACACTCGAAGCATATAATCTTAGCATGTCGGAGAGGACCGTGTGAACGTGAGAACGTTCTTGTAACAGAATGCTTTGCGTTAGTTTGTTATCGTACCACGACAATACTGCTTACTACTCACCTGTAGCTTAATTTATGTATTCCTTGAATTGTATTCATATGATTGAATGTTACATTTTTTCTTTTTAAGTTGCCACATTTTGGGTGTAGAACTCCTAGTCATAATGGATGTGGTAACAGACTAAAGGTTGAATTCCCTTGATGCGATCCAGCAACCAGACTGTATTCAGTTAACAGTTGTTTGTTGTGCTCTGCTCGAAAGTCTACATTGCCTCCAAGGACCAGTCACGTGACAAACTATTGAATAGTGTGAACAGTAGTGGCGTACGCAGGAATATATTTTGGGGGGCTACCCAGAGTAGAACATAACTGTAAAAAGGTGCTCAACAAATGACACAATGGGGGATGTCCCCCACAATAGTGCCGCAGGCAATCATTTTTATAAATCCGTATTATTGAAGCATTTTTTGTGTTTTAGAAGAAGGTAAGGTACTTTGCTGAACGGGATATGGGTTACAACTTACAACGGCGCCAAATACGATTTCAAAATAATTTAACAATCAGTATTATATCATATTACTATATTGCTACTATTTTTATTTATTGTTACTTTATTGTTGTTTATTGTTATTGTTGAGGGAGGCATCGAAACAAGGCTTTTGTACAGGCGCACACACGCACACCAGTTATCTTAAATGCTGCCGAGCACCTATAGGCACCTATAAAAGTGTTTCCTGACTAACTATAATCAAAGCTTGGATTTCGAGGGGGAGCTCCAGCCCCCTCAGTCTTCCCTGGATACGCCACTGGGTCCAGTGGTTGAGTCGCCATCCTCCGACGTGTCTAGGGAATTCAACCTTTAGAAATACTGTACAAAACTGCCCAGTTAAAGCAACGTTATTTTATTTCTTGTCATTATTTAACATTTAATGTCGAGTACATCATAGGTATTAATATTTATTGGAGTCTTTGGTTGGAATCCACACTGCGCTGAATCTCGTTTGAAATCTGCTTGCCGGCAAACATCAGTTTAAAGCATTTCTTATGCCCATGGCAATTTCAATCTAATTATTGTAGGCCTAATCACCTTCAATTTCAAGTAATGCCCATTTGAAGTTTCAGGGGCATTTTTAGTTTTTTACACTATTGGTCGAAAAAAGTCCTTGTTTAGACGTTAAGCAGCTGCTTTCAGGTGGTGCTGTCTCCACCACTTCCAAATAGATCTCAAATTTGGGTGCCCGTTCATGGTTTTGTACGCAATATTGCAAAAAGGCCTTTATGAACCTATATATTAATTTGTATTACATCAGTATTACACTATTGGTTTTATCTAGTTATTGGCTTTATTTTTCTGCTCTAATTATATTATTCTGTTCAGTTAAAAACATTATTGTTTGTAATAAAAGATTTCATTCCGATTTGGAAAAAACCGAACCGTCTTTTTGAATGTACACAGATCAACCCCCGACTGGACCTCGAACCCATGTCCACATTCTGGGTCAGATAATTTATCATTTCCCTTGAGTGCAAAGTCTAGTGGCAGGGAGCGGGTAACATTACTGTACCTACATAGAGATTGATTTAAAAAAATACGTTTTGCGAAAGTCTTGTATATTTGAGCTGCATTAATAAATAGTAGGGAAAGAAAACGGACAGTTTTGTTGATAGGAAACCTTGCTTTCTACCTACGACACTGATGTGCAGAATGGAAGTTTAGTATAACTCTGGTACTAACTATCTAAGCTTGCAGTGCTTAGGCGTCAATTTTGTTTGCATATTACAGGTGATGAAGATCTGCTAGTAAGTAAACAAACCAATTTTATTGCTTAGCTGTTGTTTATCGGCTCAAGGGTTTTGCCCTCGTAGCACAAGCGCAATGCCCACTGGAATAATTTGTTTCCCATGAAAATTACTGATTAGTAAACTTTAAACATTCAAACTTGGTACAGTAATAGTTTTGAATTTCTAAGTCAGCCATCGCGTGTAAATTTAATGTCGTAGGATTGGTGTCAGCTTAGCTCGCCGCCAGCCAGTTCAGCGCTAATTCAAATCAAATACACGTAGTGTCCTTGTGTTGTGAGGGGGGATATGTGGGTGGGACTGTAAAGCACGTGTTCGAGAGTCTGCGTGATATAAAATGCGCCTGTTTAGATGAAATAAAGCTGGATTCCTTCTTCATTTGTTTTCCCATTTGCCGCAGTTGCGTAAAAATAATCGCCGAAAACCACCATCCAACCAAAACAATGACATGTCGTGTGACTGGTCAGTTGCGTTTAGCTGCTAGTCATTTTGGGAGGAAATCGACGCGACTTTTCAAAACGCAATGCAGTTCATAAAAACGTTCTCACTGTTCACACCGGCTATTTGAAAACCTTTATCACGAGAGATCTCGGTACGAGTCCATACCTCAATATTACCTGCTAGGCTGTGGCCATAATACGTACTACGTTACGTACAAATAAGGCCGTATTTAGTAATCTTGCCTTCGGGAAGGGTTAGATACCAGTGGAACGTTTAAATGGTGCCAATTTTTTTTTTCTCGAAGATTGTTTGTGGTGCTTAATTAAAACCATACCACCTAACCACTTTGTCGTATTGGAGGCAGAAGGCTAAGCGGGTTGCATTGGAAACGAGGTCTAGCATTAGCTTACACAGATTAGCAAATACGACCCGTTGCCAAAAGCGCTTACCAGGTCCGTCAGCTGGTGAAGGTTCAGACCCCTCTGCCAGGGGATTTAACCGACGTTGGGTACGTACTATTCCGGTTCAGTTAACAACAGTTCTTCGATCGGTACACGTGCATGTTGTCTGATATGAACATGATTGAGTAAAATGGTGTAACTGTGTACTTTCATTATTGTTATCAGTTTTGAAAACATTTAAAAGATTTCTACACGCATGTTTATTTGTTGCAGGCTACATTCTGTATGGACTGCATTGAATTATTGAGGATTTATTCTCACATCGCTATCCCAATACACCTAATTAATCAGTTACCTATTGTTATCCCACGGGCACGGCCATATAATCATACCATTGCGCGAGGAGAGCACAAAGTTTAAATCTTGTCAGTTGCAATAAATTCTTGAGGCTTTCACAGGCACATAACCTCGGTTGTGTGTGCCTTTAATGTAAGCAAATAACACAATAATTTAGGTTTTTAAGTGCACTTAAATACACAAGATGTTATGTGCCTATGAACATCAATCAATAACAACTAATTAGGCTTATACAATTTAGGTTGATGAGTACTCATATACTCGCATATAACGCATACTCATGTTACGTAACTGAACATCAATAATGCATTACTATTTGTTTTAGTTTTGCAAATGCATTTATACGCTTGTGCATATGCAGTATAAAATCTAGTTCGAGTGCCTTTCAGCACTCGTATCTTTGTGCAGTGGTTTATCCAAACAGGTCGGATAATCGCTCGCGATATGATTTGCTCCTCGCTCTCCCACCTCTCAAGTTCCTCCATAAACATGTTATCTCATTGTTCGGTAGGGACGTTGTGTTTCTGTCGTGTATATACAAGGAAATTGATCACGACACCAACTTACACGTGTTTTCGCTTGGGAATTATTTGTTAGAATAGCTGTGATGTGTCTTCTAAGCAAGAATCGTGTTGTTGGTTTCGTGATGATATGATATGTATGTGTGGACCCACGATCGTAGGCCTACGTGTGGACATCGGAGCAGACGCCGCGTCTGCTCATGGCTGCCGCAGTGGACACCGAACCGTAAGTAACATGAAGTGGATCCACGGCTACGACTCTGCTCGTCGTAATGTCGTACCATTCATTGTGTAAACATCATGTGTATTTCATGTATGTCTCATCATATTGAATAAATAATAATATGTGAAATGACTTTATGTATTAATGTATACTGTTGCACAAAGTCCCCATTCAAATACATTTATCAGACTCGCAAGTAATTGAGGGTGTCTGTTATGGGTGGGACTGTAATCAGAGCTGAACGTGCAAAGTCATAAGTCAACTTTTTGATCTACAACGTAAAAGAGTCTAAAACTAATTTGCCAAGAAGGCAAACAACGGCAAAACGTTACAATTGTATAACGTATTGGGGGTTGGCATTAGCATTTTAAACTCGTTAAAAAGTATTTGGCTTACCCAAACGGAATTTAATTGGTATGGAGTAGCACGAGCATTTCGAACTCGCAAATTAGTTTTGTCGGGGAATTGACTTCCTCGATAGCCCTACTAATCTCCAATAGTTGATATTACTACCAGAGAGCTAATGCTTCGTTTACAGAAATGCTGGCAAAAAAGTCGAATGATTACGTTATCCAGAGGGTAAGCCCCATTTTCGTCATGTAATTGTTCTGTAAGTGCTATTTCCCAAACAGAAAACAACGACTGCATAAATCTAACGGGGAGAGGACAAGTCTGTCTTCGATCTTCTATGAAGGGTTTGGGGGGGGGGGTTCAGGAAGGTTCAAGCTCTTGCGTAGCCCTAGAACCGGGCTGTTTTGAGAATCGCCCCAGGATCGATCCATCAAGTCGTGGACGTGCTCTCTACCTTCAAAGGGGCTGCTCATGTCCCATTTGGCTTTATTGGGATCTATGGATTATAATATTGACAGTGCAATAGTCTTGAATAATACCTCATGAGTCATGAGATACAACAGATTCAAACAAATATTATAATGGAAGGAATACAAAATAATTCTACAATCTTCATTGCTTCATAAATTAAAACATTTCAGTATCTCCCTATTGTTGATCCTATTCACCATCCCGTTCCATGTCCAGTAGGCTGTGGGTGACTGAAAACGTCTACAAAATAAGCCTGTTCGATCTCCGATTTGGTCGAAACATAAGATATGACCTCTTCTAAACATAACTGAAGCATATTTAATGTATAGACAATATTAGCGTAATCAACGTTTATACAAGAGACGTTTTGCCAGAATGCATGTACTTAACTGCAGATCAACATGTACTGGAAATATTAATTAAAATTGATGTGTGTGAATTTGCTGTATGATTTGTGTCAAGATTTGTGACATCATACATGGTGTGTTCAGTTGACCGATCGTTCATTTTTAATTTAAAAAATACCCATTGCTAGGTATTTTGTTCTCGCAAACTTAACGAAAAAGCTGCAATCGTTTATCGTTATAACCTTTTCCTCTGGAAATGTTTGCATTGGTTACCGAAGAACGTGAATTATTCACGCGTATTGTGTGGCGAATAAAAATTCAGTAATAAAAAACACACTAATGTAAATGTAACTTTAAAAAAGAAATTCGATAGAAAAAAGGGTCTCCTTGCGTGGTATTTAATTCATTGGCTGATACACTGGAAATGCAGAATGAGAGCGATATCGGTATCACTATCAGTTATATAATTTAATAGGATAGACCTAAAAGATTTGAACTCTATGGTCATTTATGCGATTCGAGTATTAACCATCTATAGGTAGCAGTAGCGTAGGCCACAATTCAATTCACATGCGTCCATCTAAATCCGTAGTTGGCACTGCGAATCTCTTGTAGAACTGAAAGCCGTGTCAGACGATCGAGTAACTCGCGCGAGCTCCTTGCTACGAGTAGACTTACACTTGATAACATGGAACTCGCCGGCTGCCCGACCTGGCGCGCTCGAAAAATTCAAATTCCTAGCGATTAAGTTCGCTAACTAATCAAACTCGTTATTTTAAGGCGTATATTGACGCATACTTATATATTATTATTATGTACTGTATCGGAGAAAGTAATAAGCTCGCGCGAGTTTCCCGATCGTCTGGCACTGCTTTAAAACGTAAGTGTCATCTGGAAAAATACACAGTCAATAATATGTATTCTTGTCGAGAGTTCTATTTCGCGATTCCGGTGTTATTTGTGTTTTCCTGTACAGTGTCGCGGGGCATATTGCGTTGACCAAAACTGTCGCCAGAATGAGCGATCATCGTCCAACATATAAGTATTGTGTTTTAGTTTTATTTATGATCCTCACGCGTTAATCAGTGTTACAGACAACATTAATTATTAGTTATATTACATCACTGGTATTTTGACATCATGGCCTATTGGCGTACCAATGGGGATTGTACAGTCAATTTGTAGAGTGCACTTTTAACAAAACAATAATTAATGATAAATAACAAAAATCAACCGTTCGTTTGGAACAAAAATAGTGTATTGCGTATGGAAAACAAACCGCACACCTAGCCGTAACATTAATGTGTAGATCGAGTATTTGCACGTTTTTATTTGTACCTCGTTTTCACGAGTAGGCCTACACCGTTTTACGTAAAATAAGGTTCGCTACAGGTATTATAGAAGATTGTGTGTGTGTGCTTGATCGGATGATAGTTTTAGCTGTCTGCTGTGCTGAAGCAAGACGGTGCATTTTCATAGGCTTACTGTTGGTGCTGCCAGAGGGTTTGGACCGAGTTGTCTGCTCAACAAGGGACTACGTTCTTGGTGGGAAACAAACATGGCCGCCAACAATGCTGTGACATCACTCACGGCTGTGTCAGCAAATCTCTTCAGTCTCATATTAAGAGGCATTCATTATATTAGCTTCGTTATTGATTATCATACATAGGAATGTATTGCATATCTCGCAGGAACGTACACGGTTCATTACTTTACTATACAAGTAAATGACATATCTAATGTCACCTAAAAACTAGTCTGCTAAGCTTTCAGTTTTGTGTTCCTATCTAATTTCCGAAATTGTACCCGACTTTTGTTTATTTGGTTCTAAATTCGTGTTTGATGTAGGCCTTTTTTACTCAAAGGGGGAGGGGGTGGGGGAATGAAAAATAACAGTTCTCTGAAAAGATTTGCATATTGCATACCACTAATGGGTCAATATAATAGGAGAAAAGAAAAAAATACACCTCTTAAAAGTTAAAAGAGTCGAGATATCCTTGAAGACTTAAGTACTTCGTGGACATTTTAACCTCGCTGAGCGAGTTAGATTGTCGGCTAGTCTTTCAGACAGTCGACCGTTTTTCTGAAACGGGAACTAACTTTTCATTGAAAAGTTAATTAGGCCTTCACCTTAACCACCGGGATACTTCAACGCCAGTTATCATGTTTGGCAAGAAGAAATTCTTACAATCTGCTTTACTTACAAATCTTGTTGCTCAGGGGTGAAAATCACGTTCTACGTGCCAATTCGGGTCGCTTTCGTTTCATAAGACAATAATGTACGAGATGTTTGCGATAACCGTCTCCTTGACAAAGTTGGTAGTAGTACCCATCCTGAAAACATCCGGTGTGTGCTGACGCAACCTCATTTCCCGTGGTCCATGTTATTGTTATTTATGACTGGGTACACACCTAAGCTTACCTCATCTGCGCCATTGATGAATTAACATTGAAACAACAATGAACAATTGACAGCTTAACTCCTCCCCATAACAGTTTATCTTCTTCCCACCAGAATGCATTAATCTAGTGCTAGTCTATTTTGAGTGGCCATATTGGCGGCCAGGCCAAATGAGGTTGCGTCAGTGCGCACCGGCAAATGTTTTCAGGATGGGTACTTCTATCGAGGAAACTGCTATGCCGCGTATCTCGTTCGTGTCGAAACGGTGGTCCCAAACATCTCTCACATTATTGTCGATGAAACGACGCGGCCCCGCTAATCGCCGGGGAAATACTGTTTTCCTTTCCTTGTGGGGTAGAAGCGTTTTTACACTGAGTATCATTTGTAATTGCCTTTTTTTCTGGATTTTTATTTTAATCTCTTGTTAGAGATTCGTAAATGCATGCTCATTCATTCTCGCTCACAGGTTGCGTAGTTTGCTGATATGCCCGATAAAACCTGGCTTGTTTTCTACTTGGAAGATGGAAGCACTAGTACAAACAGCTATCATTTTATAGTTAATGGGAGTAGTACTTCGACATTATGTTGTAGGCCTAACAATGTATTTATTTTTATTTGTGTATCGGTTTGAAACAGCTCTATTATTTTATTATGACTAACGGTCTATCATTTATGCATGCATGGGGGGGGGGGGGGGGTAAGAACGGCTCGCCCTGCCGCACCAAATGATTGCCGTGTACAAGATCATAAGTAATTGACAATCTGGGTATAATAGGTTGATGCTCTTTAACGTAATTGTACGTTTCTCATAGAATAAACGTCCCAATACAACAAAACTGCATTTACTACATAATTTCGCTAGAAAAATTTATTTTCGTATTGTGTAAAATGAATTGACCATTTCTTATTTACTGTATTAACACCATCAGCTTATTAAGATTTTGAAACTCTTAGGAAATGAATGAATCCGCTTAATAGTCCGGTTCAGAATCGCATTTCCGTTCGATTTGTGAGGAGACCATTTTTTTACTATTGTTTATTGTAGAGGGGCACTAGAAGATAAAAAATTGCGAGTATATGTTTTTTGAAAATTGGATTGTTGGACCCAAATTTGGATTTTGTTATTTTCATACTTTGGGCCATAACTTCTCCGAAATTGGTCTAATCAAAAAACTTGAATTTACAATAATATTTATAAATTTAAGACAAATAGGATAACAATAATTTGATTTTGTTCATTTTTCAAATGTACAGTCAGTGACACAAGTCTAGAGACCATCTGTTTATGTCACGTTTTACAACCTGTACTGACTTATAACAATTTTTCTGAATTTTTCATTTATGATCAATATTATTCAATTAAAGTAACGTATCGATTAAGTGGTCTGTGATTTTTGTATCTTAAAAACTATGGAAAATAGCCTAAGCTGAGGAATCGCGTCAATTTTGAGGCCGGGGATTTTTTCGTCGCGACTAGACGTGTTCCAGCCTAAACACGAACTCGTCATTGTTGTTTGATAGTTTGGCATTATTCAATAAGGCGGTGGAACGTGAGCAATTATGCTGTGATCTAAAAACTACACGTAAATGTTCGATTTTGTGAGAAATATCAATTTGATTTTACGAAACAAAACGTGTGAGGTAAATGAAGAATTCTTGAACATAGCGAACCAACTGTAAAATCGACGAAAATCGTCATCTTCATGAAATCAGCCACTTTAAAAAAAGAAAGCATAAACATCCGGAATTAGGACCATCAAGAATCAAAAAGGATATTGTAGAAGGGGAGTAAGTGATTGATGCTCTCAACGAGTGGGACGCTGACCCCTGGGATTTGACTAATCCACAACTAAGATCACTTTCCACAGCTAAGCCGTGTCCAGAAGATGCCATCAAGAGCTTGAGCACTGCACATCGAGAGGGAGATAAAATGCTCGAGAAATTCCTTGATCTTCTTACCACTGGAATTTTGTCAATATATGAAACAATCTCGAAACAAAAGAGTAATACATTTGCTTCCAGTTCAAAGAAAGTGCAAGTCAAGAAAACAGTCGACTCCCGATCAACTGTTGACCGAGCCGCAATGAAAGAAGTGATTCTGCTTCTAATCTGTGGGCAAGATACCCCCTTTACTCTAGATGAACCGAAGAACTACCGCATCACAGATGTATGCCTATCACTTTTTACAGCCGACAAAAGATTCCATAAAACTGTTAAATCCAAGCTCAAAACAGTTCTCACAATGGATCAACTTGAAGTCTCTTTCGCATATTATGCAATAATTGATATGGGGATGGCGTGGAATAAGGTACAACCAGCTGGCACCTGGGTCACTTTTGCGCGAAATCTTTGTATGTAATCAGTGGCGAAGCGTGGCCTTGAAATTAAGGTAGACATAGATAATTTTGTGTAATATTTTGCAATTTAGAAAAAAACAGTTGGTAATGAGAGGGGGGGGGGGGGGGTGACGCAAAACGAACATTCATGAATCGCCCAAGGCGAGAATCAACAATATCACTTTCGGCGGAGCACATCGTTAGTCACTAACAGTTTACACAATAAAGTCAATAATATTTTTAAAAATAAGGCTAGAAATCACACGCTATTTGGACATTATACCCTTTGCACTGCACTACTGTACTGTGTTGTACGCAATCCACGACGCACGCACCTCGCATTGTCTAAGGATTGCCTTGAACGTTACTGAAGTATCCATCGTTTTACCCTCAAACATAAAAAATGTGAAGACAAGACACATGGGGTTGAGTTGGGTATCACATTTTACAAAAGCAGACCGTGAAGGTTTATTACTGAATGCTGTTACGGCCGTTCTCTCAAATTTCCAAGTCCCATTATGCTATGAAACGACTGTCTGGCATGTGCCCGCGTTAACAGCTCAGAGTTGGTGTGTGAGACAAGTCTCTAGTATCTAGTAGGTGTAGTTTAATCTTTAAAAGGATGTAGTTTGGAAGAAGTAAGAAGTTACAAATATCTAGGTATTATATTTGATAATAAGCTAAATTTCGATGAACATTTCCAATATATATGTGGTAAGATAAAAAGTTGGCTTCATGGGTCGGATTAAGGGATCCGTGACATCATGGATAAAATTACTTGTATACAAAACAATTGTTCTTCCACATCTTGAGTTTTGCTCGACTACTTTGTACTTAGCTAATAAGACTGACTTGCAAAAAATGCAGAAAATACAGAACAGAGCTATGAGAATAATTATAGGAGTAGGACGGTATACTAGAATAAATCTGATGTTGAATACTTTAAATTTTGTAAGCATTGAAGAGCATGTTTGGATAAATAGCATGGTATTTATTTATAAAATTATCAATGGTTTACAACCAGTGTACATGAGTGATAATATTGTTTATAATAGAGAGGTGCATGACCACAACACTAGAGGTTGCAGTAATTTATTTATATACAGGAGAGCGAGGGTAAGGGCCCAAAATACAGTCTACTATAGAGGCTTTAGGGATTATAATAAGTTACCTGTGTACATAAAAAACTCTAAGTCAATGTCTGAAATGAAAGCTTTACTGCGTGGGCTTAGGATGGCTGAGCGTGTGCATTCCTAGTTCTGTGACCCGGCTGGGAGCATCCATGATGTGTGCATGTATATATGTATATATCATGGATGTTCCTGGTTGGGTTGCAGGATTGGGAGTGTGCGCGTTCGGTTGTCTTGGGCTTGTGTAGTGACGTTTTCTTTTCAGAGATTGAAATAATCTGTAGACCTTCAATGTAATGTGAATGTGTAATGTGAATGTGAATGTAACTATAAGCAAACTGCTAATAAAGTAAAAGTAAATAAAGATCAAATATTCTTGAAAAACTGACGAAAATAGCGTTCTGATCATGAGCGAAGGAGACCAAACGACTGTTTGTCTCCACACGTTTAAATTATTCAACTTCAAGGGACAACGGTAGATGGTGCGAGAGTGTTGCCGAATGTTGAGTCCTTCGCCGTCAACTAAATTCAAACGTTCGCGGGAGCCACGGAAGACAAGAAAATGTAGGAAAGAAAGCATAAACTTGTGCACAAGTGAATCCATGGTATTAATTAAATTTGTATACAGGGTAGACAACCTATCTTTGTCTCATATAGGACGCTTCGCCACTGGTGTTCATATGCACGATATCAGCCAAACAGGTACTCATATCCTGAAGAAATCTCCAGGGAATCTTTTAAATAGCTGCGCTTAGACATTCTCTGTTTTTAATGAAATCGAATATCTACTTTATTGTTGTGTTTTTTTTTCTCACAACAAGTAACACAGTAATGATTTTCGTCGATTTTACAGTTGGTTCGCTATGTTCAAGAATTCTTCATTTACCTCACACATTTTGTTTAATAAAATCAAATTGATATTTCTCACAAAATCGAACATTTACGTGTAGTTTTTAGATCACAGCATAATTGCTCACGTTCCACCGCCTTATTGAATAATGCCAAACTATCAAACAACAATGACGAGTTCGTGTTTAGGCTGGAACACGTCTAGTCGCGACGAAAAAATCCCCGGCCTCAAAATCGACGCGATTTCTCAGCTTAGGCTATTTTCCATAGTTTTTAAGATACAAAAATCGCAGACCACTTAATCGATATGTTACTTTAATTGAATAATATTGATCATAAATGAAAAATTCAGAAAAATTGTTATTAGTCGGTACAGGTTGTACAACGTGACATAAACAGATGGTCTCTAGACTTGTGTCACTGACTGTACATTTGAAAAATGAACAAAATCAAACTATTGTTATCCTATTTCACTTAAATTTATAAATATTATTGTAATTTCAAGTTTTTTGATTAGACCAATTTCGGAAAAGTTATGGCCCAAAGTATGAAAATAACAAAATCCAAATTTGGGTCCAACAATCCAATTTTCAAAAAACATATACTCGCAATTTTTTATCTTCTAGTGCCCCTCTACAATAAACAATCATAAAAAAATGGTCTCCTCACAAATCGAACGGAAATGCGATTCTGAACCGGACTATAAGTCAAAAATATGGTGTAGATTTAGATTAGTAAAACCGCAGTTGGAGCTCACTACGTGTAGGTATTTGTTTTCCCATGACTGCGTATGACATAATCGCGTATATAGAATTAAATCCATACTTTTCATCCCATCTCCACATCCTGTTTTCCCATTATTACTGCTCTGAAAGGTTATTTCGCGTAAGTGCCCATCCCCATGTGGTATTGTTGAATTAAAGTTCCAGGTCATGTACACGTATGGTCTGTGTATTTGAAATTGAGTGAAGTCGCTGTATGGGTAACGTGGTTGACAGGGCGATGACAGTAAGTAGCCTAATGAGGTATAGGTACTGGGCGGACCCCCAAAAGTAAAATTCCAATTTGACTACCATTAATCTAGTGATAGTAGATATTCACATGTACGTAAAAGATGTAATATAGCCGTCTTCACAAGTTTGCTCAAAAGTTAAATATTCCATTGCTAGTGTTTATAGTGACGAATATAAAATATCAATAATCGTGAAATTGATATTTTTGATCATCGATTTGGCAAATTGCTTGAGCGTAGTTTGACGTTCTAACGTGACAAGTGTTCTTTCTTGCATACAAATAAACAAGAATTGAACTGAAACAAAACTTGGGTGACGTATTACTCTTTTTTTATTGTTCTAAGTGGAATTCTGTCATAATTAGTTCCAGAAACGACGCATTTTGTTTTTATTATTTGTTGGCGGTTTTTAACAATGTGTTAAATAAACTCGCCTTGTCAACATCATACAAGTGTTGTCTGATAGTGGAGTAGGCCGACGTCATAATTACCTAGTTGTCTAGTACGTCGGAAAAAAATGTTATGAGCGAAATTCTGCATCCGCTGCTACTCAATACCGGCGAATAAAAGAAAACTAACGCGTACATTTGTACCAGTCTGCATTATTTCAATAAATTAAATTCGACATTCATGCCTTTGCTTCCAAATCAAAGTCGTCAAATCTTCATATCTAGTTGCCTACACAAACTCTGGTAAACCCATCTTTACTCTGCATTTGCATTGTGTTCTACTCTGTATTGAGTGGCATTATTGAAAATTTGTATGGATATTTTTTAAACAAACTTGTCCACGGAAGGTTGAACAATCGACTGAAGGGAAAATAATATGCCCCTACAACTGTGACTTGTTGCCATGGTATTAAGCGAGAAGATCACTACGAGTATTTACGTTCGTTCTCTTATTTGATGTTTAACAACGTACTCGACAACAAGGTCATGTGACGTCGGATGAGTGGAGGACAAAAATAGTTAATGGGGGCAAAGGGGAAATTGAAGGACCTCGTTTTGTCGCCTCTTACGACTGGCAGAGTCTCCCCGGGCCCGTACGGGATTCATTCTATTAAGTTCAAGTTAAAGTTGCGTTTCGCGTGTCTAAAATGTCGGGAGTTGCACATTTTTGTTGTTACATGACAACTGTAATCTGTAAGGGAATGCAAACCCAACCTTAGCAGAAACACGCTTGGCGATGTGTGTTTAAATTACGCTATTTGCTACACTGGCAATGCACTCGTGCCAAGAACAATAATTGTTTTTTTATTTGCGTTATAGTGTTTACTTTTTATCGGCATTCAATTACAGAGTAATATTAAGTTGATTAGGTCGGGGACGTGGGTTGAGTAGGCTTGGTTGTTTCAAACTGATGATTAAGTTGATGCAATGCTGCTCTTGTCACGGAATAATCCATATTCAAAGACGTTTCGTGAAATACTAAATTTAGGTTATGACGTAGCGAACTTGCAACTGATGGTTTGGCAACAACGCAACGCTCGCTTGTCCGCGTAGTCAGCTGATCGTGTCAGGGAACCTGGCCAAGGCTGTATTGAAATGTACCGGAACTCTGGGATGCGCTCGTCATACTTGCTGCTTATAAGTGCAACCAATAGCATTGCGTCGTGCCAGTCCAGCGGTAGCCGGGCCCATGTTATGGCAACAAAGAAATAAATGCCATACAAGTATATTGCAAGTTCGACGAGCCTCCGCTAGGCGGAGATCAAGTAGACCTTGGTATATTGTAGCATGGCTGAAATACAGAAATGTGTTAAATGTTTATTAATTATTCGTAGTAGGCCTAAACCTGTTTTAGAGAAGTTTGAATGATTGCAGGGGTATTTAATTTTATTTCGCGGAGAGAATGTGTTATGAACTGGCGGGCGATAAGGTCACTTTTCTTTGTTAAGTCCTTTTCTTATTTGGGTGTTCCATTGCATTTCAAGTTACTTCAGTCTCAATGACTTACGCAGCATATTCAATACAGATTTGTGGTATAGTGTACTTAAGTGTGAGTAGGAAACCGTTTATTATTGAAAATCAAGACTGGCTGCTACGACGCTAATTTGTCTTCCCCCAGTCTATTACCTTCGTTTCCCGTCTCATGCATAACTACGAAGTAGGCGCCAAACTTTAATATATTTTTAGAAATAGTGATCCAATTCTAAACTATTTTATTCTATAAATTTTATCTATTTCGGTGTGTATTCTAGAATAAATAATACAGCCAATTTTGCGCATCACTGTGGCAGCTTTTCGCAAGAAATAGGCCTATATATACGTATACATTATTGTTCACGTGGAGTCGTAGGTTTATATATACTCTCATGACTGCGTAATTATCTTATCAGTATGTTGTACTACTATTTAATCATTTTTGTCCACCAGCAGGGCGAGCTGATTTAGGTGTAGCCATTAGTACGCTGTACAAATAATCCTGCGCTTAAAACTACCAACTGCAAAGCAGATAATATACGAGCAACGCATTTTCTAAAATAATGTTGATATTACGTGCATTAGCAATTTGAAAATCGCGCAGTATTTTCTTGAAAGTAACATTTCGTATTTTTGCAACGACTCATCTAGGTCATAGCGTCGCTGCGTCAGCCGATGTAGCTCTATCACAGTTCGCCGTGGTCGTCAAAATGGGAATAAAGTTGGGGGGGGGGATAACTGGACGTTCAAAAAGGGCCGGCCGGGGATGTGTTCCCGACATGGAAAATATATTCATCCAACGATATGGAGGCGTGTCCTTTTGAACATTAACAGAACTGGTCAAAGAGATCAAAAACTTAGCCGAAGTACTGTTATTTTCTTATATAATATTGCTTGCTTGTTATTGTATTTGTTGCAAGGCGTTGCTAGTGTTTAACATATTTTCTTTTTTTTTGGGGGGGGGGGGGGGGGGGGGGTCTGTAGTAGGTCTACACCTTCCACGTGAATGGGTATAAAGCTGAGTAACCCTACTCTGGGGTGGAGCCCGAGCTGCTCCAGGAAATTATTACCTACACCTTCCGCGTGCAAGTAGAGTAACCCTACTCCGGGGTAGAACCCGAGCTGCTCCAGGAAATTAGTTCTTGAAAAGCTGTCTGAGCAAAGGATCCTTCTATGTAAAGAAAGTTTGATTCTGGGGTTAATGTAAGGTGTTGCTACCAATGAGTGATTTGTTGCTGGTTTTCTTATTGGGTTATCTATTTGAGCGAATAGGGTACGCACAACTGACGTAGCAGCCGAACTACAGCAATGAAATAAATGAATTAACCTGGTGGACAAACAACAAGCTGTCAAAGTAATATCTTTGCAAATAATGAGGATAAACAATTAGTTGTAACGATAGTAACTGCTCGCCAGTTAAAATTTATGTTCAGTAATGGACAGCAACTATCTGAAAGTTTGTAAACGTTCTGAACGTTTGGTTTTTCCAGCTTCAGAACTTCATATTTTTTTTTGACAGCTTGTTTGTCCATCAGTTCAATTCATTTGTTTCATTGTTGTGTTTTGGTGTTGTGCGAACCCTATCGCTTGTTTCGTGATAGTATGATGATAAATAGATAGTGATAGTACACTAATAGCTTTGCTAATAGCGAGACAATACAGTCGCGATAACGCTGGCTCGCTGAGTGGGTTCCAAGTCGAGTAGTGCGTCACCCAGCTGTAACCTGGTTGCCATAACAACGAGAACGCCATGAGTGACGTCATGATTTCGTTTTTTGTGCTATTAGAAGGCCGAGGTACAACACTCGTCACGCTTGGCTAGACGCAAGCTTCTCTCATTGGAAATATTCCTACCCCCCCCCCCCCCCCCCCATACAGGCTTTTGAGAAGTGTAGTGACGTAGTTGTAGTCATTGCAGCTTGACGCCTCGTTACCCATTCATGTGCCGGACGGATAGGCGTATCCAGTTGAGTTTGTTGTAGGGTTCTGAGAATGAAAACATGATCCGGTATCACTATCATCACAGCAGGGAGGGGAAGCTTACCCCACTCTCGGCATTGTGGTGTGCCCCCGCGTTGCACTCGAGTTTCATTGGAACTGTCCAATCAAAAAGCTATTCACTCATTGTGAGGTTATGCGGTGGGTGCCGTAATAACACTGGCGTGCAGTAAAGTAAATCAATTATTCTTAGAAGACAAAATATTCTTAAATCATGAATGCTCGTCCGTTTTTTTATGGGGTATGAACAAGGTTTTCTAAAATAGTGTTCAGTTTGTAGGCAATAGATGCATCATGATGATTAATCCCTTATTTCCACGTTAGATGTACTGCTAGAAGAGTATTTTCGGGCTAACATGAAGAAGAATATACCTGTGTTAAGGGCACTTTTGTGGCCCATGGTTAATTAATGATTATGATTGGGTTTTACGACTCATAGTTTTGCAACTTGGCTAATCAAGACGATGAGCGGGTGAAATATGAAGATGACGCGAGGTGTTTGGAGGAAAAGGGCAAGTAGGAAGGGGCGGAGGGAAAATGAAGGACCTGGAGTCCTGGACTGCATTTTTGTCTTGAATTCTCCCTCTCGACCTGTCCGGCTAGGGTGGCCCTACCAGAAGCATACGCTTCCGCCGGCATATATTTTACGATCAGCAAAGCACGCAAACCTGCCCACCACGATACGGTATAAGTCCCTGGGCAGGCTTTTTATTTTTATTAACTATAGTACATAATGCTGTGAAGCTTAAAACATATACCTAGTTAACTGTGATTGGAGACGTACAATGCAAACTAAGAAATGACTTACTTAAAGATATACATGGGTTGTATTGTATTGTATACCTCAAAAGCAACTTGTTTGTGCCTAAAAAACACGCAATAACCATATAATTATTAATTGTTATGGATGCACATTTTCGCTGGGGCTTTGTCCCGGCTTTCGCGCTCATCTTTCCTATATACTCATTTATTTCAAACCCCACATCACTTCTCCTTGAATCATCTGTCGTTTCATATACAAAGATCCATTGTTCAGGTGGCAATATAAACTTAAAAGTAGTATTTAAAATCAAAAAATGGAAAACATTTTTTAGTGCCTGGGGCTTCCCCCCTCCCTACCCTCCCCCCAGCTTCTACATGTCCATTGAATTACAAGGTGTACTTGATATTACGTTGTGCTTTCAAGCGACTCGTATTTATTGTTGTGTGTGTGGCGGGGGGGGGGCTGACGTTGCTTGCTTCGGCATCTCCAAACAACACCGCCTACACTGTCATGGTCTTCTATTGTGACGGACACCAAGGAAACTTGCTGCCAACACTCGCAACATTGTTCGTTCTGTGGTCATGGCGCGCGTGTAATTCGTTTTCTATGTAGCGAACTCTCGCTGAACTATCAACTAAACCAACGTTATCTTGTATACTGCGCAAACGAGCCACTCACAAAATATATTCAGCCTAGATGAAGGTAGTGAAACATGCTCTAAATGCAACGGTTTAATTAGGAATAAAGCGTGATACACAAAGTTGTGATAGCTGTGCGCTGCTGAAAAGTAATAACGTATAGTGATATCTTGTAACAGTGACATTTAAAACCATAACATTAGATCATAGATACACCTGTATGGATACATCATCAGTTTTGTTGTATTGATATTGTTTATTATATGTCCACGTCATCCGCTACGTGCAAACATATCTTTTGGTTCAACCCCTATCTTGCGGTAAAACAGTATGACGCATTTCACAATTTACTCTTGGAAAAGTAGTGCGAATGAGTTGTTCCACTGTATTTATTTTTTAATGTGACCCTAAATGCAGAAGTGAAACTTAAGAATTAAAATTCTCGAGTATATATCTATTATATATATATATTAGTTCTAAATAACTTTGTCCAGGAAATAAATTTTGGAAGAATTATCTGCAATGCATAATTATCGTTTTCTTCCACCAGTAGGCTTCGGTGAAAGAAAATTAATGATATTAACATACTCTCTTTAACTGGAATCTACCAGATACAAACACTGTAGGACTTGGGACAGAAATTTCTCGATGCCTTTGACATCACACAATCAATATTGTACAATAATAACAAATAAGTACAATATTGTAAACTGTGCAGATCGTACAGTGTTTTTATCAGTAGAAAATCGTGTTCTCGAAAGTTAATGGTTATATATGATAAAGTTCATGGTTATATTGATACCTTGAGATCGCTTTATGATATTGAAAAAGTGACTTTACTACCGATTTGATTTGTGTCTCAGCTAAGCAATGGATTTAAATATTTTAATATTAATAATAATATAAATAAATTTAATAGTTAATATAAATAAATATAATAATAATAAATATTTTAAATTTAATAATATTTTAATTAGTGTTAAAACTAATTAGTAATTTAATTAATTACAGAAACAACAATCGTAAAATTCACAATATAATAGTTTCAAAATGCACGATGAAGCTTTTACAAAACCAAATCACCCGTAGGATCACTTTTTCACCATCTTGAAGCATTTGACATGGATAAATTTTGCTTGTTTAATATTACGAGCTGCCCGTTGCCGTTAGTTTTCCCTGTCGTGGTATATTTTGTATTTTATTTCCTTCGTTCTATACATTTTTGGTTTATGGGTATTTTTTCTTTGTGTCGGCAAACGAAAAAGTTCAAAAAACACTACTCGTATAAAATCCTGAGCTGCCACTGCTGTAAACACCTAACTACTAATAACTTCCTGCTGCAATTTTGTGTTAGCAGTAGACTGAACTTATTTGATGTCTATTGCCTCATATTCAAAATACTCTCTTGATCTACCATTTAACAAAATGTTACCTACAAATTCAAAGTAATGGAACAGGTTTGTACGAAAGTGTTTGTGTGTTAAAAATTGGCCTAACGATATCAGTAAAATAAGCTCGTTCATCTACGTTCGTTAAAATACATTTTAATTTTTTTAACCGAATTTGTAACTTGCGTCTCCTGATAAAATTATTTATCGTGTTACGATCATACGTCTGAATATCTTTTGTTTCGCTCTCGTTCACATTTCACCCTATAGTTTGTGTTTCTTGGGGGGGAGAGAAAAGGTAAAGCAAAAGTGGTATAGTCGTAGAATGCAGCCAGCCAGCGACCGTGGCTAATTCAAATACCTGCTCGGGTTGGCTGAGACCGTAAACACGTCGATTGATGACGAAAGCATTACCGAAGTTGTAATAAGAGAACTATAGTAGAAATAGGTTTTCATATATTTTCTATAATCGCCCCTCCCGTGACCGATACCCGCCACTGTCTCCACACGATCTTATTCCGCGTGAATGTATATTTTAGAAATTTAGATGATTTTATTTGACTTAAGAGGGATCTTAGCGAACCAATAACTTGAGACGAATGGGTAGTCTCACCATAAAACTCGCAAAACATAACGTTTCTTGTGTGTAATATATTGAGAACGCTTCACAATTCGATAAAGTGATGTGGTTTCGTAAGAACTAAAATACTTGTTTCGGAAAGTTTCAATTATTTTCATCGTTGCCGGGTAATTTATCGTAACTATTTTACTTCACGATTAACAACCTAATTATCCAAATATTTTTCATTTTTTAAATCTAGTTCTTACGAAACAATTCGGTCATTTATCACGTTTGTAATATTGTGTAGCGTTCTCAAGACATTACTTTAAATAAAAACGTTGATTACGCGGTTTTTGTAGATCGACTACCCTTGGCCGTTGAAAATAGTCGCAATTTCTGTATAAGACTTCAAACGAAAGTCATATTTTAAATATGATACCAGAATGCATGCCCGCCAGCCAGTTTAAAATTTGGCATTCGCTTTTAATGATGTATAATAATAATTTTTGCAATCACATTTGTGTTTTACATGTAGGCCTACATTTGGCTTGATTTATTACTGTAATATGTTTTATTTTATTAATAAAGCTTTAAACAAATATGTGCTTTGATTTATTATTATTATGTGTGCCCTGTGTGCTCCTTACTACTCGCCATGTCATACCCACTGCATTGTAAACACTTGGGCTCGTGACAGGGCATGGGGTTCAAGTGAACAAAGAAATTTGCGAGCAGTGTGAATATTATTCGTTATTTGTTAAATTCATTGTGTTGTGTGTTAGATCTAATAATCGGGGCATACATATTATGCTATTTGCATTGCATCGGATTAAATTTTGTAATAACAGGAAAATGCTGAAGATGTCTTGGTTTTCAACTACTACATGATGGCTATCCTCATGCCCTGTGACGTGGTTTGAGTCCCAAAACTCAATTACAAACCTCCGATTCATGTGAAAGATCTTTGCCAAGACTGGAATTGCACTTTAAAATGATCATTTTTGTGTGCCCGTTAAAACTGCGAGCTGGCTGTTTCGAACAAATTTACTGCTTGAAATCTAAGAAATTTATATTTTGCTTCACAGTTTCACTGATGTGCAGACTGGCATATAAATATAATGCATATTTGGAGTAGAAGGCACAAGAACATTGTCTTAACTTTCGTATAATACCGTTGAAACGCAAGCTAGAACGTAATTGTAGACAATACGTCGCTTTGCAATATTTCATGTATTTAATCATGTAGATTACATTGGTAGTCAGTCACCATGAAATGTTCATTCCTTGCGAGGAAGCGTCAATCCTGCACGGATCTTCTTCAGAAATAAAATACTTGGAACTGAACACAATAATTGAAAACAAACGGGGGTTTTTAGTTAGTGGAATTGCAGTTTTATGCAGTGTTCAATATACTCTTTCACGATTTCCGTTCGTACCGTTAGTTATCGTAAAATCTATTGTTCCGACGTCATTATTCAACAAAACATTCAGATCGTGACTACATACTTTCCTCGCCCATGTTCATACATCCATTGCCCATTTCTTTTAGTATGCATTACAACACAACAAGAGTGTCTACTTTTGAGTTGCCTGTCTTCAATACACTAAACATTTATTTTTTGTTTTAACTCTTCATACATTCTTACCATGTCTCTATAGCTAATCTAATCTAATCTAACTACGACCATTATCTATCCTTTGTATTTATTTATATACATTCTTTGGCATTGAAATTATTTACGTTTAATATACCGTATTTTTTTCATTTTTAAAGAGGGGAAAGGGCTACGTACCTCGTTTAGGCTGTCCGGTTTCCATCATTAGCAGCTTATTCTCAACTCACGGTAGGCCTACGCACAGCTTCGTCTAGACAGACACGCATTCCTCAATCCTACATACATTGAACAGCCAGCGGGTCACACAAACATCCTTATTTAATATCTCGTGCAGAAACCATTCAATCGAGTTGCCATTGACTGACGTTATTTCTAGTTTATAATACATAATTAATTTTATATTCTTCATGTTGTTGTTCATACAAACATTACTCTCGCACGTAAATAAATAGTTTGTCATGACACTGATTTTCATGTCATAAAATAAATTATTACTTCATATTAACTGTTAATTAAAATGAATTTCCTAAACAATTTAAAACGATAAAATAATCTTAATATCGAAATCATCACTAAGTGAAACTGCTAGGCCTACCTACCGTCGATGAGCAAAGAAATCTCGCAATTATTTATATATTTTTTGTTAAGTTTACTTTCTTCACAATATTATTGTGTTCACGGCTTATTGTTCGTCGGCATAATATGTGACGATATCATACGCCATGTTGTGCAATCTGCTCGTAATGAAATGTAGGTCACTTGAAATGAGTTTTCTCGTTCGTTGTTAGAGGTAACGTATTTAATGCATCGTGAGGTAAAATAATTACCTATATCTATCTAGTACAATGTTGTGCTAATTATTGTATCTTAAATTATCTGGTGTATGTTTAAGCCTACATAAGTTAAAGCAGACAAAACTCTGCCTAAAATAATTCATGGTTATACTTATGTGTAATACTTAATTGTGTTTCATTGACGTTTTCGTCGTGTTACCATACAAGCTAATGGATGTTTTGAGATTTAATTAAGACAACTAATGCCCAATCTGTTCAAAATATAGAACTAGTATAATATGAATATGTATATGTGTTATAATCTTTCTTTTTCTCTGTTTTATTATAGGTAATTGGGAGTGTACACAACCAAGATAGATGTGCTCTTTATTTGTATTATAATATTATATAGTGTTATTATGTATATGTGTATTATATTTTTGAACAAAATGTACTGATGTCTTTCATATTTTGTATCAGCATCTGGCTGTGCGACATCTGAGTCAAGTCTGCTGACAAACAAGGGTCAATTGTTGACCGAAACGTGTTGACACTTGCTGCCCTGAATTCCGTATTTTAATATGCGTGGATCCCTTGTTTCTTTACAGCCTCATTCCTTCAGGAGAGTGTAATGTTTGTAGCTGAGTCATTATTCCCTGGTTTAATATGCGTCCCTTGATTCTTTACAGCCTCATTCCTTCAGGAGAGTGACATGTTTCTAGCTGGGTCATTATTCCCTGGTTTAATATGCGACCCTTGTTTCTTTACAGCCTCATTCCTTCAGGAGAGTGACATGTTTGTACCTGAGTCATTATTCCCTGGTTTAATATGCGTCCCTTGTTTCTTTACAGCTTCATTCCTTCAGGAGAGTGACATGTTTGTAACTGGGTCATTATTCCCTGGTTTAATATGCGTCCCTTGATTCTTTACAGCCTCATTCCTTCAGGAGAGTGACATGTTTCTAGCTGGGTCATTATTCCCTGGTTTAATATGCGACCCTTGTTTCTTTACAGCCTCATTCCTTCAGGAGAGTGACATGTTTCTAGCTGGGTCATTATTCCCTGGTTTAATATGCGACCCTTGCTTTACAGCCTCATTCCTTCAGGAGAGTGACATGTTTGTAACTGGGTCATTATTCCCTGGTTTAATATGCGTCCCTTGTTTCTTTACAGCCTCATTCCTTCAGGAGAGTGACATGTTTCTAGCTGGGTCATTATTCCCTGGTTTAATATGCGTCCCTTGTTTCTTTACAGCTTCGTTCCTTCAGGAGAGTGACATGTTCATGGATGCATTGACTGCCTCCACAAAGAAAGAGCCTCGAAAGCGCAAGCGTAGGACTAGCAACAGCAAGGATGGACCAGAGATTAAGAAAGAGCCTAGCAAGGATGAAACTTCACCACCAGGATCCCCTCCCAGTGAGGAAATCCTTTCACCAGTGGTCCCCAAACCAGTTCCTGTCCCCAAAGTGAGTATCTCGATCAACATTTAATTCTACTAAGGGAAGCAATTATTTCCGCTGCGTTAAAGTTTATATTCAACTTGGGGTCACGAAACGTGTTGATTCAATTGACACGTTACGGTTTGGTGGAGGTGCCGAGTTGAACATTTAAATAACACAATAAACCATATGGACTTGCAATGTGGGTCACGAAACGTGTTGATGCAATTGACACGTTACGGTTTGGTGGAGGTGCCGAGTTGGACATTCAAATAACACAATAAACCATATGGACTTGCAATGACGTGGGTCACGAAACGTGTTGATTCAATTGACACGTTACGGTTTGGTGGAGGTGCCGAGTTGAACATTCAAATAACACAATAAACCATATGGACTTGCAATGTGGGTCACGAAACGTGTTGATTCAATTGACACGTTACGGTTTGGTGGAGGTGCCGAGTTGGTCATTCAAATAGCACAATTTAACCATATGGACTTGCAATGTGGGTCACGAAACGTGTTGATTCAATTGACACGTTACGGTTTGGTGGAGGTGCCAGGTTGGACATTCAAATAACACAATAAACCATATGGACTTGCAATGTGGGTCACGAAACGTGTTGATTCAATTGACACGTTACGGTTTGGTGGAGGTGCCGAGTTGAACATTCAAATAACACAATAAACCATATGGACTTGCAATGTGGGTCACGAAACGTGTTGATTCAATTGACACGTTACGGTTTGGTGGAGGTGCCAGGTTGGACATTCAAATAACACAATAAACCATATGGGTGTGAAATTAATGGATTTGAAGTAGGCCTAGGTGCTAGAGCTATATACAATACATGTATAATTTAGATTCATTTAATTCAATTTACATCAATACAAAAAGGAAAAAAGATGGAACTACTGGATGTAAATAATGACGTAACTCGGTTGAAGCTTCAAGTTGACCCCAATCGTAAACTGGGCTTCCTAACACAGATCGTAATGATGTGTGTATATATGTTTATAAGTACATTTCTGGTTAAAGCTAGCACATATACTATTGTTATGGGTGAATAGTTCAATTTTGTATTTGTACTCTCTATGTGTCTATTCTCTTGACCTGTTTTAACTTTCCCCAACCTTAACATTATTAACAGTACAAATCCGCTTCACATCGATAAAAAATTGCATGTACATTTGATTTTATAAAATAAAGTTTTCTAATCCTACTTTCTTCACTAGTTCTACCGTGACACCTTGGAGCCCTCAGAAGAAGATGTTGCAGCAGATGAGGCAACCAAAGTTGAAACTAAAACTCCAGAAACAGAAGAACGCAAATCTCTTGACACAGATGAAACGAAAGGTATTTAACCACTTGCATTTGAATTGGTTTTACAGGCATCAGCAATTTACTTTTTTTTTGTGGCAAATCAGGTTGACTTAACTGAGTAACTTTCCTGTAAACTCTTAATTTAATCCCTGATCCCTATGCTCAAGGCACAATACATTAAATTCATTGTCATTCATTCACCATGAAGTCATAATCATAATAAGCAATCACAATATGTATAACACACACATATATATACAAACATAACAAAAATAAATATAATGCTATCTATAAGTATAGTGCATATCTTTATTGGATTGTCAGACAAAAGAATGGCTGGAGAAGCTATCTTGGCATAAGAAATTGAAAAACAAAATACATTTTAAATATATTCAGTACAATGGCATTTTTGATTAAAAGACGGAAACATAGTAGAACAGGTAAAACGTTATATAAAAAAGTATAAAAGTTAAATAAAGTGTGATTTCGCCCAAAGAAGAGCTCTGATTAGGGCTCGAAATATTGTGTTTTAATTTTTTGATCTTGACAAGGAACAGTGTATAGTCTAACTACTAGGTTTTATACAATGGCATTTTTGATATTTATGTATGTCTGTTTAGTACAATATATACATCATGTGAATTGCAACCAAAAACATATTTTCAGTTATATATATATATATATATATATATAGTAAATTCGTTTTTAAAGCTGATCCATATAAAAACTAATTATATTTCACCGAATAGACTATGAGATGCATTGCATATGTAGTCTTCTATGTAATTAAACATGTTTACTACATGTCAAATGTCTACAACATTGATTAGTGATTATTAATTAATAGGCCTGCATAGAAAGAATTTCAATAAAAGTATACAAAATGGCAATTCAAAATTGCCCACTGAGAAATAACTTGTGTCTTTGTCCACATCACAGATAACTAATGCACCTGCATCTCCGACCTTAGTACGCTAGCGCGGCGATGCGGTCGCGTAAGATAACTACATTCAAGTTCAAATCAAACCGCGAAGCACTTTTAACACGGGCGTCGTTTATCTGCCTACGTAGTTAATTAGTTATCTGTGGTCCACATTCTCGTAGAAAGCAGTACAATGTGTTTGTAATGTTCCTTTTACGTATATGTACTTCTTGCCTGCTGCAAATTTCTTTATGAGGCACAAGTTTTGATATTCCATCTATGTTCATTTCAAGAAGTTTGCTATTGTATTGACTTGTGCTAGTAAATTTAACTAACGAATTCTGTTCCTTTGCAGAATCAGCTGCAACATCAGAGGGTGCAGAGAGCTCGAAAACCACCGATCTGAAAGAAGTGTCTTTAGGTGAAGCTGAGGCTAAAGAAGAAATTGTTTCAAAGGAAGGTGACAGTGATGAACTTAAGGGAGTTTTAGTCCATCACAAGACAAGGAAAGGACCCAAAAAGAAGGTTTCTTGGAAAGCTGACGATCTTGAAGCAGTTCGATACTTCGATCTTGATGAGACGGAACGTGTGAATGTCACGAAAACTTTCATGGATATGAAACAAATGGAAAGAACAAACGAAAGAGAATCGTTCATTTTTGCCAGAAAAATTGGTAAGTTTAGTTTTAAAATGGACTTTGTGTATTGTCTTAAATAGGAGTAGGACGACAGTCGAGGGTTCCCAACAGAGTGAATGGGAGTTTGAGTGAGAAAGGTGGTTAACAATGTTGTGTTTTTATTTTTACTGTTAAATCTGTTAAAATAAGCTATTCTATTTTCTAGTAATTCAATACCCATGTATCAACAATAATTTATTTTTATTTATTCTTTATTTACCAAAATGAGCTTGCGCTCTTTACAATGGTAAGAACTTAACTAACCATTATTTTAGTGCTAAAGACAACATAAACATCAGCTATTATTGCATAGTTTTATATCACCAACCTAATAATCATGGTTGTACCTGGTTTTCTTCAATATGTTTAATTGTTTCCACATCATCTTCCACATTAAATTACCCCTGGCCCTACATCATTCACCTTTAACATTATGTTAATTTTAATCATAATGTATTTTATTAATTTTAGCTCAAGATGATAATATGGAAGAGAAGACCACATGGAAGCCTTTGAATATTATTGATATGCAGCCTAGCATAGTGGAACCTGGCAAGAAGAGTCGTGAGAAGGACATCCAATATGCTCGAGAAAAAATAATACTTCAAGTCTTATATTTTAACCGAATGATGATCCCGGACTCTGCTATTGAACCAGACCTGGAAATCCACCCCACGGCAGACCCGGTCGTCATCCCCTTAGACGACGTGACCGGTAACCCCGACAGCATTACCGACTACACTGGCACGCCGTGGCCCGACCCTAAACCGATGATGGTTCCGAACTCACCACCGGCCAACATCTTCCCAGTGAACGTGCCTCAGCAGCCATTCATGCCACCATACACTGGTGGTCCACCATTCCCCAACAATCCACAGATATTTGCTCAAAACAACAATATTCCACCAGCCATGATGGTTCCCAATGGGATGTCAACAGGAAATATGCCTTCGATGGGTGTGGGTGGAGATTGGAGGGTGAGTACTTGCATTATCTATTTGTGTGGTACCAGTATATGTAGATTAACTTTGTCAAGCTTCTAATATGCCTGCAAAATTATCTAGCCCAGGGGTACAGAGGCTGAATCATAATAATTTGCATGTATAACTAGCAAGCTATTTGCTGTATTAAAAATAAAGTATGAAATTTTGTTGCCGAGCATTTAATCTCTCCAGTGAAGTGATGAATAAATCTTAAAAAATGTCTTTAAAACATTACATGAGGATAAATTCTCAATCAGAGTTCTTGTCTCTCATTTCAATTCAATCCAACTAAATTTGACTTTACAACAATTGGGGCATACATAACAATTCAAATATATACATTATATTCCAGTTTTACTCACTTGTATGTTATTATTCTTTACAGACTGGAGACGGTAAAGTGGTTTCCATGAACGAGATGCCAATGGATATGTTCAACCAAGGAGGCCCTGGCCCTGGAATGGGCATGGGTATGCCAGGTGGAATGGGTCCTGGACCAAACGGTCCGATGGATGGCTCCATGAATTACCACATGATGCCGCAGGAAGACATGAACCAGTACCCCATGCAAGGCTATCCTATGCAAGGCCCTCCCATGCAGGGTCTCAATATGCAAGGGGGCCCACCAATGTTCCAAGGTTACCGGGGCGGCCCCCGAGGACCAATGGGACCCCGAGGAGGAAACCGAGGCCACATGGTTCCTAGAGGGCAGTGGCACAGGCCCAACGGGGGCGGACACAGTGCTCCGTGGCAGAGTGGGGGTGGGGGCCGGGGCGGACCAAGACCATGGGGACCTAAAAGGGGGAGAATATGTAGAGATTATGCTAAAGATGGGTTTTGTCGACAAGGTGAACAGTGTGCCTTCATCCATCATGATTAAATTAACATTGGTATATAATTTTGTTGTGAACAATAAACATTGATCTACAATGAAATGAAAAGCAACTTAATTAAATGACTGACAGCTTTTCTTAGTCTTCTGACTAGCTAATTTCGTTGAGATTTCAACAAACGTGGAACACTGCGTATATGGTACTGAAGTTTCTAACGCGAAGTCAGTGCAGTAGAATAGTAGAATAATGTACTAAATACCGAAAAGTGTATGTAGTCCTACTACTACTTAATATTATGCTCTAAAATGTTGTACCTGCTTATCCTCGAACAAGTTTCGAACTAGCTCAGTAGTTGAGTGAAATGATGCAAAACATTACCTATTACCTACTGCCAGACATTGTGCGCAATGAGTATGGAATAAAATCATTTAGATTAATATGGTAGTTGTGTTCTATATTTATTTCAGTCACTTTATTTTTATTATAAACAGTTCAAGGTTAAATGTGTTAGTTGTTTGTACAGAATTTAAGATGCTTTATGAATGTATTCAAAATAATGTTGTCTGTTCTAGTACATTTTGTGATTTAACAGTAGCAACAGATCTTTTATATGTATTATGTACTATTGTATAACTTTGGAATAATGAATTGACCAGTCCACTATTTTATTTGACATCAACCCAAAACAATTGAGATTCATTAGCAATAATGCAAATAGTACTTAAAATAATTTTCTCTTGTATGTAAAGATGTACAGTTTTTGTAGTACTGTATTTAAAAATGATTGTGGAGAATGTTATGACATATTATATGTATATATAGGTAATAGTACAATGTTAAAGTACTGTAAGAGTTATGTGCTTGATTGTAGTATACAACACTGTCATCATTGAACAGTAGACAATGTGTGCATGTTACATATAATTGTATATGCATTCCAACTTCTTGTACATGTGTATATATGTATATATTATATATATGTGCATTTTTATAAATTACAAATCATTTATATAAATGATTCGCAGTATGATTTGTTTATCCTTCATATTTCTTTATACTATGTATTCCAATCCACACCAATCCTTTTATCTAATTGACATATGTTAAAAAAGATCCTAGTAGAACAGCTGTGATGTGATTGATAGGTAAAATTAATGGGCTATAGACTGTTTCTTGTCAAAATGTAATAAATAAAGTGCAATTATATTTAAGTATCAATTATTTGTTAACTTTTGACAAGGTTAAAGCCCAATAATTTTTCTTGTTAATTGACATACATTATAATAATATGTAGGATATCACACATTATGCAAATGGCATGTATCTGCATGGCTGGCTGCCTATGTAATTGAGTATTTTTATTCATCATTATTGTATTATGTTACAAATTTGGGCATACAATGCAATACAATAATCTGTTCAAGAAAATGATGTAAAACAATGTTTGGCCCCTCCCTCTTAGCCCCCATTCTACAGTTGACCGCTAAAGTAAGACTGCCTTTAATTATGTAAATAGTGTGTAAAATAAACACTCACGTAGGCTTTTTACGTTTCGGGCAGGTTACACTACCCATCTTCAGAGCTAAAACCTGAAGAAGTGTCAGAATGAAACCAAATACCTTACTAACCAGCTGCAGCTGCATGGTTACTAAGGTATTTGATGAAACCTACTCGGTCCAGCTCCACTCTGTGACTGCGACAAGCCCTCATGTTTCCCGCGTATCGTTCTCCACCGTGAGCCACCCCGCGCCTGTTCTACCGGTTCGACTCTGTCGTTATCTCCTGACGTCATCTCCGATAGCGCTCGCCATGTTTCCCGCGCTTTGTTGATGCGATGTATAGTCGGTCTCCAAATGCGGCTCAACTTCAGTCCATCGTCCCGATTGAAATTATTTGGGTGCTTTTCAATTTCAATTGCTTCCCGGACCAGACGGGCAACAACAACGCATTATCGGTCCCGTCTGGTCCGGGAAGCAATTGAAATTGAAAAGCACCCAAAATAATTTAATAATTTTTTTAATAATAAAGCACCCACTATCAGGTTTTCCCTCGGGCGATTCAGCAGCGCTGTTTATAGATAATATCTACCCTTGCTTAACCACAGATAACTGATTGGTTTAAGGTTTTGTCAAGTTTGGACATTGATTGAGAGTGGTTTTCTTATTGGGAGTCCACGCAGTACACGTAAGAATATAATATAATAGAGATGAAAAGCAGCCCTCCAATGAACCATCCATCCACCATGAACCATGAACCATCTGGGGAGAAATGCTTGGAAACAAGTTGCAGTTCTTATGGAGAAGAATACTCAACAGCAGTTATTTAACCACGATGTTTTTATGAAGAAGGGCGCAACAGTAGCTAATTAGTAATTATGAAATATTGATTAATTTAGTAGTCTGGATTCATTTCGTAAAGTGATAAAAAGGCCTGGGCACGGAAGCGCTGCTGAGTGGCGTGCTCGGCTTCTACCCAACGACTGCGGCGCAAACTGGTCGTGTGAGGCGGCCATGACTATGCTAATCATTAATTGGGCGTGTTGAGATCGAAACCGCGACAATATTTGCGCATTGAAGCGTCATCACCAGAGTAGAATAAAATGACATGACACAATATTATGTACTTTTTTACGTTTGTAGTTAAAGGTTAACACAGCTCGCACGTGTTTCAAGTAATAACATAGTGTTGCGTTGCGAATAGTTTGCTAACATTGTTTAGATAATTTGTATCCTTGACTTTTCGACTCAAGGTCAAACAAAGCCACGTGTTTTCATCGTGTGGCGTAATTCATACATCTTCCTCGTGTTACGCCAACCACGCGAGATCAGCTGAATGAATGAACGTTAGGCCTATTTCTCCAGCTGCTCAATCACCTCTAACAAGAAGATGGGAGGTCGGTTGAATAGGCATTCATATAGACTTCCAGCTGGGGAATTTTCTCTGTGAACACTACACATACGAGTCTTTGATCTTCATCCATCAACCCTCAATTGACATGTTTGTAATTAGAGACGTTATGTTAAACAGGAATAATCATAATGGTTCGTAGGATTCCCTGTTATAGGTGCACACCAGCTTTACCTGATGTGCCCCTCTTCAGGTGACTAACTAGGTATATTTGAATAGTTGGGAAGGAATGTCCAAGGGCTGATAGTATGGTTCAGTCCCAGCATTCGACTTTACGACTGAGGAAGACCTCGGAAAAACATTGAGTCTGAACTGCTGGTGGCCGGAATCGAACCGGCGACCTCCCGAATTAGAGTCTCGCATCTTACCGCTGAGCAACTTCTATCGGTGTAAAACCGGAAATATCAGCGTCGTCAATCCAACATCTTATTTAGTCTATAGTCTAGCTATTACTATATGGCTCATTGTTGAATCACGTCTACGAATCAATGTATATTCATTGTTGATAATGAGTAAACGATACAATTTAAAATACAATTTACTTCTCTTAGAGTCGAACACACGTCCTGTCACACACGCCCTATCTCCGCAGGTTATGACGGATGAATGGCGTCAGACGCGTCTCACAGGCTTCTCTTCCAATAAATTATCCTCGCTCGATGCGCGGAATAGGAAAAACTCTTTAGGCTCAAATATTTACAATATTTTACGAGAATAATATTATGGAAAATAGTTGGGAAAGGGATTTTCTGAAGAGATTGGCATCAACAAATAATTGAGAAAGCACAAACAAATTACAACGGCTGAGGAATGAAAATATTCTTGATACAAGATTTGACGTCATGACTGTTACTATATAGTATTGTAAGTTATTATTGTTGTTGGCTTACGACTCCCGGATGATTAGTGCCAGTATAATGACGTCATGAATACTGAATATAGTTTCACAACATAGTTGCATCCTTATCTGTGGTTGCATGGTACAAATACGCGACCTGCACAGCAGGCTAAATTAATACCATTTACGCATAATTTATTCTAGAACGAGAAGACCAACGTCCAGGAGCCTCTTTTATCGTCCAATCACCACATTTACACTCGTTAACGTAAGTCATACAACTTATATATTATGTCATATATGCGCATTGCTTTAGGAATTTACAGTCATTATAGGTTGATATGAAGATGAATGACTGAAGACGGATGGCCCAACTCACCCGAAACGCCTTCCACAAATTTTTATTTTTGGCGAATTTTATTTATTTATTTACTCATTTACGTATTTATTTATTTATTCATTTATTTATTCATTCATTCATTCATTCATTCATTCATTCATTCATTCATTCGTTCATTCGTTCGTTCATTCATTCATTCATTCATTCATTCATTCATTCATTCATTCATTCATTCATTCATTCATTCATTCATTCATTCATTCATTCATTCATTCATTCATTTATTCATTTATTTATTTACCTATTTGGACAATTCCATGCGCCGTGCGGTGTTTGGAATAGGCGCGAAAGAATGTCAGAGGATAGTATGCCTAAATCCTAGCGTTCGGCTTGTGAGTTGTGACTGAGGAAAACCTCAGAAACAAAACAACCTTCAGTCAGGATTGCCGGTAGTGGGTATCGAACCAGTGACCTCCCAAACTAGAGCCTCATGTGCTCGCGCACTCAGTCGTCTCTATCGGTAACATGAGGAACTTCATAACTAAACAGAAATTAGACGATTAGAAATTAGAAATTAGTCAAAATATGTAATTAAGCTCATGGGATTTGTAGATAAAGGCACATTTGAACCACGCAACATTCGCAACTTTTCACACAGGATCCTGGCTAACATAAGCGGGCTTGGTATCTACCAGGTCAACAGTCACTACGTCTCGACAAAAACTATCGATACCTTTAATTAATAATACTCTCAATTGTTATGGTTGTTTCTAATTTTTAATTTGTATGCATAGGCTAGCCCACGCAAATAGTCACATGGAAGTTGAGTGAAAGGAGAGGGGGGGGGGTCAATTGCCCCCTCAATTTTTACGAGCCTGAGTGAGTACCAATATTCAAAATCAAGCATACTTTCCTATTTTAAGAACATGATAAACGCCATCATGCCATCCTTGGCCAAGACAGGATTCGAACCTGCAACGCTGGACCTACGGTTTATCAGACGGGTTCACCTTTCTTACTTATCCGTCAAAATGTTTTCATGAGACGTTTCCGGGAAAGCTCTTGCGCAGCAGAAATATAAAGCGCGGGTATGTAACACTTGTAAACTGATACACTGTTGCCTGTGCTGTTGCGTTACGTCAGTGGAAGAGGGCCTTGAGAAACCACACAGACAATAAATACAACGTACGCTTACAGACGGCGGTCAATAATATTATCTCTAGAATATGATACATAATATTTTGTTCGTTGCCTTTCATAGATAAGCAACATTTTTAAACGAGTAGAATTTTATTAACCCTGTACATCATTTTATCAAAGAAGAATAACATTCAATTTGTCATTGTTTATAGCTGTTTATAGTTGATATATTTAAAATTAATTTTTAAGAAACAATCTTAAATCACTTCAGGTGACATTTCTGTGAACACGGTAGTGCCTAGGACTACCTATACTACCTAACGTACGGTAAACCTACTAGGCTACTACTACATATTTTATACTACTTACAATTTGTGTTCGAGATTTGGGATCTAAAAGATAACCACCGTTTAAAGTATATTTCTCAAACTATGGTGTTGTTGAAAAACATGCACCAAAAGTCTGTAAACAAAAATAGGAAAACAATAATTCTACTGGTAGTTGTGATTTCTTTCCACCATTTGACGTAACAAAACTATCTTTCCACGCATCCTCTGCCCATGGACTTATAATAGTAACTTCCAAGTTAAAGCTAACTTAAGTTAACTTTGTTAACTAAAAGTTGAAGTTAAAGTTAACTTCGAAGTTACTATTATAAGTCCATGCTCTGCCGATGATAAACCTCCATACAAAATTCATACATGGCTGACATTCTATCCTTTTTACGGAAGATGATATTTTGGGCTGATAGTCTTTGGGCAGTCATATTCACACTAATACGATGAGTACGATAAGTTGGTGACAGTGGGGCCTGGAGGACACTCCTCGGTCTAGGTTTTTAATCTAATAAATTATACACTTCGTTCTAAATTCAAAAATATTTAAAATTTTAGACAATATTTTCATTAATTAAAGTTTGCTGGAAATTCCACACACGTAATAACTGCGTTTCTACCGTAGCAATTGTGTCTTCATAGCTATTCAGCATGTTTAAATTACTATTAGTTATATGTATTCAAAATTTCAATCGATTTAAATCTAGTTCAAAATCAATTATTTCAATAAAAAAAAAGTGATGACTAATATGAATAATAGGAAAGTTCTTGTATGCATGTCGACATAATATACCAGAACGCGTTCCAAATAAAAGAAATTTGTATGATTGTAACACATAATATTAAATAGTAAATACAAACTCCCTCTCGAACAAAATGTTGGTATATGACGTGCTATATAAACGTATACAGATTTGTTCATGAAAATAATTATGTTTCCCCGGGATATCCCTACACCACCCCTCACATAAAATGTAATTCTTCCACGTGTCGTACCATATAATAAATTAATGGTATAGTTAAACGAGCGCAGCGAGCGTTTCCATTCTACTCTTATGACACCCGACCCGCTCGTTCTGTTTTTTTTTTTTTTCGTTTTTATGTTTTGCGAAAGCTGTCGAACAGAAAGTCCGATCAAGTTGAAATTTGTACCATCCATAAGCTTCGATATAGATTGAAAGAGTATAGTTTTGTTGCAAAATCGGTCAAAAAGTTACAAAGTTACAATGCAGTTACTAGAAAATACTTTTCTGAAACAAACTGTCGGCACAATGTGAGATTGCCATATTATAGTAAATTTTAGTCCGGTCACGAAGACACTAATTTCAACGCGATCCGATAAATACTGTAGGTACAAATTACATTTGTATTGCTGAACTGTATCTATGTATCTATGACAACAAAACATCCAAGCTATTATTTATATGGACAATCGATCTTTTATTGAACAATGCCAGGAACTAAGTATAATAACTATGACAGTACAAATTCTAAACTGCACATTTTTGTTTTGGTTGTTGTTGATTGTTGTTTTTTGAACAAGTTTGAACATTCTTATATTGATGATGACATTATAATGTTTTCAGTATAACTGCGCTGAGCAACAAGGCCGTTTGCAACACTTATGTCTTCATCTCATACATTGAATCGCTTTGAGAACTTTTCGCCAGAAAGTTCGTGGACTAGACGCGCTCGCTTATCAACGCGTCACACAGAGCGTTTTCCTAGTATATTATCATGCATATCAAGTAGAGTAACCTACCTACCTTAGTAACCGAATAATCTACTGTGCTTTCCACTTTCCCCCACTTTCAACACCCAACAGCCAACAGCTGTCGTTATCTTAGTACGATACGATACCGTCCACCTGCATCGCAATATAGTTCCACATATAGAGCCTCACGCAAATAACTTGAGAAACGTAGACATCGTAACTTTAAAATTACATAAAATACCAAAATTTTTGAATGATACTGTGCTAGATATTATCAAGGTTAAGAAATGTTCTTTAAAAAGAAAATATATTATTATGCGTTTTGATCAAATTGTTAAATTTTATCCAAAAACAATCAATTTGTCATCATTTCCTTGATAATATCTGTAAATCATGATACTATCTAGATCTGCATCATTCCGATTTTGTTTTGTTGAATGTCACTTCGAAGATACAAACACAAACTTAAATTCTTACACTTTCCAAACTATTTGTGACAAACACTCAAATTTGTTTTTAATTGCGAATGTTTTAATGATAATCTCCTTGCAACGACCTTGGTATTAGATCAGTAGTAATCGAGAGTGCGTGAATATCAAGGTGGATAGGAATGTGTGTCAGGAACGAAGTATTTAGAGGTGACAGAACGGCTATAAGCCGGTTACCCTAAAGCTTCTGTGCAGGCACGTTGTCAAGAAGAGGTTATACATTCTTCGAAAAACATTTTCATGGAAACTCCGATTAATTTGTACGACTGTAATCTTGTTATTTTAGATCGGAAATGGTTAAATTGTAAACGGGGATCAATAAAAAAATATTGGCATATTTTAAACTACTTAAAAGCTGACACAATAGATACTTATTTTTTTACGATTCGAGGTTAATATTTTTAATTCATGAAACCAAATTATTTTGAGCTAATTCGTAGTTAATAATCAGTGTGTACACATCCAAGAGGTATTGTGTAATAGAGAAATGATTTGTTCTTTAAAAAAGATATATTACGATATTTTTTACCAAAATAAAATACCTAATCTGGGCACCCCCACTTCTTTTCATTTCACTCGATTGTTAAAATCGAGTGAAATGTTTCTGCTCTTCATTGTTTCCAGTGCTTAAATTCTTTTTTAAAAAATGGGGCCTACCACTGGGAAATAGCCAATCTTGAAGGTGTATTTGTTGTTGGTTATGATTCTTAAAATCTTCTAGAGCCCGGGGTTCAAGGGAGCTTGCTTGACGTCACAGTCAATCACAGTAATTATGTTTGATCTCGACTACAATTCAAGATTTGAAACTTCCCCCTCCCCTCAATTCCCCCACTATCGTCTCTGAATAAATATGATACCTACGTCTCAAGTTTGAACGATTAAAATTGACACTTTCTCTGAGTTTGCAATAACTAATAATAAGTGTGGACGAGGCCCGTCATTATCTGTATTCTGTCTGCTGCACGTCGAGGTCAGTGGCTATAGTTTCAACAGGTAGGTACAGGGGCACGGGGACTCTGGGATTGCAATCATCTCCAATCAGACATCGCTCGACGTTGTGCAGTCGCTAAGCACCGCTCACTTGTAGCCGCGTGACGCGATACGTGAAACCGTCATTGTGCCGTAACTTCACACTAGTGTAGTAATTACTCGTAGTCGTACTGTACTTATATCCGCACTTGCTCGTGTGAACGTGTGACGGCTACAAACTGAGTGACAGAGGGTTTGTCTTTTATTGCATAGTGATTCGCGAGTAAACGGAAAACAAGTGTAAAACGAACGATTTCCTTTGGGATATTGTATATTTTATTGAGGAAGTTTGGGAATTATGCATTGCTTGCGGCAGAGCGCGCGTTAAACTAGTTAAAACTAGTGAAAACTAATGTTACTGATGTCTGGCCCAGTGAAAATGGAATAAAACAGGTTTGATACACTTATTACGTTACTATTGTATAGATTATGGAAATATCGATTTAATAATTAAAGCTTTTCGGATTCATTTGCCTTGCAGAAATTTAATCAAATTCGTTTATTTTGATATTGAAATATAAAGTAAATTCAATACACGTTGTATCCTTTTAAAATGCAGACAGTTTTAATTTTGTGTCACGTACAAGAGTAGATGCGTTTTGGTGGTATACGCTATTCTCTTGGTGAGTACGTGTACGTTGATGTACGTGGGTACGTTGATTTCAATTTGGGACTATGAGGCCCGCGGAAAGCTGTGATTGTTTTTATAGTCTAAAACACGTGTATCGTAAAGAAAATGTTGCGTTGATAAGTGCAAAATTAATTTCGAACGGAACAAAGATGAATAAAATCTTTTTAGTTTTGTATTTGAAAACAGGCGCCGGTAAAAGCTATTGCGTCCCGGATCGTTTCTCGTAGCTAGAAAACTGGATAGTGGGTATTATGACATTGAAAGCAGCGCTGTGAGCGTCCCTACCAAAAGATTTCAATATGTCTTTCATTTCATTTTACGCGTGCAACTATGATGTCGTGCAGTGGCGTATCCAGGGGAAGGGGGGTTCATGCCCTAAAAAGAAACAAAAAAGAAATGTGTGTGAGAGAGAAAGAGGACGAAGAAAAGGAGAAGGAGGAGGGAGGAGACTACAATTTTACATGATTACATTTATGATATTGCTTCTTGTTTTATGGGCTATTAGTCCAGCATCAAATGGAATCCTGTGCAATTTCGAGGAAAGAGTACAGCACCATATACCAATGTGTTCAAGAGGTCTCACAGTATTTAGTGCACTTTGGTGCCAGAGCGATATCCGCGAATTTTGACTACGCATTGCATTGCTCAATTACGGCCAAACGGTTGGTCTGACAACGAAAATGATTACGATTAAACATATTTGTGTGTAATTGATAAATATTTCCTTGTCTCCTCTCAAATATTCATGTACGGTACAAAGTGCGAAAGTTATCGTCAATTAAGTATAAAATTAATATATTCTCAATATATAAAACTATGGGACAACTATTTATTATCAAAACATTACAAACATATTCATACAAGTATAGAAATGCTCTTCTTTTTTACTGTGCCACCATTGTGCCACTGCCCGAACGCATTATTTGGAGGATTGCATTTTTCTTCATCGCAAAAACAGGTGGGAAATCGAAATCGAAATCGAAATCGAAATCGAAGTCGCGCGTACTCGCAGACGATTGGTCCTCCACGATCTACGACCTTGGGGATCTGGGGATCGTACTGTGGTGCGACGCAGTGTATGTGATTGTTTTTGATTGACCGCAATATGATATTAGACAATCCGACGTCAAGACACTCGATTTGACGTGAGACGGTGAGGTTTAGAAACGGAAGTTCGTCGGGAAGGCCTAGCCCTTGCCTACGGTCCAACGGTCCATGTTATCCGACTTCTCTTTATTTGGCACAGCAAGGCTAATGCACCACTCGTAACCTAGGCTCGAGTGGGGTAGGCCTGGGTATGTGGGTAGGGCTAGCTAGGTATGTATGTGCATATTCTGCCTACTAGGCCTAGATAGCCTAGGCCTACCTAGTATTGTAGGTCTGGGTTACCAGCATGATCCCTACCACAATTGGGCTCAGTGTTCGAGTTTAGACGTGTGCTAGCCTAGGTCCAGGCCTAGGCTAGGCTTATGGTAACAGGGGAACAGTAAATTTTCTAGGTTAGGCCCTTAGGTCTAGAGGCTAGGCCTAGGCCTAGGCCTAGCCAATGGCCTAGCCTAGGTATTTCAATTTCTAAGTCTATCGTAGGCTTAGGCCTATACACGACGCTATACTCTAGCGGTCTATACGGTCACCACTGGAGTAAATTTTCTAGGTTAGGCCCTTAGGTCTAGGGCTAGAGGCCTGGCCTAGGCTAGGCCTAGGCCTAGGTATTTCAATTTCTAGGTCTATCGTAGGCTTAGGCCTATACTCGACGCTATTCTCTAGCGGTCTATACGGTCACCACTGGACAACTTGTAAGCCGTCCATTAGACCGAAATATCTGTTATTGTTAGTCACTTGACAAGTAGGGGCCTAGGCCTTATCAGACGGTGTCTGACTGATTGTGAATTATACTTAACTGTAAGGGCAATGGGAAGCTATTGCTGGGCTATTGTGCACTGACCTTAACTGAAATGCCTAGGTAGGCTTACTCAGAGAGGTAGGCTAGGCCTGTTCTTTAATACTGAAAGCTTCTAGATCCTTGATGGATTTCAGGTTGTAGGCCTAGCTAGGCCTATTTGTCAAAGGAAAGAAGGGAGAGAGAGGATTTTTGTTTCATTGGGAAGTTTATGGAGGCCAGGGGAGCAGAATATTCTGGATTATTCTTTGTCACTGACATAGGGAAGTGCTAGGCCTACAATCTTCCCTAGAGAGGTATAGACCTATAGATTTGAGATTTTCCTAGTTTGACCACCGGCCGGACATGTGAGCCAATATTGTACTCACCCAGCCACTAGGCCTATTTTGAAATGCCCCGAGAATCTCAGGCATAGTGTTGTTGACCAAATTTAGAGTGAAGCATTCATTAAAATCAATCTAAAAAACTACCTGCTTCAAAAGACTTTCTACAATCTTAACGAATTCCTGATTGCCACTGACTAGACTATTATATGTATGTATGTATGTATGTATGTTTGTGGTTATTATGTATGTATGTATTATGTGTTTGTATCATATGTACGTATGTAATATAAATGTAATGTTAAATGTTAAATTTCTATGTTTGTTCTTGTTAGTTTTAAGTACATATTCACTCTCTCTCTCTCAAGAGGAGTACACCCTTACATTGTAATGGTCAGTGAACTATGAAATAAATATGAAATATGAAGTATGGTGCGAAACACCTCGTGACTGGGCGTTCACGATCGGCGCGAAGTACATAGGCATTCTCGTTTTCAAGCTACAATTTATTTATTTATTTACTTAATCAAGTTGGTGCCTAGAGTATGTATTCAATAGGGATGTGCGAGTACTCGATTTCTCGAGCTTTTTCGAGTACTTTTTCAAGCTCGAAGTCGAGTCGAGTAGTAGTTTAGGCTCGAAAAAGTTCGAGTTTAAAGACCTATCCTACAAATTATGAAAATAACATCGCTCACGCCGATTTCCATCCAGTTTTAAATTAATCCTACCTGACTTTGTGATGTATTCTAACCTAGGTCTAGCGTCAATAAATAAAGACGTAATAATAATAATAATAGTCGCAATAATAGGCCTAATGTTGGGCCAGTGTAGGCCTATACAAGTACCTCGAGTATCGAGCTCGACTCGACTCGACTCGACTCGACTTGTAAAAGTGCTACTCGCACACCTCTAGTATTCAATAATTATAAGCAGTTACTTTTTCATGAACTTTGTTGTCATGTAGCCTAGGCTATAGCCTAGAATAATTTTTGCTGGAATTTAAAAAATACGATATTCTTGTAAGATATTGCTCATTTGTTTGTTTACAAAAATGCCAGTGTAGGGGATGATGGCAGCTATGTGTAAGAAGCTATAACTGTTAAAAACGGAAACTTAGTAGAACAGGTAAAACGTAATTAAAAACAACGTCAAAACAACTTGTTAGTTGTTTTTAGCCTGTCAAAGAGTGCTGAGTAGAGCTCAAAATATTGCATAGGGTTAATTTTAAATTTGACAAGGAACAGTGAATTGTCCAACTACTTGTTTTTAATAAAGTTAGAACTCCATTATCTGTACCGGTACGGGATGATGGCCGCCAACAATGTTCATGACGACACTTGGATAATGCAGGGCTAGTCTATTAATATAACAATTAGCAACTGCCAATTGCTTGGATTAGATTAGATTAGGCCTAAACACTTCAAGGCTGCAAATGGGCCATAACTGCTCCAAACCTCCTCCCACCCTCCCTCATCCCTTCATATCCCTCATTCTATTCAAAAATTCCCTTACTGATTCACACTCAACAACCTCCTCGGGTAATTCATTCCATTCCGGTACCAGAGTTAAACAGTAATAAATATAATCAATAAACATTGTATAGCACATCATTAGGGCTGAGTCATTTAAACGTGTAGGCCTACACGCCCGGCTGAAAATACATTTTTGGGCACGGTAACCGTGGCCTGTGACAAAATGACTGTGGACAATTGGACACAAAAGGTGGAGATGATGCGTTTATTCGTTCACCTGTGTTATTTTGCTGAACATCTTTTTAGGGAGAGTTCAAACTTTTTATAAAAATCATTTTGTGAATTGGAGGGGTGTTACGTATAAACGCGAACATTTTGGGAATACTATAAACGTTAACAAAATAAAATGTTTTCTCCCAGTCCTAGACCTACACATCATGACATAGAAAACATTCACCATTTCACAATTTGGAAAAAGTAGCAGGCCCCTAATGAATAATTTATTAATTTTTCAACGGGCGTCTCAGGGGTGACTTTCTGCCGCTCACAGTGCTAGCAGTACTGAAAGGTCAAACTCAATCTTTTCATCTCGTTTTCTGAATTCAACTTTTCAGTCGTTTATTTTTTTAAATTTATAAATTTAAGTCATCCATTGTAGTAATGTTTTACAAGGTTTGTGATGGACGATAGTTTTGCCATTAGATACAAAACAAACACATTGTCATTTGACAGTAGACAGTTGATTAACAACAAGGTATAGGCCTACCATGGAATTAATTACAAAGTTGGACCTTTCATGACAGGTGCTGCTACCTACTTGAGCTTTGACCTGAGACGCCCACTCTATAGAGGACTCAAAACTAACATAGATAGCGCTGCTAAGCAACCTCCTTTCAGCGCCATCGATAAATAATAATAATAAAATAACAATGAAAATTGAACATAAGTTCTAAACCACTCCTCTTAGAAGTTTATTTTCCTGTCACCTGGGTGGCAAAAAAAAAAATCCCGGGTACCCGGATCCTGAAAACGTATTTTTCTATGTGTAGGCTTGATTTGAAGGTCGTTGCTAGGCCTTAAGAAGTACGCGGGGTGCAAAGACGAGTGACGAATGATATGCACGCCGCCCGCTCGGTTTTCCTCTCGGAATACGCCTGCAGTAATCACGTTCACGTCAAGTAGGCCTAAAAAAAACATTTCTCAATTTACAACTGGAGCACTTACAAAAAACAGGATATTTTAAGGAAAATAAATAGTAATAGAACAAGTATTAGCCAGAATCTACATCAGAATGTTAAACAAAGAACAAACAGTAACGAATGCAAGTAGGTTCGCGTCTGTTCTGTTCCCTGCCGAGTCACGTGTTGTGGAAGGGTAGGCACGCGCCGTACCTGCTGGCTCCACCAATCGACTTTAGCAATTAGCAATACTTGCACGTAAATTTATCCTAGAAACGGACTAAAAGGTTACCTGGACCCGAAAAACGGCTCCGGGTAATATTTGGAGCCGGGTACCCGATGTCATCCCTAAAATAAGCTACTAAAACCAATTGTGAACTAAACGCAGTTGTAGGCACCGATGACCTAGATGTTTTGTGAATAAACAATAGTAATAATAATAATAATAATACTAAACACTATTTGTTATTATGCAAATATAAAAATTACCATTGCACACATATTGGTACAGAATGCCGTAACAAATGGAGGTTTTTGGCACATTGTTGCAAGTTACATCTTTTCATTGTTGCATCCTGGTTTTCCTACATCCACTGCCTTTCCATGGTCACTAGGCGTGGTAATGTACTCTGGACATAGAAAATAAAGTACAGTCCATCTTAATTCATGTGTAGAGATGTTTCGTTTCTGGAATACTCCAACAAATGATTGTTTGTGTTTATATTTAGAATCTAGTTCGGAGAGTAGCCTTGCTGAATCGGAAGATCAACAAGAGCACGAGTCTGAAGAAGACATGCTGGAGCTAAAGCGAGAATGGAGATTTCGTGTGGTGGTAGCCACAAAACCTGGAGAATCAGTTAGTGTCGTTGGAAACTGTGATGACCTTGGGAATTGGATGAACAGTAAATCTGTGCAATTAACAAGAGAGACTGAGTCATCTGATGGAGAGTAAGATACACTGATATTCATTTCAGCATGGAGAATTTTCATCAATTTCCTTAGGCATGAATACAAAATTTAAATCTAGCACACTAGGGCCTACATACAGCCTAACCACCCATTTGACCCTACCGAAAATGTTTTTTCATTCTAGGAACATAGGCCTACATACTTAAAGGTAAATTATGTTAAGGCCCATTCACAATCAGTTTTAAGGCGTAAGGCATATGGTTTAAGTCGTTTGGTTTATGGAGTGCGAGATGCCTTGCAGTGATTGGCTCGTAAGGTTCAAGTCGTAAGAATTGAGATTTCGGCAATTCACTACGCCTTAAAACTGATTGTGAATGGGCCTTTATAAGTAGGTACCTACGCTTTCTGAGTTGAAGTAAGTTGCAACCTGTAAATATAGGCCAATTATATACAGATAATATTTCTAGGCATATTCCTTTCAAATATACAATCTTTGACTGCACAAAAATTCAATTCATCCACAAATTTACCTACCAGTGATACTATAAATAAAAATATCACAATCACTATCAAGTAGTAATTTATTTATTATTTAGAAGTAATTAAATACGTAAGTATGTGTCTGTCTGCCTGATCTAAGAGGCGACAAAGCTGCCAGCCAACGCCATATGACCCAATGCTTGTAGCCTACATGTCGTAATACACAAAATGCCTTTAATACCTAAATCAAATCGGAATAAAGCTTGCATTTCTTATTTACATAATCAAAATTGGTGATGGTTGTAATTCTAGAATGGTAAAAGAATAGACAACTGAAAATGTTTTTCCAATTTTTTTTTACTGTGGAATAAGATGTAAAAAAAATCCCCTTACAAGTTGATATCTTGACTTATGTATCTATTTGATGCTGGTGTAGACCATGTGTAGGCCTACTGTACATGTTAACGGTGATTTTGGAGCTGCCATAAAAACGTGGCACATAATAATTAATTAGTATAATGTCGATCAGTTCTTGTTACTGAGTGGCATTATTAATTATTACATACATTGTAGATTAAAGAAATAGATAGATGGCTGAAAAAGCCACCTTGGCACAAGAAGAAAAAAAAAAATTAAAGAAATAACTAAAAAAAAAAACATGTCAAACCACAATGTTTCTGTAGTTGTGACTTTTCCATTCATACAGATAGTCCACATTTAATTAATTAATTTCTCTGTTTGCTTGTCTCTCTTCAAATATTGAAACACATTTGGAAAGTTTTTAAATAGAATTTAAATTGTGTTCCCATTAGCAACAACTAATAATTAAGTACGTATATAGCCTAATGGTACTAAGTGCACAACTTTATTATTGTTTGTTACAGAGAAGTATGGTCATTGGTGTGCAGCATCCCAGAAAGCCGTGATGTTGAGTTTCGGTACTACGTTTGTGTCATAGTTGATCCTTCATGGGATAGCCGGTTGGAAAGGAAACAGGTGATTGTTCGGCGCTCGGAGACTAATATTACGCCACGGATCATACGCAAAGAAGGTAAGATAGTTAAATGACTTCAACCATAAAGCTTAAGGTGAATCTACCCCCATATTATTTTTTTTTTAATATGCATAAAGAACACATATATGGAGTTAGTATATTAAAGACGTCCATTAGAGAAGATCAAAACTAATTTTCAAGCCCATTTTGGAGGAGCCGTATGGTATTTACAACGGGTTTTATGACGAATACGGCTAACAACTACGTTTAAACCACATACGCGTTTAGTATGCGATTTTTTGTTTACAACTTACCCTCACTATTAGCTATGAGGATTTAGTGTTTTGAAATAAGTGTTTTCAATAGGCCTATTTGGTTTACTACGATTTATTTTGCTCGCCGGTACAAATACAATTTCCGTACCGGAGAACAAAATAAATCGTAGAAAACCAAATATTGAAATTACTTATTTCAAAACACTAAATCCTCATAGCCAATAGTGAGGGTAAGGTGTAAACAAAAAATCGCATACCAAACGCGTATGTGGTTTAAACGTAGTTGTTCCGGTCGAGGTGGGTCCCTCCTCGTGGTGACCGGTGCCCGCAAAGAGGGCTCTCGTGCACTTCTTTAATCATCCCTTTTTTTCATTTCTGTCTTCATCATCCTTTCTCTTCTTACTTTCACTACCTTCTTCCTCATCCGTGCCGGCCCTCTTTGCGATCCAAACACCCACCAAACGTTGACCTCTCTATAACGACCCTGCAATGGACTTGGACATCCCCGATGACGACCAGGCATGGCAACGGAACAGGCTCGGCACATTGACGGATTTGATTGCCTTGGGCCTGTCTGCGGGTTGCGTTGGCTGTATGCCCATTGCACAAAGGTCGGCCGTGGGCTTCCGGTCGGCCTGCGTGCAGTGTTAGAAGGTCAATTGCGCCTGCAGGCACCCGGACGTGAAATTGGCACTTTCCTACACGCCACTTGATGAAAAAGGAAATCGTTAATGGGCTGCGCCTCATGGGGGTATGTTGTCATGTCTAGCTCCCCATGGGGTGCACCCTATTTCGTTTACAAGGCCCTATGCGGTAGAACCGACGTGGGTTAGTTGAGTCCTGATTCCAAGTACTGATGTGGGTTGTCCCCAACAAAACTATGAGTAAACGAAGCCTCATAGATGACGACTTTGACTTACAGCAGAAAAAGAACGCCAAGACTGTTGGACCGACCCCGAAGTTTCTGGTTGTTACACGTGTCGATAAGGATAAGAATTTTTTAAAAATGTCTCCTTTCTATCTTCGGAAAGCGATAGAAGGAATCGCTGCCAATATCACATCAGTGAAAAAGTTACGCAATGGTACCCTCCTAGTTGAAACATCCTCTGACAAACAATCTCTGACTTTATTAGAGTCCACCAAGATAGCCGATATGCCTGTCACTGTTACCCCACATACAACCCTCAATTCATCAAAAGGCGTCATCAGGTGTTACGACCTGATGAACTGTTCCATTGAAGAAATTAAAGCAGAACTTGCATCACAACTAGTAGCAGACGTATATCAAATCCACAGCAAACGAACCGGCACATTGACCCCCACACCAACATACATTCTTACATTTAATACATCTACTCCGCCAAAAATCATTCACGCAGGCTATTATCGCCTCGACGTCCGACCTTTCGTTGGTCGCCCTCTTCGCTGCTTCAGGTGTCAGAAGTTTGGGCATTCACAAAAGGCATGCAAGGGTAAAGCCATGTGTTGCGAATGTGGACAGCCAGCCCATGGCGATGAAGCATGCAAATCAGACAAAAAATGTATAAACTGTGATGGATGTCATTCTGCAGCTTCTAGAGACTGCCCAAAATGGAAAGAAGAGGAAGCTATTCAAAAAATACGATCGACCGAAAACATCTCGATATATGAGGCCCGCAAAAAATACTTAGCAATTGCATCGCCGATATTTAAAAGGTCATTCGCTGATGTAGTAAACGTGCAACCAGAGAAAACCGCAATACCGATCACTCCTTCACCACCTACATCTTCATCTGTCACCTCGGAATCTCCCCTCTTGACTGAGCTCTTAGAAACCATAAAACAATTAAAAGAAACAATTGACCGCCAGCAGAAACGACTAGAGGTCCAAGATGATCTCATTAAAGAACTTCTAGCCACAAGACCCCAATCGCCATCCGACAAGCAGAAAGCAACACAAAAAGAAACTCCAGTCAATGCAGTGCATGAGACAGCCCAGAATACAAATATGACGCAAAACAAAGTTCGCAAGCTTGTTCGCGATCAACAACAACCCAATACCGACTTTCAATTTCCGAAAGGGAAACGGAATAAAAACTGGAAAAGGGCCCTCGCTTCGCAAGTGGCTCTTGCCCAAAGTCAGTCGGAGTCGTCTCCTTTTGAAGACACAGGAGATGAAATGGACATATCTCCTCTAACTCCTGCTACCTCTAAGGTAGCTCAATTTTTAAAGCAAAAAAGAGACCAGTAGCATCCCCCATCTGACCTCTCTTTTTTATCCTTTAATAATGGACACATGCCTTCAGTGGAACGTAAGAGGTTATTTTAGTAGATCTGAAGAGGTAAAACTTTTAGTATCACACTACAAACCAGCTCTTCTGTGCTTCCAGGAAACACATTTTAAACCTTCAGACAACCCTAAGTTAAGAGGATATACCTTTTATAGATGTGATGACGTATCGGGTGATCGGGCAAAGGGAGGAGTGGCTATCTCGGTAACGAACAGCGTATACTCCGAAGCACTGCCTCTCACAACAACGTTGCAGGCAGTGGCTGTCCGAGTGGCCCTCAGTGGCACGATCACTCTATGCAATATCTATTTTCCTCCTCTTTCTGTGATATCAAAGCAACTAGTCAATAACCTTTTACAACAACTACCACGTCCATTTATTTTATTCGGGGATTTCAACGCTCACAATGTTTTATGGGGTGACCAGACATCTAGTCCCAGGGGTAAGATAATAGAAGACGTTTTAACAACTAACGACCTTATCTTACTGAATAATGGAGAACCAACCCACTTTAACACTGCAAATGGTTCATATTCTGCCATTGACTTAACAATATGTACACCCTCTATCTTCCTAGAACTAGAGTGGAGTGTCATACCAGATCTTCATGGTAGCGATCACTTCCCTATACTGGTCACCATAACTCACCAGGGAGAGTCCAGACAACGGGCGCCTAAGTGGAACGTTGAAAGAGCTGACTGGAATATGTTCAAGACCCTGGCCGTATTTGGCAACGAACACTTTGATGACATCCAGGATCAGGTGAACCATGTCACCAACAAGATCATCTCAGCGGCAAGGTCCACTATCCCTCAAACGTCAATCCATCCTCGACGCATACCAGTTCCCTGGTGGAATGCTGAATGTAAGGAGGCCATCAAAAAACGTAGAAAGGCATTAAAGGTATTCAGCAGATACCCAACACAAGCCAACCTGGAAGCTTTCAGAAAACTACGTGCGAAAGCCAGATACATTATTAAAGAATCGCGCAAACGCTCATGGAAGTGCTACGTGTCCACATTGACACACCGAACACCAGTTTCTCAAGTTTGGAAAAAAATTAGAAAGATATCTTGCCAAAATACCTTTTGTAGTCCTTCCGGCGTTCTAGTCAATAATGAATTAAAAACGTCTCAAATAGATATAGCGAATGCCTTCGGGGCACATTACGCCAGCATCTCCAGCTCCGCTAATTACTCTGCGAAATTTCTCAAGCGAAAGGCTCAGGAAGAACAGAAGACCCTAAACTTTTCATCAAACAATAGAGAGGAATACAATCATCCCTTCACGGAATGGGAATTCATGAACACCATAAGCGATCTCAAGAACTCTGCCACTGGCCCGGACGAAGTTCACAACGACATGATAAAACACCTCTCTCCCGAAGCTCTCCGGTACATTCTTGACATGTTCAACCGCATCTGGCTTGAAGATGTGTTCCCGGACTCGTGGAGGGATGCCATTACCGTCCCGATTTTAAAACCAGGCAAAGACAAGGTGCATGTGTCAAATTATAGGCCAATTTCCCTTACGAGTTGTCTTTGTAAAGCTCTTGAAAGGATGATCAATAAGAGATTGATGTGGTTGTTGGAAAGCCGAAATCTTCTTACTCCGGAACAATCAGGTTTTCGTAAAGGCCGCTCGGCCCTGGACCATCTCGTCCGATTGGAGGGCTATATTCGAGATGCTTTTATAACCAAACAACATGTAGTGGCCGTCTTCTTCGATTTGGAGAAGGCGTATGACACTACATGGCAACATGGGATTTTAAAAACTTTACATTCCTGGGGTATGAAGGGACACTTACCGGTTTTTATTTCGAATTTTTTAACCAACAGACGATTTCAAGTCCGGATTGGAAACCTTTTATCAAGACCATTTTACCAAGAGAACGGTGTGCCACAAGGATCTGTTTTAAGTGTCCTTTGTTTCGCAATAGCTATTAACAACATAACTTCTTATGTACGCAAACCCGTGCAGTCTTCACTCTTTGTAGATGACTATGCAATGTTTTACCGGGCGTCATTCCTCAGTTCAATTGAGCGGCAGCTGCAGCTGAATGTCAGGCGGCTTGAGAAGTGGGCAGATGAGACTGGCTTCAGATTCTCGGTTACAAAAACAACGTGTGTACTTTTCAGCCACCGCCGAGGTATTTTTATGAACCCCGAACTAATAATGGGAGGCCGTACCCTGACATTCACAGACACCGCTCGTTTTCTGGGAATGTTTTTTGACAAAAAGTTAACATGGCGACCACATATACAACAACTCCGAACAAAATGTTTCAAGGCGCTAAACATCCTACGCGTACTTAGCAATACCAAATGGGGTGCAGATCGTACCATCATGCTCCGACTTTACCGTTCTCTGATTCGTTCCAAACTAGACTTTGCCAGTTTTATCTATGACTCTGCGAGACCTTCCTACATTAGAACTTTGAACACAGTACACCACACAGGCATTCGACTCTCGACGGGAGCATTTCGAACAAGCCCCGTCCCAAGTCTGTACAGCGAGGCAGGCGAGCCGCCATTGGCTATTAGGAGGAAGTACCTAATGCTGAACTATGTTTCATCTTTAAAAGGGTCTCCGAAAAACCCATCGTACGATGTGATTTTTAATCCCCCTTTTAAAAATCTGTATGCCTCGAGGAACAAAGTAATGAGACCAGTGGGTATTCGTTCTCTTGAACTCTTAGAAGAGCTACAAATAGCGTTACCTCTAGTTTTCAACGTGTCTGATCGTTCAATGCCACCTTGGTCCGTAACCAAGCCGGTTTGTATAACACGTCTCTCAATCTACAAAAAAGAGTCTACATCTAACATTCAATACCAGGCCCTATTTCACGAAATTCGCTCAACGCACCACGACTTTGAGTGCATCTACACTGATGGATCGAAAATAGGTGATCTGGTTGGCTGTGCTTTTACAACGGATGACGAACATTTTACCTTTAAACTCCACCCAATGTTTAGTGTGTTTAATGCGGAGCTCTTTGCAATACTGCAAAGCCTCCTCTATGTTTTATCTCATGACGGTTCAAAATTTCTAGTGTGTACTGACTCTCTTAGTACACTAGAATCCCTGTCTCAAATGTACTCCAGGCACCCCCTGGTATGTAAAATCCAAAACATTTTAACAAAACTGTCCTCGAAACGAAAACGTGTTGTATTTTGTTGGGTGCCTGGCCATGCCGGAATCCAAGGCAATGAACGTGCAGATCTATTTGCAAAAGCGGCATGCAACAAGGGCAGCGCTGACAATAACCTTATTGTGACTCATGACCTCAAAGTAGTCTTCAAGCATAAGCTGAAAGAAATGTGGCAAAATAACTGGTCAAGCATTGAGAATAACAAACTACGTGAAATCAAAAATAGTGTAGTGTCATGGTTATCTTCACGACGACCCTCTCGTCGGGAAGAAGTTGTTTTGACTCGGCTGCGGATCGGACACACATACCTCACTCACGGATATCTTTTGCGTAGCGAAGCCCCCCCCACTTGTGAGGTATGTGGAGTTGTTTTAAGTATGAAACACATTTTAGTTGAGTGTAAAAAATACAATGACGAGAGGAACCGTTTTAAATTAACAACTTTAAAAGAAATTTTAGCTGACGACTCAAGTCTTCTTGACAATGTTTTTAACTTTTTACAATCTTTAGAGCTACTGAGTGTTATCTAAAATAACACCAGGTAAAGCCAAAAGTCTATCGGGCACTAATAACCACGTCGTTGTGTGCCCTTAAACCCAAACTAACTAACTAACTAACTAAACGTAGTTGTTAGCCGTATTCGTCATAAAACCCGTTGTAAATACCATACGGCTCCTCCAAAATGGGCTTGAAAATTAGTTTTGATCTTCTCAAATGAGCGTCTTTAATATACTAACTCCATATATGTGTTCTTTATGCATATTAAAAAAAATATATATGGGGGTAGATTCACCTTAATGTAAAATGTAGGTCTAATTTCACACATTTGGGGGAAAAGTACAAGTTATCATCATTAACTTTTAACTAACCCAAGTTAAAATTGCCTAATTATTTTTCTCCTACTAACTTCTGGGTAAAACCATTCCACTTTCTAGTACAGGCAAAGTCACGGCATTCCGCATTACCAAATTCTGCACATCAAGATTAATGACTAGGTATGTTGAGCACTGGGGTGTACGAAAATGTACGAGAACAAGTGGTACGTTGGAACGGTTATCGAAGAATATCCACAAAATTTGTAATAGGTTACAAAATTAATTTCTTTCACCTCAATGAACCCAGCTTATCCATTAGGCCCTGCTTTAACCAAAGATGTTACATTTTGGGTTCAACATTATAATCTTCTTTTCCTATGCCTGCATTTTTGGCTTACTGGGCCATCATGCATTTTCTGGTTTTCGTAGAGACAGGCTTCCTTTACCTCATAGGCATACATAAGTAGAGGTGTTTGTAATATTGAAATGTAGAGGTATTTAGTGTTTTTGCTTTTTTGTTTTTTTGAACCCTTGTTGGTAAAAATAAAATTCAAAATTATCAAAATTGATGGTTCATTTTATTTTTAACCCAACATTGAGTTTGACTATTATATCAAAAGCATACACTAATCATTTCACCCAAAAGTGCAAACGTTTCTGAACATTTTACAATTTTTTTGGTTTATATATATCTTAAACGGGTAGGCGGTTAGGCCTAACAAATGGGAGTGGTTTCTGCAAACGTTTCTGTAAAAGCCAAATTTGGACTTTCGGCCAAAGTTTGATGATTTATAACTTGAGAACAGTTCATCTTAAAAAAAAAATTAAGACTAGTTTTGTACTTTGTACTTTGCTTGGCTAGCAATAACCAATAAAAAAATTAAAAAATTAAAAATCCGTGAGCAACCACCTCTGGATGATTCTGTCCAGAATGACCCAGAAGTAACAAAATAAATAAAAGCTAACATCTTGGTTCTATGACCCCCACGTTATTGTTCTATAACTCAGTTTATTTCCGGATTGTGGATTATTTTTGTCCATCCCTTTGTCGTCTGACTCAATTTTTTTTCTGAATGTATTGCATATTAGTATACTACACAAAGTGAAATGAAAAATTGTGTTATTTTCTCTATTCAGCACCCCATTCTATGAAACATTTGCCAATAAATTGCTATTTCTATAGATGGCTCCAATATCAATAGAGAAGTGGAAGTTGATACCTTCGGTTGCTATGACCACTTCACAAAGGTGGAGCGAGGGTGGCTGACCTCTGAAACCGTCGTTCAACTAAAGCTCTGCAACAATCCAATTCTCCTGTGGAGTAAGAAGTATACCAATAAAAAGGTATGGATGGAAGTTGGAAGTGTGGGATATTGAGCTCTATTAGTGTGCATGTTTACAAAATTGAAAATAGGTACAAGCTTCTAACTAGATGCAATAATCATGCCGATACCAATAACACTAAACAAACTGATACCAGGTGACGTTGGGTAGAAAAGTGGGTAAATTACGTTTGTTTAAGCTAATAAAATATCTAGCTCTTATGGTAAAATCCACACCAATTAATCTACAAACTGATAACTTTCAAGTTAACTATCACCCAGTCAGTTGATTGTTGAGATAGGATCTAACATTTATTTAATTTCTCAATTATTTTTTCTTGTTCTTGATTTTTTTTTAAGTACCTACCATAGTTTGTTTTGTTTTTTTGTTATTGTTATTTGTGATTTCATTAATATTAATTGTTTGCATAGCCTAGTTTCATTAAAAGTCCTCCTTTGTAAATCAGTTTTTATAACTGAATAGGATAGTGAAGACATTACATAAATAAATAAACAACTAAGGTTCCTTCAAAGTAAGACTCAAGGTCTATCTCTCAAACAAAGATGGCTGCTGACTACTCTAGTCTCACTTGCATAGCAAACTATACATAACAATTAAGCTAGAAATGTTATACAAATACACAAGGTGCTATTTGGGGGTGTGGTAGTGTTACTGTAGGCTATAACATCTTATCGATTGCCAATAATTTTGTGTTCACATAGCCATTAAGAAGTGGGTCTACAATGTCCACATCAAAAAGCGAAATTATTCTTATGTACCGGTACCCACTTACAGAACTAGGTTTTGTTTGTAATTTGTATGTTTAATATAATGTATAGGTCTATACAGTTAGAAGCTCCTCTAACTTTTTCCCTTGTTTCTTATTTCCCTTGCTAGCTCATTTCATTACTTTAATTCCATACTAGCTTAATCAACAAGAGAAATGTGCATTTAAAACAAGTTGATACCAAAATTTGTTTAACAATAGCCTTTGGCTACAAAAGTGGACCACATTGTTAAAGCATAGTTAGGCTACCGGTATAGGTTGTTCAGAACATTACATTTAAATAAAAATGGTATTTAATTTGAATGTGTTCAATTTTGGTCTAACTGTAATTTGTTGTTTGTTATGCTAAAATGAAGCATTGCAAAATGAAAAGAAAGTGAAGTCTACTTATATTTTTGAAATAACACTGTTTTTGTTCTTTTTATTAGATAAATGTCAAAGTGACTCCTGTCTGCCTTTCGAAGCGGCTCTCATTTCCCATAAGCTTAGATTCTCTGCCACTTTTTGAAATGAATGACGTACTGGAGGAAAGTATGGATACTCAAGACACCGGTGAACATTTCCCTCATCATTGGCCAATCACAGAGCTATCAGTAAGTTGCTGGTGATCTACAAATTTCGTTGTACCCTAAAATTCATGCTATTTGTGTGTTTTGTCTACTCTTCATAAATGAATGACCACAACTATTACGTTTGCGCAGGTTATGAATGAGGATGAGTACGAGTACCATGAACAGGACCAGTTTGGACGGCCGTATAATCCCGACGACATCATGGTTTTCAAAATTCATATGTTGTTTCCCGAGTCCATGGTGAGTGCAGATATACCGTAATATGTATGTGAGTTTATGTATTGTTTGTCTCTGCATACATTGTAAAAACAATGTTGTGGGTATATGTAGCTCTGGACTGGACTTGCTTCCCTTGGATATACGTTGTAAAACCAGGGGTGTAAATTAATTCATTAAAAATTTAGTGTGTGCCAAATTATATGTAGGCCTATTTTTACACATATACTTCATCAAAGCTTGCTCCTTTAATTGAAACAGAGTAGGCATTCATGATAAACTGCAATAATTTAAATGTTCTTTTTAAGTAGGCTATTTTTGCAATCTTGAATTCCACTAGGCATACTGAATAGATTGGCTTGCTAGTCATGATGTTGATAAGATAGTGTAGATCTATATTATATACATTAGTTTTTATGCATGTTGATGTTGGCTCAGTCATTTTTACCATAACAGGCTTATATTATATGGATTTAAAAAATACATACATATTTTGAATTTTTTTTGGTATGCATTTTGTTCCAGGCATATTTAATTGATTACTATGTGTACAATGCTCATGCCTCCAATGGGGAACCTCCTTACCACTGTGGATTCAGTTACATCTTGCCAAGCATCTTAAAAAGTAGTGAGGGGTCTGCCATTGTTCCCATCACGAGCGTCAAGCACCGACCTATTGGTCAAATCACAGTATCTTACCTCACAATTCAACCCATCAAGAACTTTGAATGTGATATGAGTGTGTCCTACGCGCGTGTCTGGAGACCCTCATGGCTGGGCCTTGACGTTGGTCACCGAGGGGCTGGCAACTCGTTCAAGGAGTGTTCCATTCAGGGGTGAGTCACAACCTGCTGATTCCTTCATAGTCCATCTTAAATGGAGTGTAAATGACCCTCATTCATGACAGCTCCATGTACCAACAAAACTTCAACTTTCTCTGTTGCAGCTGTGAGGGGATGAGAAGGGATAATTTATAATGAATGTGTTTTTGTAATGAACATTTTTAACAGATTTTGTTTGGGGGGGGGGGGGGTTATCATTTTAAACACAATTAGTTTAAGTGGGACGTCCAAACTAAGAAAATAGAATCTCTTTTCCCATCTTTCTTGTATCTATGTTCAGGGAGTTATTAATTACCGATATATTTATCATGTCGTTAGTTGAGACACTATTTACACCTTCTGATTTCGAATTACAGTGTAACTTTGTGATGACTTAACTTTTATGAGAAAAGTATGTAGGTACCGTAATCTAGACTTGAATTATAATAGCTTGGAAAATTATCGATAGCAGTTGAGTAAGTTATACTAATATTTATGCTTTACTTTCCATCCGTAGATATGTGAACACCATTCGAGAGAACACGATCGCGTCGTTAAAAAAGGCTGCTTCTCATGGAGCAGACTTTGTTGAGTTTGATGTTCAGCTGTCCAAGGACTTGATACCGGTGTTGTACCACGATTTTCACGTCTGCATGGCCATTAAGCGCAAGGATCAGCTCGCAGAGAGCGACATGCTGGAACTCCCACTTAAAGATCTAACGCTTAGCCAGCTGCATCTCCTCAAGGTAAGCACGCTGCCCTTGAGTTGTTTCCTACGCACCGAGTTGTATTTTTGAGCTTAAGTCACAGCAAAGAGCGAACGCTCTCACCGATCCACTATTAACAATGTTTCGCTTTTGTTTGAAAATAGCATGCATTTTTACTTTCTCTAATGCTTGTTTTGATGGTTTGATGGACATCTGTGTGCATTGAATTTTTTTTGGAGAGTGCTGCTTAGCTAATTTCCAGTTTCAACATCCAGTTCTGTGGCCTGTTCTGTGGCCTGTTCAGGCCTGTTCTGTCATAAAACAACAATTAACCATTTAGGCCCGGTGCTAGCTTGTAATCATGCACATGCACCATCTCTGAACTGCTTATTATGTGATAGTGGTAAGTAGTTGTAGGCTTACCTGTCAGTAAAACCTAGGGATGCACAACAATTTTTACTGTCAAATTCATTATTTTTAGGGCGCGACAGCGGCCTTATAAGTTTGCACCAGATTTATGTATGTATGTATGTATGTATCCGTTCGCATTTCACGCGCGACAAGAAAGATGTATTTATTTGAAGTAGAAGATATTAACGAATATAAATGAAACTTGTCAATAATGATCTCAGTAGAATGACGTATGTGTTTTGTAAATCTCAATATTTTGAGCCGGGCGTAAGTACCACTAAGTGCAAGTTTTGTAAGACAACAAAATTTGTTACTTTGCACATCGCTACGGTTTTTTAAAAAATGTCTGCTATCAATTTTGCGTTATCATTATGAAACTCAAACTTGACCTGTAGTAATCCTTTGACTTTAGAATGGCGTAACATTTACATTTCTGACATTTGTATTTGAGACGCTACGTGTTACAGAAAATTCATTCAATTTTAAATTGTGTTTTTGGTTTTACACTTTATGGCCAATCTGAAGTAATGTTTATGCATTGTTACGAAAAATACGCATTCATGTTGTAAATCCAGTCGTATGTGATAGAAAAAAACAAAATAATACATAAAATATTATCCAGGGGTGACTAAACAGGTCAAGTTTTGGCCCGCATTTTGGGCTCGACAAGATAAATGCATTTATTTCTGGTTGAAGATTGCAACCCATATTACTGATTTTTTGCATGGCATTTGTCACTAAAGGAATGTAATAGTATGTAAATTAGCAATGTTATTGGTTGAAGGATAGATGAATAATTCTAGTTTGAACGATCCTCAGCTCAGCCTCGCGCTATAAAGAACGACAAGTGGAATGCTCGTGTTTACGTGTGCGTGGACAAAATGTGGAATGACTGATGTAGTACACTTACGCAAATGAGTCTTCCATTGTTAGATGCCCAATTACTATTATGGCAATGCAAAAACCGAGGATTTGTCCGGTGATACAAAAACAATGTCTGGCCCAGACCGTATGTCGCCATGCTTCAAAGCCGGATTATATGTTAGTTACTCAACGATGCTACCCTTGCAAAATGCATATGGCTGTTATTGAAAAAAAAACGTGAAAGTTGTAATACGGAAAACAATAAAACATGATATTAATATTACACAGATATGTATTTATTTGGTGTAGGCCTACACTGTAAAGTGTAGGCCTATATTACATACTAAGATTTTATGAAGTGTGTACAGTGTATCATTTTTTCTTTCTAATATTTGCGGGATGTACCCGATAGCGCAATTAGCAAGAGATTTGTATGTACGGCCGGAGTTAGAGCAGTTGCAACTTTGTGGTATACTTTCGTATGATACGACAGCGATTATCAAATTGGTTGTATTACGTTGAATATATTTATTCGTATGTATCACTGATTAGTATTCGCAAGAAACCATGCACATGCCTCTCGTAACCAGAACATCAAACGACTTGATGATAGTAGAACCTTCATTAACAATATCGGTCTCTACAGCCAAAGCTCTTGCCATTCGACACGGAACAATAACAAAACATTTATTAAAAACAACAATTGAAACTGAAGCAATTAACACTTAATGTATGTTTTAAAAAGCTAATAAGAAAGTGATGCCTAAAAATAGAAATAGATAAACGTAAAATGCATAAAAAATATCTTCGGTGAAGCTTGCACTCGGCTTGAATAATTTTCGGGACGTCTCGAAAAACCAGGTTCTTCTCCACCTATCAACTATCATAAGACCTATTACTCCGATATCTGTAAGATTGTAATAGGTCGTATAATAGGAAATAGTCGAGTTATAGGTATGCTTCTTTATACGGTCCACTTTCTTAGCTTGTCCCATGTGATCCTCAAACCGGACAGTTGGATATAAAATAAACCCTTCCGACTTCCCCCTGTATGTATTTAATTAATTGAAGTTAATTGATATGTTGTGTGACGAAACGTCAGTAAACTGTGGCTTCACTGTAAAAGCACGCTGCCAGCTTATTGGTTAATGGCATCATGTTTAGTGGTAAGTGAATTATGAGGGTCTGTTTCACATCGGGGTCTGTTTCACAGAGGCGGAGAGGGAGGGGGAATCTTACCATGTGTTTATACAAAAAACGGAACATGCACCTAAATTATCGTATAGCTCGCAGTTTTGACTGTGCGGCCGTGATAGAATTCATTTTGCCTATCTGGACACTGTTCGTCACTATGTTCTAATGCCACAACAGTATGTAGAAACATTATCAGATTATAAATTTCAGCCCTTACATGACATGCATAAAGAAATTAATAATTCATATAGTAGAAATAGCATTCATTCTCCTTTTTGCAAGTCCAATTAACAGGTAAAAAATCATAATCCTAATGATGTCGTTATTGTTTTATGGGAGTTGTGTCTCAGGATTCTAATTATTTCATTTTTAGTATTATTGGTTCACCAATAATAATTATTATTTTCATAATTTTGGTATGTAGTACGTGTCTTGCCCAAAAGTCAAAGTATCAAAGCATTACGTTTTACTGAATTCAAATTGTTTTATCGCACTTAGAACAATATCTACGAAATCTGTTATATTTATTGTTTCATGTAGTTTATGACCATTGTGCAATATGATATATATTGTATGATTATTTTTGATGCACTCGTTAGGCCTACCGATTTCTATGTTTCCTGGTATATCATTTACGGATTATTGCCATGTCCTAATTTCCCCCATTTGTGTAGAATTTCTTGTGCTGTGAAAACAGACACCTTGTGGTCCGCGTAATGGTTTGGTCATGCTATAATCGGTGGGGCTGACTGTAAGGATCAAATTTCATCTGGAAAGTGTCACATAATTTGTGCCTGGCCGTGGCCGTTATGGTTTCCGATATTTACGTGGCATGAGGGGGGTTGTTTCTTAAAATCAGTATGAGAACAAAATCCGTCCACATATGCAGTAGACCACAGCGAGTGCAAGAGTGCGTGTTGACTTGTCCATGTGATTTGTATAATCGACGATCTATGAGTGTGCTATCAACATTAATGAAGTGATTATTGGATATTGCGTTTAAGGTGTTCACTTCACCCTTGTGTGTGTTATATTTAAAAAAAATTGTTTTTTTTTTTTTTGATCGCGATAGCGGTCGAACGAAAAGTCCGATCAATTTGAAATTTGGACCATCTACAAGCCTCGATGTGGATTTAACGTCATTAGTTTTGTGGACAAATCTGTTGAAAAGTTACAAAGTTACAATTTAATTATTACAAAGTTATTCCCAAACACAATGGCGGCAAAATGTGAGATAGCCATGTTTTAGTTAATTTCTAGCCGGTCACGAATATACAAATTTCAACGCGATCCGATGAGAATTGTAGGTACAAATTACAATTTTGTATTGCTGAATTGTAGTGAAGTAACTATGACAACGAAACATCCAAGCTATAATTTATATGGACAATCGATCTTTTATTGAACAATGGCAGGAAGTGTAATAACTATAACAGTAAAAACTTAAATCTTTCCACATTTTTGTCACTTTCATTGAACAATGACGATGGCTTTGAGAACTTTTCGCCAGAAAGTTCGTGGACATATGGACGCGCTCGTTTATCAACGCGTCAAACAGAGCGTTTTCCTAGTGTGAGTAGTCCATAAGTGCAGTATGTAGTTGAGACAGCTGGACTTACAAAGCCTGTCTGGAGGCCTGGAGTTATAAGTAGTTCGGTAAATGAAATGGTGTACAATTCAATTTTATCCTTACATTTTGTCAATATGCGTAAACATTTATAATGATTATCTTATCACACTTTTTAGTTTTTATTATTGGTTAAATGGCAATTTAAAATCATAGCAGAAGACCGTTTTAATATTTTAAAATATGATTCATTTTTAAGAAATGATGGGTCCTATTTACGTTTGGGGAAAATGAGCTTCTATTGTTATATACGTTCCAATTCCATTATATATATTTTTTTTTAAATTGATCGCGCCCTACAGTAAATGGCATAAGTCCATTTACAGATAAAATCATAATCCTAATGTTGTCGATATAGTGTTGTAAGAGTTGTGTATCACGATTTTAATTAATGTAATCGAATCATCGTATCAGCAGATTATTTTTAATCTCGTGGATGTTCTTTTAGAGCTAATATTACATCACCCTGGTATCTCGGAGGGCGAAATGTGTTTCTTTCAACTATTAATTTTTTTAAATATTTATTTACTTCACGTCGTTTTATAAATTATAACAAGTGACACTGTCAGTATTTGATTAGTTTGTAACATATGCCCCGGAAATGACTGGCGAGGGAACAAGGTCGCGCCAGCGATCTTGTTTTAATTAGGCCTGTACTAGTATCCTACTGAATCTCCTTTCAAATTCAGTTTTCATATGAATTACCTAAATTGTGATTGAATGGCATCAATTTCAATTTACAGATTTGTTTTCGATGTAGGCCTAAGTACTATTAATATTATAGTTGAAACCACAAACTAGTAAGTTAATTTTCAGTTACCTATGTCTTAACCCGCTAATTATCTTGCAGAATTTTACACACTACAAGAACATTTTAAAATTAGCATTTTGAAAGCCCCATGAGAAATGTTTTTGAGCTCATATTAAAACTGATTGTCACTGTAATATGCTTGTTTTTCTTTTAAATCAATCGTACGTGAATCATCCTGAAATTTGTGATATTGATTGTTGGGACTGCATGCAATATGACAAAATCAAAACTAGCTCATCATAATGCAACTGGCTTCTATTTTCTTTTTTACTCTTACAGGAGCAAATTTGCCTAGATGCCAATCGGCTAATTTACTTAGGCCTAGTTGTATTTGGCGAAAGGAGGAGACCAACCTCATCTGAAACGCGGTAGACAGCCACATGAGACGTAGGAGTAGGACTAGAAGTAGTGAGATGTAGGACAGCCTGTACTACTTCTCACACGGCCGCCTACCACGTTTTTCTGTTAGTCACCTTTCGCCTTTCCCCAAACATAACTAACTATGTACGTATGTATGTATGTGTGATTGATATGATGCATCAGATAAAGTGAAATAAAAGAATGACGAGGGAACGCATATAAGCTCCGGCTTGGGTGGCATCAATAGAAGTTGAAAGGATTGAATGAAAAAATAATGACCAGATGCATTGGTTTAATAACTAAGTACATATGTTGTTATATTTTCTGTAGTAGGCCTACTCCTACATCAACCTTTCAAGTGTTTCCATGTTAATGAAAAAAATGTTTATCTCTTTTGCAGATCTATCATCTGGCTGAGGGCAAAGACAAAAACCCTCGTTTCTTTGATGAGGAATTGGCAGACCATCAACCTTTTCCAACTCTTGAGCAAGCATTTGAAGCTCTAGATTCCCATGTCGGGTTTAATATTGAGGTTAAGTGGACCATGGAACTTAAGGACGGTACCTTCGAGCTAAATCATCCCTTCGATCTGAACTTGTATTTGGACACTGTATTGAAGGTTGTCTTGCAACACGGTGGAAGCAGAAAAATTATCTTCTCGTGCTTTCATCCAGACATATGTACAATGTAAGAATGTTTTTCGTTATCATTTCCATGTATTTTAGAGAAGAGTGTAGGTTTGTTGTGTTAACTGTTAGTACATGCAGTGTTAATAATAAATAACATGTCTCACAAACATCTCATGAAGAGTATTGTAGAATAGGACAAATTGACAGTACATTATACAATTACGATGAGAGATTTATGCACATTACCCTTTCTTACTCTCTACTCGTCTTACTCCGAATTGCGTATGTATTCGTATATTCATACTATCAAATTTGTTTCTAAAATGTTCAATGAGTAGTTTTAGCATTAATTAATATGCCAATGTTCAATTTGATTACAATTATTTAATACAGTATTTATTTGCCATTTGGTAATATTTTGTGGTTTTGAAGTTAAACACGTGAAGAAATCTACCACAATGTAAACTCTTCACAACTTTATCTCTGGAGATAAATAATAAATAACAAGGGGTGTGTGTTTGCGTAGAGTGGCCAAACTGCTTTAACATGATTTTGTGAATGTTGTGTTTGCTTTCAGGATCCGATTGAAGCAAAACAAATATCCTGTGATGTTTTTGACCCAAGGAGTAACACAAAAATACTCCCCATACAATGACCCTCGCACACACAGCATTGGGATTGGGGTGCAGTATGCTCTCTCTGAAGGCATATTGGTCAGTACTTCTAGTAATCAAAAAGTCTATTATGTATTTTCACAAGGGCAAATAAGTGTGAGTGAGTGAGTGAGTGAGTGAGTGAGTGAGACCGTAAAGCGACCGAACCAGCCAGGCTGGTCCATGGTATTGTTATTTTGATTGTCATTGTGCCATTTTTGTTGTCAATGGTCAGTCTGGTCACGTTTACGGTACGCACCCTGAAAAATAATCTTATTTTCTTATTCTCCTGACAGTAGAAAACAAGTGAATTATCATTTCACATGTTTACAAAAATAGCCTATTCCTCTAGTTACAATTCCTGCTGGTAGGTGGTGTTCATGTATTTTACCTTGCTGAATTCATCTGGATAAAATAGTAAAATATATATATTGTTTGACTTGTTTCTTATATTTTCGCGGATGTATGTTATGGATTTGTTGTGTTGTTAAAACAAATTTTCATTTTTAAATGATATCTCAAGAATGGACTTCGAAACCGAAAATCTGAATCAAAAGCACACTGTGGTTTGGTAAGCCTTACATACTGAATTCTCTAAAAATGTGCCTGACACACTTGTGTAAGGCACTTGTGGCACTTGTGGCAGGCATACCTGTGCTTATTATAATCAGTATCGTTTTTATTTCTAATTAGTAATTTTTTACTAATTAATAATTATCGATTTAATTATCAAAATAACAACACTAATGGTTATATATTTCATTCAGTCTGTAGCGCTTACTAAAACACAGTGCGCTGTTGACTAAGATTTCCGATTTCGAGTAGCCTTCTTGAGATATAATTAAAACATGAAATTTGCCTGCGGTTTTTGACGTAAAGGTAACCTATAAATAAAGTATTAGCTTACTTATTGTTAACTTCGTGCCCGTTTGACATGTTTATCAGAACAAATGATAATGCTTTAATGACAGTACCTACCGCCACCTGGATGATTCACTGATTCACCGCTAGCAGACTGTGGAAAATACTTACAACGCGCCACATGGTTCCGATTGGTCAAGAATAGATTCCAGCCTGTCGAAAGTTTCGTTTCCGCGAGGAAGTCGACACTCATCCCCCTGTACAGAATGACTGTATACTGTATATAATTTATTAAACTAAAACATTTTAACTTGAACTGGCAATTTGTTTTTTTACTATTTTACAGGGTTTGAATGTGCACACTGAAGATATACTCAGAGATCCATCTCAGGTGAAGCTAGTAACAAATGCAGGTCTCATAATATTCTGCTGGGGAGATGACAATAACGATCCTGCAACCATTAAGTACCTGAAGAGCCTCGGCCTGCATGCTGTCATCTATGACAAGATAGACGAGTTCAGTTCCAAGGAAGTGAAAGAGAGCATCTTCCTTGTGGAGGCCCGAGAGAGTAGGAGTGAAGTATTCCCAGGAGTTAGTATGACAGAAGCGATACCTTCTCCACCTCTCCCGTCTTCGTCGGTAAGTTGTTGATCGTCATTCGGTCTTGCGTTGGAAACGCTCATAACTTCAATTGATTTAAGTTTTACACTGTATTAAAACCTTTTGCAATATTGCTTTAATATTAATAATGTGTTTGCATATAAATATAATTCATTTCCCAATATTCAATCAGTGGTATGATGTTTGGAGAGTTTTAGTTACAACTTACGCTGGCAATATTATGTAAAACTAACTGGCTTCTTTTATAATGTCCACCAAGACTGTGATTTAAAATTTTATCTATTATATTGACTAGCTATCCCTATATATTGTCAATAGCCAGTGTAGTTGGCCACGGTCAATTAGGCGTTGGTCTAGTAAACCGAGCTCACTGCATTCCAGGTTCAAATCCTGGCTTGGGCATGGATGTCGTGGCTTTCTTCATCATCACAATCACCCACATCATTTCGATTAGCATCATTGCAAAAATAGGAGACGTAAAGCCCAAATATCATCATATATTGTCAACCAGAATTGTGATTTAAAACTGTATACATATCGATACTAGGGATGACATCGGGTATCCGGGTATCCGGGTTACCCGAATTCAAAAATTACCCGAATCCGTTCTAAGGATTCGAATCTTGTTCTGGTACATTTTTAGTTGAATGCTTCAACAATGCGCCAACAATGGTGATAACAAAATGACTTGTTTCCATTCAATAAAATACTTTCCCGCTCCGTTATGTACCCATTATTGGCTTGATTAAAAATAGACTAAGCCTATTTTATGTGGTGTGATTGCGAGTTCTGGTTTGCCTGTGCTCCCACTGCCTCTCGGCCTACCCCCACCCCTTCCCGACCGTCATCACTGGCTGACAGAACGCACGCTGGCAGCTTCTGCCACGGGCGGTCAATGGCCTTCAAATAATGGCTGGTTTACATAACTGACTAGTGATTAATCCGTGAATAAGCCACGAGCTTCTTTCATTGGCTAAAATTGAGGATACTGCTCTCCGATTGGCTGTACGACTAAGGTTTGTCTTGACTTGACTAAGAAGTTGAAAATATCTCAACTCCTTGGTCAAGTCCTTAGTCACAGCCAATCGGAGAGCAGTATTCTCACTGTCGGCCAATGAGAGAAGCCTGTTGCGGCTGGTCAGTTTTATGAACGCGCTCTTAGTCGCTAATCCTTAATCACTAGTAAGTTATATAAACCTAGGATTCGGGTTACCCGAATCCTTGAGGGGCTGGAATCGAATCCAGATTTTACTACCCGATGTCATCCCTAATCGATACGCATTCCCTCTATATCGTCATTTTGTTTTAAGTTTAGTTTTAACTGTGAAGCTGAAGACAGATTTTATTTTAATAACACCAGAATAAAATGTACACCTTACATCAATAAAAGCATACCACAGGGGGCCAAAAAAGCCGAAAAAAGGCCCAAGGTTCCCCTCATAAGGTACATGAATGGAGTAAACGCCATTTTGTAGAGATAAGTGTCCCAAATAGGAATTCTAAGAGTAAGACGGGATATTAGGGGGCGTTTACCGATCAGACGCCATTTTACCCAATTGGGCCATTTTTTATTTTCGCACATGCATGCGCTTAAACACTCAAAACATATCCGGAAATGTCTCGAGACATAGAAAAACATACATTTTAAAGAAATTTTGGGTTATTGTCCTCGCCAGACGCCCTCAAAAGGGGCCCAAAAAGGCCAAGGTTCCCCTCATAAGGTACATGAATGGAGTAAACGCCATTTTGTAGAGATAAGTGTCCCAAATAGGAATTTGAAGAGTAAGACGGGATATTAGAGGGCGTTTACCGATCAGACGCCATTTTGTCCAAACAGGGCCGCTTTTTATTTTCACACATGCACGCACTTAACACCCAAAACATATCCTTAAATCCTGACATTAATAATAATAAATACTGGTATATTAAAGTTAGGGGTGGGCGGAGCTTCAAAACTATCGCATCCGGATCGAGGCTGTGGGGGGGGGGGGGGGGGGGGGGCTGGCGAGGACATCACACAATATCCTAGAAATGTATTCACCTCTAGGGGCATTTAAGGATATGTTTTGGGTGTTAAAGCGCGTGCACGTGTGAAAATAAAAAGTGGCCCTTTTTGGACAAAATGGCGTCTGATCGGTAAACGCCCCCTAATATCCCGTCTTACTCTTCGAATTCGTATTTGGGACACTTATCTCTACAAAATGGCGTTTACTCCATTCATGTACCTTATGAGGGGAACCTTGGCCTTTTTGGGCCGCTTTTGAGGGCGTCTGGCGAGGACAATAACCCAAAATTTCTTTAAAATGTATGTTTTTCTACGTCTCGAGACATTTCCGGATATGATTTGAGTATTTAAGCGCATGCATGTGCGAAAATAAAAAATGGCCCTTTTTAGGTAAAATGGCGTCTGATCGGTAAACGCCCCCTAATATCCCGTCTTACTCTTCGAATTCCTATTTGGGACACTTATCTCTACAAAATGGCGTTTACTCCATCCATGTACCTTATGAGGGGAACCTTGGGCCTTTTTTCGGCTTTTTTGGCCCCCTGTGGGGCCTAAAAGCCCCCACGTTGAGGAGTAAGACGCGCGTTTTGTTAGTAGAGTAGTTTTTCCGCTCCTATTCCAATAGTCAAAACATATGTACCTTATGAGGGGAGCTTTTATGTTGCTGGCTCTTGGACTACAAGTGCACATACATCTAAACCAATACATTTTCTATAAGTGTGCGTCTACTCTCCAAGTAGAGCTGTTCAACTTCTTGTAAATGTCTCTGGGTACCCGTTAACCTCACAGCTTCTGTGCCAATGTGTATTTGAGATTACCCCCCAAGTGAGTCCTAAGTAATGAAAGTAAATTAATGCTGATATTGAGTGCCACACCTTTTTCAGATTATACTATAGACCATTGTTAATCATTAAAAATGATTTTAAAAAGCTAAAAATGACAAACAAAACAACAAAATATGTCATCCCATGTTTTAAATTAAAAAAAAAAATCTGATGCATCGAGAGATGACCCGTCTGCTGAGATCTCTAAATTTGACAGGCAGCAACCCGGCATTGACCTTGGGTAGTTACCTAGTAGAGGTAGTAGTAGAGGTAGTTGCCTTACTTTTTACATTTGTATGAAAACAGGCTTCCAACAAATGCTACTCACAGCCATCCAAACATGAGGCATACTGAAATTTTGTTAAAAATATATCCAGAAAGCACCGTGAGAAAGATGTAGCCAACATACATTATGAAGCCATCCAATGAATCTCTACAACCTACAAAATACAAATGACCATAGTCACCCCACTTAACGGTACATAATTAATTATGCAAGATGCCTCAGGAGGCAGCTTGGCCTTTAAACGGAGTAAGTAGTCAACTTTGCACTTGTTTGTCAACAGGAGTTCATATTGAAAGTGGAGAAGGCTCACGAGGCATCTCGTCCTACAGTTTCAACTTCTACAAGCCTTGCCACAATTTTTGAAGCTTTTCCCTCTAAAGGAGAGTTGCTCATTGACCACTTGTCTAACCACAGTTGACCACTGGAGCGGTTATCTAGGAAACTTCAATTGATTTAAGTATTACACTGTATTAAAACCTTTTGCAATATTGCTTTAATATTAATAATGTGTTTGCATATAAATATAATTAATTTCCCAATATTCAATCAGTGGTATTATGTTTGGAGAGTTTTAGTTTTGTATTTTGTTACCTTTTAGTAAATTATAAATGACATCATTAGTATTGTATCCACTCTTAATATATTGCACAGAAGGGGCAATAAACTTAATTTATACTACCTAGACTATATTATATATATAAATACAAAGTTAAATATACACATTGAACGTGTCTAAAAGCCTCTACGTAGTACATACTATACACGTTAAAGTAAAGCTAAAATCATGATCGAAATCACCATGTATCATGCACAAACAAAGAAACACATAAACTGTTAATTATTTATGCATTGAGATTTTCTAATATATACATAGCTAATGCTGGATGTACATGTACACTACATATGTGTTTGCATTGTTTGTTAGGTTGTTTCTGTTGTTGAAGTTTTTTTTAATCTGGTGAAATTTCTCTTTGCTGTGCTCTTGCCATCCTCCATTGTATTGGACGTGTTTGTTTGTAGTTGTACTACATGAACAAAATAAAAGAATTATTTAACTAAAAAATCGAAGTTTCAGATGTTTTTGTTACCTCTTTTTTGGGATGGGTCGTTAAAAATGCAACAAAATTAAAACATTATTTAGGCCTAACTAAAAAATCGAAGTTTCAGATGTTTTTGCTATCTCTTTGTTGGGATGGGTCGTTTAAAATGCAACAGCAGAGTTCAAACATGTCGAGTTTTATATATTTTTGTTTATATCTGCTCCCTGTGTCCAACAATGAAGTGTCCAACAACTCTCAGGGTTTTATATAAATAAAAAAAAATGTGGTGCCCACTAATATTATTTTTAATGTTAAGGTGGAAAGTCAGAATATTAAATATCACAATTTGTCAAATCAGGCTCCTAATTGCTGAAGCACTTCCCAGTCTCGCTGTTCTCAGTGACACCGGCCCTCATGCGTTGACACCCTCCGAAGGTCGAATGTCAACAGTGGAAGCCAGTGCCACGCATTGCATGCACGAAAGTATGTGTACACATTTTCGTGCACGGTTAATCTTGCCCTGTGACAAAATGACAGTTGAACACACAATATCCTCATATAATCTACAATAAATATAATCTATAAAAACAAATGTAGGCCTGTGTATGTATGTAGGGCCTATGTATGTATGTGTGTGTAGCCTTTATACACTAGGAAAACGCTCTGTTTGACGCGTTGATAAGCGAGCGCGTCAATATCTACGAACTTTCTGGCGAAAAGATTTCAATGCTAATACAAACAACAATTCAAGAATGCGCATTGCAACAATTTTTCTAATTTCCATAGCTATTATACTTCCCGACATTGTTGGATGCAGTGCAATGTGCGTTGCTAAGAATTTTCGTGGTCATGTTTTCAACACGGTCCGCCACCGTTACTAACACTTATTGACAGCAATAGAAATGTAATTTCTGCCTCTAATACGTATTGGATCGCGTTGACATTAGTATATTCGGGACCGGACAAAAATTTACTATAAGATAGCCACCTCACATTTTGCTGTTACTGCGTTTTAGAAAAATATTTTCGAGTAACTTTCGTGTAACTTTGCCAATATTTATCAGATCGCCATTACATTAACATATTCGTGAAGGAAAAAACTGTAGAAAAATCTGGCTATCTCACATTTTGCCGCCATTTTGTTTCAGAAAAATATTTTGCAGTAACTATGGTGTAACTTTGTAACTTTTCGAACGATTTTGCCTCAAAACTATACACCTTCAATCCACATCAAGGCTTGTGGATGGTCCAAATTTCAAGGTGATCGGACTTTCCGTTCGACCGCTATCGACGGACATAAAAAAAAACAAAAAACAAACAAACAAACAAACAAAAAAACAGAACGAAGTGCCATAAGAGTCAAGTGGAAACGCTCGCTTCGTTTGCTTAATTACTGCACCATTCATCTGATTGCGATGAAACGTTGGTGAGTTGTTGTGCACACGCCCGCGATGGTTTCTGGATGATAACACCCCCCCCCACTGAGACACCAACATGCAATAATGCTTTTCTAAACCATTCTTAAACCATTCATCTGACTGCGATAAAATTTTGGTGAGTTAGTGTATGCACGTCCGCTAAGGTTTCTGAATGATAACCACTCCCACCCAACCCCCACCCTTACTGAGACACCAACATGCAATAATGCATGTATGTAAGTCCTTTATACAGTTCATCCGATTGCGAAGAAACTTTGGTGAGTTGTTGTGCTCACGCCCCTGATGGTTTTTGGATGACAACAACCACCTCCCAACCCCCTCCCCCTTCACCCCCCACACCCACTGAGACACCAACATGCAATTATGCTTTCCTAAATTATTCAATATAATTACCTATGACACATCGTCAAAATAATAATTATTATGATGTCATGGCATAAAACACCTGATCGTCTTCTTCTTTTTCTTCTTATGCCAAACAATTGACGTATTTGGTCATCATGCGTTTTCGCATTTCCCAGTAAAGATAGGATTCTTTTTCTGCCTCCGCCATATCTTTTGGCATTGCATCTCCTATATCTTGGAGTGCCGGGCATCTACATAAGTGCTCAACACCTTGAAAATAGAAGTCTGGGTCTTAGGTTATGAACTTTTCATTTTTTATGGTCTTATCGAGGTAACTTCTATACTCGAACAATAGTCGGCCACCAACACTGATGAATGATGATAAGAGGGACTCGAATTGAATGTGTGATGGAAGTTGACAAATTTCAGAGATAAAAGCAAAATTGAAATCACTAATAACACCAAATATCTTGGGTATTTGTGACACATTTTTTCATTTTGAATATTAGGCCCTATACTAGGGATGACATCGGGTATCCGGGTATCCGGGTTACCCGAATCCAAAAATTACCCGAATCCGTTCTAAGGATTCGAATCTTGTTCTGGTACATTTTTAGTTGAATTGTTGTATGCTTCAACAATGCGCCAACAATGGTGATAACAAAATGACTTGTTTCCAATCAATAAAATACTTTCCCGCTCCGTTATGTACCCATTATCGGCTTGATTTAAAATAGACTACGCCTATTTTATGTGGTGTGATTGCTGCGGGCGAGTTCTGGTTTGCCTATGCTCCCACTGGCTCTCGGCCTACCCCTACCCCTTCTCGACTGTCATCACTGGCTGACAGAACGCACGCTGGCAGCTTCTGCCACGGGCGGTCAATGGCCTTCAAATAACTTATTGAGCGACGTGATTTACACTTCTAGGATTCGGGTTACCCGAATCCTTGAGGGGCTGGAATCGAATCCAGATTTTACTACCCGATGTCATCCCTACCCTATACTTTAATCTCTCAAATTCAACACTTTGAAGGAGATCTGTTTTTGGATCCTATCCAGACGTCTACTCCAGCTGATTGACATCAGCTATCCACACAAAGAAATCGATTTATTGCGTAGTACTTTCCCAACTGTATACAAAACAAGAAAAAATTATTGATTCACACCAAAACAAAAAATGCAATGTATGTGAATTTTAGATGAGATAGGCCTAGGCCTATTCTATTCCACATTTGACCTATTTCCAGTTGAAGGAAAGAGTAATATTGTAGGTAAGAATGACATGCTGTGCATAAAATATTTGTATATGCTAATATCACGGCTTTTATTTATTATTATACATACTGTACATGAAAAAGATGATAAACAAAGTGAAACTAAGCTTCATCGTAGACAGGAATACGAACACACAAATACGCACATTACTCGAGACACAAGTTGTATCGTCAGACTCAAATCCAGCATTTTCTCCTTTGCAATATTTTACAATATATACAGTACAAAATAATAGAATACTGTAGTTGTTGCAAATCAGTCACGAAAAATAAACAATTGACAACAATATACAGACGATCCCCTTTAAAAATACTATGCACTATGAAAAATATTTCATAAAGTTAAAGAAGGGAAAGGTTTTTTTATACTAGTTACGTAGTGAGCTGTACTCTTCACTTAGGCCTAATACAAATATAAATAGACATGCTCAATGTGCAACGTTACAACCAATCATTACTGGGCATTAAAGGGAACAAAAATTACTTCAAAATTAGATTTTAGTAATTTTTAAGTATCAAATGGAAACAAATTCCACGTAATTTAACTAAGAATAATAGTTAAGATATACAATGTCAACATAATAGAACAAACCATATTCAGTTATGGAGTGCAGTAGCATAGCCTACATAACCGAATACTGCAGTACACTATTAACTACCAATCAATGTAGTTGTGGCAAATTAAATAATCTACTTGTTTATGGCATAATCCATTCATCAAACATCCACTAGTTTTGAACATAACAAAGCATAAACCTATATATATTGTGTGTCTTTATTTTTTATTGTACGTACTAACGTATGATGATGACCTATGGGCTAATCTTCCAATTCTCTGAGTAGTTGGCTAGAAGTGCCTGTCTTAGAGAAAAAAAAAAAAAATACAAATCTTATTTGGTGGCATTTAAATTTCAAAACCCAGTACAATGTTGAATTGTGCCAGCAGAAAAAAGTAAAGACATTGGTTGAAATTACACGTATCAAGGAGTCAAGGACAAATGTGTACGTACTACATTGAATGCAATGTCATAGCCTCTAACACTGTATAAAGTAACCTAAACCAAGATGACCTATCTTTCTCTTAATTCCTTCACACTAGTTATTTTACAGGATGAAAACTTAAGGAGACTGGAAGTTCAAAGATGTCTACAGGACTAGGAGGTTTGCCATCTATAGTTGATTGATACTGTACCTCTTTAGCCTGCTAGTCACAGTTCACAACCAATTGACCTTACTAGAAACCAGTAAACAGAGAGTAAAACTAATTAATTAATCATTATTTAATCACTGCTTACTTTAGTATGATGAACGCAGAACTGGCCAAGGTGGCTTGCCCTAGTTTACCTATTTATCAGTAAGCTTGGAACAAACGGGAATTACTTCGGTCTAGGGTACGGGTGAGGGCTGGGTCTTATCCGTTAACCAGAGATTGTCCCCGAGTTTGTTGTTCACACTTCTAGTTCCTTTGCTAACCACTTTATAAAGATCCTGCAAACATGATTTCTTAGTTCAAAAGTGGTTTTGGTTCCAAACATTTTTTTAAATTCTTGAGAAAAGGAAATAAATTATAATGATGATACTGCATACTTATATGTATATCTAGTACTGTACAAGTAATCAGTGCTAGTCAATTGGTGCAGTCAGTAATATAAAAGAAAACTTAACATTAACAAGATTTATTAGTTAAAAACAGTAGGCTATCAGGAAAGATGTTTACTAAATTAAATATTATGCACAAGTATAATAATATGTACATGTTACACTATTGATGAATGTAGGCTATGCCATGTGCATCTACATTAAGAAGAAAATTATTTAGGATTTACATGAGTTCAATGATGGAAAACATTTAATTTGTATAAAGAAGTATTACATTCCATGTCATTGAAGGATTGGATTAAAGTCTTTGTCACAAAACAATGTTGACACAAAACTAAGAAAGAACGAGCAAAACAAGCGTTACCTTAAAATTAGGCTTTTTAAATTGCTTTACGGTTTTAACAATGTTTCTGTTCGCTGACCTAATCACGATATGTCTCATCCAATAGAAGGTATTACCTCTGTACAAATGCAATTGCAATTAATTACTTCAAAAATACGTAATTTATTAAAAACAGCTTTGTTGATCTACTTAGCGGTTTTCGAAGTTTGTCTTTAGTATTGCTACACGATCAGAACATTTTAAGAAAAGACAAGTAATATACGGGCTATGATTAATATTCAGTACTTTTCCAAGGTACAGTAACGGTACCTTATGTTGTATGCTTATCAAATAAACATTTCTTTCTGTCAAGATTGTTATTCTGTACTGGCAACCATGCAATGTTGATATTTTCAGTATTTTAATATTCATAGCTTGAATAAGTTGGAATACTATGCTACTGGTTCATAACTGTTTATTATATTTAAATATTATATATAATACAGTATAGAGTTTTGTTTTTGGCAAAATATAAAGCTTTGTATTTCACAACTTGTATGTACTAAACCTGTACCACTCTGAGCCAATACTGAAGTCACGGATGTTAGTCTCAGGGCTGCACAAAATGTACCCGATTTTTAGACTAGACATTATTTGCGGTCCCTTCAACCTACACTCGTTTACTGAAGCTGTCCGTGATGTACGTCACCAATCAAAACGAAACAAGTAAAGTGCAGTATAACAGTTGATGATTAAAAAATAAATATATGTACACACACTGTTACAATGATTGATACAGTAATTGTACTGTTTCCAAGTCAAAACTGTCTGAACTGAAATTACTTTGTTTACAAAACACATTCATTGCTGGTGATTATGACAAACTTCAGAATGGGTTAAAATTAATAAGAATTGTTCTTGAAATTACTTAATAAAATTAACACGAACAGTTGAACACCATGCTGACTGAAGTAACTGCTTACCCTGGCAACTTTGTTATCGCTTTGAGCTCATGGACCAACCGAATTAAGAAGTATGTACGCATCTTTGAAAGCTTTCAAACTAGTCAATTTTACAAGAAAAATTCCCATAATGTGGAAGTGAAGCTAAACACATGACACGGAACTGAGTTAATTATGCCATCCATTGGGATGTCCATGACATGGACATTCTGTACGGAATGTGTGGAATGTCCAGGCAAGTGCATATATAGCTCGGCGGCATTCCACAATCAGTAGGTTATTTCCTCGCGGCAACTTACAATTACTTCCTGGGAATTAAATGAAATTATGCAACTAGCATTAATATGTAATTAAAACCGCTTTTTTAACATACAATACGTAATCATCAGTGTATTATTATACAGTAGTGCTCTATCTTTTCATTTTGCTGACCCATAATAAGGACACAGAATTGTATCATTCTATATCACTATAGTAAATACGTACACGTAAATAAATTGTATCAAAACACCGCATCTTGATACCGTTGGGTTGGTAACCATAGCGGCGTAGAAAACAAAACGACGGGGGGATATTTTCTCGCGTGGCTCGGTTGGTCCAACAGCCCACGACAGTGTTACAACTCCGAAGGGATTCGCTCATCACTCAAGCCCGACATTTGATTGGAAAGTACACAGCAGGAGTAGTATGTATGATAATTACGCTAGTCCGTGTGCTTCAGTAGCTCGCCTCGTGGCCGGCTAGGATGTAGAGGTCGGCACCTTCTTCCGTCAGCGTGCCACCGCGGGGGGCCTCCTGGCTCAGGTGACTCTCCAACACGACAACCCTGAAGCAGAATAAATAAAATAAATAAATTCACATTTAGAGTCTACTCACTCAGTAACTAAACTGATTTGCAGTGGGGGATTTTAATGTGACTAAACCAAGCCTGTAGGCTTCAAACACCATCGACGAGTGAGCGATCGATAACCAATCAAAGATCGATATTTCAAATACGAAACATATGAATCAGTGATTGGACAGTGCAAACACCTGCGGACAAATGCCAGAATCAACAAGGCCGATTCAGAACAACAGACCAACCTACGTTACGCACAGCTTTACACCACACAGCGTAAAATGTCAACGTCGGCAAGAAACAAGGTCAAATAGCGACGTTGGAACTTAGCCAACGTCGAAAACCTTCAACCCTCGGGGAAACAAATCTAATTTTGTTTGAGAATATGATTGCCGGCATCTTATCATCATATTAACGTAAATGTCGCTGATTTTGGCTTAAATAATACGTTACTCAAAAGAAATCGATTCTGATTCATCAATGTCAAACAATAGGGAGCCTTAATGTTTGAAATGGTAACTAGGCCTATACCGGTAATGTACCTAGTCCTAGTCTATCTAACATTATGTTCTTGAAAACATCAAACCACAAATACCAGTTAGTAAATTGAAATGAATGTATTTTGAGCATCAACCCCAGGTGTAGCCAGCAAAGATAGCGTTGCGAGTCGCCTGACCAAAAGTAACTCAGTAAGTACTGGAATCTGGATATAGGCCTAGGTTCACTGTTAAGCTTTTTAATTCTTTGTGAAACCATTCTCAGACTTAATAGTGCACTGCCTGTTCGAAGCTTAGTACGAATTTGTCTTACGGTTTACTATAGGACAAGTACTAGATTTTACTGAACTTGCTTAAAAATGTTACGTGATCATGGGGTGTAGCCTACTCACTTGTCCGAACCGAGTAGCCTGTAAACTCGGCTTGGATCCGCTATTTCCTGCGTCACTTCCCCGTTCTTTAAACTCCTTCCCTGGACGCCGTGTTTGTGGAATGCCAGCACGCTGTCTGGTAGACAAACTGAAACAATGACACAAGTGGGACATTGAAACTCATCTTTTTAAAAGGTTGCAAAGAAAAAACACAGTAACTGCAACTTCATGTCAAGAACTCAGTTAGTAAGTATTTAACCGAGTCTTCAAACAGCTAAGGCCTCGTTATGCCTGGACTACCAAGATAGTCACAGCCTTGTAAATGTAAAGTTTCAATCACTTAATCAACATTAAAATGGCTTTTTGTTATGTATCACAAAAAAGAAAAAGTCGTCACAAGAAAATGAGGTTTAGACTAAAAGCTAGCTTTCCCTGGAACGATATATTTTATTATTTTTGATATCTAACATTTCTGTAACATACTCGAGTGTAATTGTTTCAAACGTTACTTATTCCAATGTGCATACTTATTACTTACCAATGGATGCCACAGCAAAATCAAAATGTAACTGAGGTATTTGCTTTCGGTTCTGCTTGAGTCTGCCTTGCGGTGTAACAATCTTCACCATGTCTGAAAACACATCAAGTATTACGAGCCACATATGTGCAGAGATATAATATCCTCATAGAATTGTCAGAAATAAGATTTATACCCAAACAACAACCATAATAGAGTGCAAAAGAGTTTTAATAAAATATAAATAACAAATCACAAATAACAACAATAACGTGTTTTCTCTTTTCCAAGAGGTTGCATCAAACTGTAGGAAAAAAGTCTGCCACAAACCACAATGTAGACACATCATGAGATAGAGATCACTTTTAAGGCGTGAATAAACACAAACTTACTGTCGTAACAGACGAGAATCGCATCTTTCTCGAGTTGAGACACGTTTATGATGTGAATATTTTCTCTCCTAGGAACGACGGTTGCTGCAACAGAAACAAGACAACGTACAGTTAGATTACAGGTATTAAATGCTGAGGGTTGATTTAGGTGTCACAAAGCATACATTACCTTTCTAAACAGTTCGTCTTAGGCCTACCCGTTTTGCAGAAAAATGCAAATTGAAGAAGTTCATAGGCTTATTTCATAGTTCATAGATTTGAATAATATTTATAAGAGCACTTCTTGATGCTAAATCTCACAGATGTAATCTAACATGAAACAAATTAATTTTGTAGTGAAACAAAAATTTACAGGAGGACGCCACTTTGATCAGCTAATAATCGAAAATCAAATCGATTAGTAAATTGTGATTACTATTCACTATGGACTTAATTTCAATACAAATAAGCACACATAGATTAAATGTATGAAGAATAGCAAGAAAATGAACATGTAACAAAATATCCTTGAACAGCTTCCCTAAATATCTACCCTAAATATCAGTGAAACAGATAGGCCTACAATCCAAAACTAAAATGGTAACCCTGCCCTAGAACTTGGGTTCCCCGACTGTTCCAAACACCCCACCAGCTGGTCTGATGGTAGAGAAGAGCCCCCCCCCCCTCTCTCCCTCACCCACCTGTGCCGTCCATGTCCTCCAACTCATCGCTGTGGAACCAGCTCGAACCAGAGTTCATGTTGATGAGGTCCAGCCTGAGCCGGTTCTGTTCGTAGGCCTGCTTGACGCTGACGCAAACCATCGGGTACTCCATCTCCGGCGTTATCACCATCTCGAACACTGACAGCGGCGAGGGTAGCGTGCACTCAAAGTGCTGCAACAAACACACGGGGGAATGTATTATCCGTCGGGTTATGTTTCTAGGCCTGCTACACGTTGGCGCGAACCATTGGGTACTCCATCTCGAATACTGACAGCGGCAAGGGTAGCGTGCACTCAAAGTGCTGCAACAAACACACGGGGGAATGTATTATCCGTCGGGTTATGTTTGTAGACCTGCTTTAGCCCTTAGGCTAACAATTGCAATACAAACAACTTTAAATAAAACTTGACTGTCTGGTATCGCCGCATCCACTGAAATTAAAATAATGTTTCGGGCATGAAACATAGCTGATTGCACGGCTCTCTTCAGAGTAAAGTTATATATACGCCTTCTTTGAATATTTGTAAGATGGACCGAGCAATCGGCCCAAAACGTCAGAATTTTAATTTCAGTGGATGTGGTGATGCCCGACCGCAAAGTTCTAATCAAGACTCCGGTCGCGAATACCTACGACAATTCTGGAACCTTCTAAAGTAATTTTGTGACTTAATTTTACTGCCAATATTTCTAATCAAGACTCCGGTCGCGGACGCCTACGACAATTCTGGAACTTTCTAAAGTAATTTCGTGACTTTTAATTTTACCGCCAACATTTCCAAGGATCTCGTCGGTGAGCAATGAAACGTGTTCACACTAGGGCTGAGTAGGGCCGTGTCGTTCAAACGTTTAAATGTGTAAACTCCAGTGCAAAAATATACGTGTACAAATATTCATACACGTTCCGTGACTTATACCCCACCTGACCAATCCCCTCCCCCGGCGACCCCACCCAAAACCCAATTCACAGATTTTTTCGATGTCACAGCTCTTTGACCAGCCGACAAGGCATAGTTTAGTGTGTGGAGTCAAAATGACACGGACAGTTGGTCACAAAGGTGGGGAATATAATCAACAATGAATATTATAAAAAATCAACCGTGTTATTTCGTTGAACATGTTTTTTCGTGAACATTATAACTAATTTTTAATTATCAAATTTTGTGAACAGGAGAGGAGTTACGTTTAATCCCGAAAAAATCCGAAAAATAAACGTTTACAAAATCAAGCGTTTTCTCCCAGCGCTAGTTCACACTAACCTTTAGCAGCATGAACTTGTTAAGCGGGTCGTACCACTGCATGAGGAAGATGCCGGTGGCCATCGCGCCGCACAGATACTTGTAGCCGTTGTAGGGGTTGCGTCCGACGCAGCACTTTGTGCACCCCTTGGTGTCGGGCACTTTGGTCGTCAGGGCAAACTTGCGCGGCACCAGACGCTCGGGGATCTTGTTCATGTGGAGAGAGAAGCGGTGCGTCTGTTTGCTCTGCAGCGCCAGCAGGTCGTGACGATACAGCTGAGGGGTCTTGCCTGCGGGGACGAGAACACACCAATCATTCATAGCGGAAGAGAGGATGCCCAGGAGAATGTATGAATGGAGAATGGAAGGAAGGAGAAGCGATACAGCTGAGGGGTCTTGCCTGCGTGGGACGAGAACACACCAATGATTCACAGCGGAAGAGAGGATGGAAGGAAGGAGAAGCGATACAGCTGAGGGGTCTTGCCTGCGGGGACGAGAACACACCAATGATTCACAGCGGAAGAGAGGATGCCCAGGAGAATGTATGAATGGAGAATGGAAGGAAGGAGAAGCGATACAGCTGAGGGGTCTTGCCTGCGTGGGACGAGAACACACGAATGATTCACAGCGGAAGAGAGGATGCCCAGGAGAATGTATGAATGGAGAATGGAAGGAAGGAGAAGAAGGGAGAGGCTGAGGGATGTGTGAGACCGTAGTAAGAAACCTAATTCAAAAAGAACAGGAAGGAAGGAAGGAAGATGTGATGAAGGAAGATGGAAGATGAAGGATGTGGAAGAAACACGATTGTGGGAGGATAGGAAGAAGGGGAACAATTTGCTTGTGACACTTGATCCGACCCTGCTAGAAGCAGGAAGCGAAGAGTTGTCAGTTATTATACAATTAACAAGACGACTTTCTACAGTCGTCACATACAAGGTCTTCCTTCACACAAAGAGCACGTCCTTGATGACGTACATCCAGTAGAGACTCACCCGACAAGGACATGAGCACGTCCTTGATGACGTACATCCAGTAGAGACTCACCCGACAGAGACATGAGCACGTCCTTGATGACGTACATCCAGTAGAGACTCACCCGACAGAGACATGAGCACGTCCTTGATGACGTACATCCAGTAGAGACTCACCCGACAAGGACATGAGCACGTCCTTGATGATGTACATCCAGTAGAGACTCACCCGACAGAGACATGAGCACGTCCTTGATGACGTACATCCAGTAGAGACTCACCCGATAGAGACATGAGCACGTCCTTGATGACGTACATCCAGTAGAGACTCACCCGACAGAGACATGAGCACGTCCTTGATGACGTACATCCAGTAGAGACTCACCCGACAAGGACATGAGCACGTCCTTGATGACGTACATCCAGTAGAGACTCACCCGACAGAGACAAGAGCACGTCCTTGATGACGTACATCCAGTAGAGACTCACCCGACAGAGACATGAGCACGTCCTTGATGACGTACATCCAGTAGAGACTCACCCGACAGAGACACGAGCACGTTCTTGATGACGTACATCCAGTAGAGACTCACCCGACAGAGACGTGAGCACGTCCTTGATGACGTACATCCAGTAGACTCACCTGACAGAGACGTGAACACGTCCTTGATGACGTACATCCAGTAGAGACTCACCCGACAGAGACATGAGCACGTCCTTGATGACGTACATCCAGTAGAGACTCACCCGACAGAGACGTGAGCACGTCCTTGATGACGTACATCCAGTAGACTCACCTGACAGAGACGTGAACACGTTCTTGATGACGTACATCCAGTAGAGACTCACCCGACAGAGACATGAGCACGTCCTTGATGACGTACATCCAGTAGAGACTCACCCGACAGAGACATGAGCACGTGCTTGATGACGTACATCCAGTAGAGACTCACCCGACAGAGACATGAGCACGTCCTTGATGACGTACATCCAGTAGAGACTCACCCGACAGAGACATGAGCACGTCCTTGATGATGTACATCCAGTAGGCTCACCCGAGAGAGACATGAGCACGTCCTTGATGACGAACACCCAGTAGAGACTCACCCGACAGAGACATGAGCACGTCCTTGATGACGTACATCCAGTAGAGACTCACCCGACAGAGACATGAGCACGTCCTTGATGACGAACACCCAGTAGAGACTCACCCGACAGAGACATGAGCACGTCCTTGATGACGTACATCCAGTAGACTCACCCGACAGAGACATGAGCACGTCCTTGATGACGAACACCCAGTAGAGACTCACCCGACAGAGACATGAGCACGTCCTTGATGACGTACATCCAGTAGAGACTCACCCGACAGAGACATGAGCACGTCCTTGATGACGAACACCCAGTAGAGACTCACCCGAGAGAGACATGAGCACGTCCTTGATGACGTACATCCAGTAGACTCACCCGACAGAGACATGAGCACGTCCTTGATGACGAACACCCAGTAGAGACTCACCCGACAGAGACATGAGCACGTCCTTGATGACGTACACCCAGTAGAGACTCACCCGACAGAGACGTGAGCACGTCCTTGATGACGTACATCCAGTAGAGACTCACCCGACAGAGACGTGAGCACGTCCTTGATGAGGTACATCCAGTAGAGACTCACCCGACAGAGACATGAGCACGTCCTTGATGACGTACATCCAGTAGAGACTCACCCGACAGAGACATGAGCACGTCCTTGATGACGAACACCCAGTAGAGACTCACCCGACACAGACATGAGCACGTCCTTGATGAAGTACACCCAGTAGAGACTCACCCGACAGAGACATGAGCACGTCCTTGATGACGAACACCCAGTTGAGACTCACCCGACAGAGACAGGAGCACGTCCTTGATGACGTACATCCAGTAGAGACCCACCCGACAGAGACATGAGCACGTCCTTGATGACGTACATCCAGTAGAGACTCACCCGACAGAGACATGAGCACGTCCTTGATGACGAACACCCAGTAGAGACTCACCCGACAGAGACATGTGCACGTCCTTGATGACGTACATCCAGTAGAGACTCACCCGACAGAGACGTGAGCACGTCCTTGATGACGTACATCCAGTAGAGACTCACCCGACAGAGACATGAGCACGTCCTTGATGACGTACATCCAGTAGACACTCACCCGACAGAGACATGAGCACGTCCTTGATGACGTACATCCAGTAGAGACTCACCCGACAGACATGAGCATGTCCTTGATGACGTACACCCAGTAGAGACTCACCCGACAAGGACATGAGCACGTCCTTGATGATGTACATCCAGTAGAGACTCACCCGACAGAGACGTGAGCACGTCCTTGATGACGTACATCCAGTAGAGACTCACCCGACAGAGACGTGAGCACGTCCTTGATGACGTACATCCAGTAGAGACTCACCCGACAGAGACGTGAGCACGTCCTTGATGACGTACATCCAGTAGAGACTCACCCGACAGAGACATGAGCACGTCCTTGATGACGTACATCCAGTAGAGACTCACCCGACAAGGACATGAGCACGTCCTTGATGATGTACATCCAGTAGAGACTCACCCGACAGAGACATGAGCACGTCCTTGATGACGTACATCCAGTAGAGACTCACCCGACAGAGACATGAGCACGTCCTTGATGACGTACATCCAGTAGAGACTCACCCGACAGAGACATGAGCACGTCCTTGATGACGTACATCCAGTAGAGACTCACCCGACAAGGACATGAGCACGTCCTTGATGACGTACATCCAGTAGAGACTCACCCGACAGAGACAAGAGCACGTCCTTGATGACGTACATCCAGTAGAGACTCACCCGACAGAGACAAGAGCACGTCCTTGATGACGTACATCCAGTAGAAACTCACCCGACAGAGACATGAGCACGTCCTTGATGACGTACATCCAGTAGAGACTCACCCGACAGAGACATGAGCACGTCCTTGATGACGTACATCCAGACGGTCCGCCTCGGATACAGCTGATCAATGGCTGCGTCATGGAGCTCGTTCAGGTTCAGGTTGTAGATCCCCTCCTCCGCGCCGATCAGTATGTGTTGGTCGCGAGTGTCCGGGTGGATCCAGGAGGCCGTGCAGTGGATGCGTAGCGGACACCCGTTGAACACCTGGACACAACGGTTAAGGTACTCTCAGGTCCAGTCTTACAATGTCCCAATAACTACTTATTCGTCGAATAGCTTGTTGTCTCCATGGCAACGACCAATCAAAACTCTTGAAATCATCCAAAAAGCTTAATTGCTACAAATAACTTTACTGTTAGGAGATTGTAAGACGGACCCTAAGTATCACAAAAAAATAATTTTAATTAAAAAAAAATACTAGTTTCTAATCACGTTTGAATAATGCTAGGTAAATTATATAAAAGAGAGAACATACCACCCTGTGTCCTTGAAAGCATTACAGACTGAATGCTTAACATTTATAATACTATAATGAGGAGTGTACGTATTTGGTTTATTAGATCCATTAATATGAACAATTCAATCAAAATAACAAACCTACTGATTAATATTATAACATTAGGAATATTTATCATATCTACAACAGCGTTCTTGAGAGATTAAATTAAAACTTTCTCGAGCGGTTTTGTTTTGAGTCCATCTCTTCGACTTAAAACTTCTCAACAAAATCGTTCTGTCCGAGTTAAACCTGTAGGTAAGGGTAACGTAGCCGTACCTTTGAGAAGCACGCCCCCATGTGGACCTTGGGCGTGGGGGGGAGTCCATTGCTGACTGGCCGCGGGGGTGTGTGTCTCTTCTTCTCACGTCTCCGCGGGGGTACGGGAGGGGTGTGAGACAACAGGTCTGGCTCGGGCCCTTCGCCTGGATATAGAACAACAACGTGAGATAGCTCGGCAGCCTTAGCTAAACTTATAAGATGTGCTGCTACCTGTACATGTAATGAGTTTTAAAAAAGTATTGCATTTCAGAAATGGAGGAAGTGAAGATATACTGTTTTCCAAATAATAAAAGAAATATGAAAGATATTGATTATTGATTAATAGAGAAGCCCAGGCTCATGTCAATTATTTTCATGTACATCTACTGTATGCATTGTATTTTATTAACAAACATTTTTTTACACAAACAATTATTTTCTACATTTTCTAGAAAAATAGTTATTTATTGTCTAATGTCTATTGTCTAATAAAGTAACAGTAGACCTAGATAGATTTATGTAAATGTTGTGACTCTTTATCATTATAATTGATTATTCTACAGTATTATTACTTAATGGCTCTAATCCAATATCTTAGCTACAAGCTTGTATGTCAAAAATGCAAATGAAAAAACAAACTACATCCATTCCCAAAGAATAATATTGACACCAGATTTATTTTTAGACTAAGAAATTGTCAATGTATCTATGTACAATAGAACAAAGTTAACTATACGTTTTATTAATTAACAAATTAAATCAGAGTATACAATGTTTGCCTTCTACACTTCGGAATGAATGAGAAGACACCATATTGATAGTAAGGATGACAACGGATACCGCAGTAAAACTTGAACTGGTTCCAGCTCTCCGCAGATTCTGTATCTACCTAGAAAGGTGTGCGATGGGTTTTGTATAATACGCTTCACACACTTGGGTACCCGACGTCATCCCTAATCTCAAAATACGTCGTTCACAGCGTAATTAGAGAAATGAAGATTCATCGATTCATATCTAAAATACACACCTAGACTAGAAATAACTGGACCTACACGGAACTTAACTTTTAAGACTAAACTAGAAAGAAGAAATCTAAGTGATGTAGTAGTAGTAAAAGTTCTGTACGTACTGAATGTCTGCCACCGAAGGCCTAGCCATTTATAGCAAATGTAGTTAATAAATTGATTTGTTGATGCTGCTGGTGAATAAGGCTTACGGAAATAGAGAACTTTAATGGAATTGGATTGGGAATACATACTTTAGGTGAAGTAACAGCCTCACTTTAACTTCATACTTCTGAGCTACTATGCTGTATTGTTGAGTGGGAATTAAAGAGGATAGAGGGTCGAGTCCCAACTCCTAACAGCTGCAGTTGTATGTACCCTACTATATATATGTACTTTATACTAGGGCTGCCCAACGATATCGATAATTCGATAAGATATCGATGATGGAAAAATAATTCGATATCGATATAGAATTATTATATCGTACATATCGCGATATCGAACTTGCGCCTTATAAGCTAATTGTTTAGAAAGAAAACGATTACATAACGTTACGCCAATCACAATATCGCTGTTTTGTGTGGATATTTTAAATTTTGAATAGTATACACACAACTGACACACATTATAAGACATTTCAAAGATAAAACATTTATTTACGTATTACGGCAATGTTTTTTATAATAAGTGGCCTCTGGAAATCCTAGAAACAAACGAGAAAAGTTTCGATATTGCCGATATCGATTTGTTTCTTGATAAGGCCGATATCGCGACACGATATCGATAATTCTTCCCGCGATATCGATATGACCTTTTTTATCGTTGGGCAGCCTTACTTTATACCTACTTCAGTATATGTTCTTTGTTTATACTCTAACCACTATGTACATACTGTATTGTATGTACAAATTGTATCACAATATGTATATGTATTCATTAATATTAGGTGAAATTAGATTTAGTTTTGGGACTATTCGTTGCTCTCTCTTTTTATCTGATTGAAGAGTTGGAGCTACACATATACTATGTATCTGTCCAATGAATAAATTACGTAGTGTAGCACTCAACATAATCTAGTTTGCTAGTAGCAGAACGCAAGTGAGTCCACGATGACAGTACGGATCAGTAACTCGTGCATGTGCATATATTCTGCTACTAACAGTGTATGTTGACTTCACAAAGCGGTAGCTTAACAGCCACTGGCATTCGGTCTCTCCCCTACGATACACACTCAATGGCTGTAGTCAAGAGGGGCCCATCCTGTATGATTGAGGGCTTATCTTAACTAAGTTGGTGGTTTTTAAGTTGAAGTTACAAGACAGCACATTTAAATCCATTCACCCAAAAGATTGTTTTTCCATTACTTAACATTTTCCTTACGTTGGGTAGTCCAACGTGAAGCATGGCTTAACTCGATCGAAGCTTTTGACGACCAACGACGGAACTAGAACATTTAGTGCACCAACTGATCACCAGTTACTCCACCTGCAGCCCACGGAGAAGGAAGGAGGGGGGGGAGGGGTAGAGTGGGCCCAACCAGTAAGCAGTGTTACACACTAAACCGTGAGGCTGTGCTCAAAAACGGTGCCCCTTTACCAACCCAGCCCCCCCACAGTGCTTTAAATAAGCCAGCTTGCACAGCTTGCACATTTCCCCCGAAAGACTGCCCTGCGAGACACTCACCGTTGCTGCTGTGCGACTCCTTATCAGTGGCGCCACTATCACTAAGAGAACGTTGGCGCTGTCCGTTCAATGTCAATGTTGCCACTACACCCAACATTTCATCCATTGAACTATGCCTTCTCGGTGAACCTTGGGGCCCTGAAGCCAATTAGGATAACCACTTTACCAGATGAACAAAATTATGTTCAAGTTTAGTACAAAGGAAGCAAAGAAAAGCAAAAGCATAATCCAATCAACTATAGGCCTAGTTAATGATTTTAGTATGAAGGATGGTATTTTGTTCTACTACTCTTAATTTGTATATTTTTCCTGATATATCTATTTGTTTTTTAAAATGTCGATTGCAAAATATTGTAAATAGATTTATATTAGAGTATTATTAGTGTATTTTAGAATACATCCTCATAGCTTGAGGTCAATCTTAAAAGAATAACCTGAATGCATAATTGTCTGTGTGAATCAGACTGTTACTGATCTATGTGGTGACAATAGAAAAGGTGATAAAGCTAACTTCTTAATGTAAATAATGAGTGGGCCGCCTATAGTTGGTCGGATTGAAATCATAACTTAAAAAGTGGTTATAAACAAACGTGAAGGCCAATTTCTTGAAATTCAATCCAATCATTTTTTAGTATTAATTTCACATCCAAATATAAATAGTAAGTGTGCCTTCATTCTTGCTACTCGTTGCCTGTTTTCTAGAAATCTTCTTGCACATTAGTGATCTTCGTGTGTTAGTGGACAGTATTTATTTCAGTTGAAAATATTTAACTGAGAAATCCTATATTCTTGTTACATACACAAAAATTTTAATTAAAAAAAAAAAAAAGAAAGTAGTTACACTGAATGTAAAGATATGTTCTCATTTTCTATTAATCCTGGTCATAATGTGACAAGCATAATGAGTTGATACTGCCTTATTGCAGCAGCCCAGAACTTGCCACAATTCTATGTGTCAACTCAAATTTGAATCAACAATCATGATTTAAAATTTTAAGAATGTTCTCCAAGTAAATGAAGAGGCAATCAATGTAACAACAGGTTAAGCACGGATAATTTTTTCCGAAGAAAGCAGACTTGCATTTATAGACGGACGAAAGTACCCGCAAGAGCTCATCATACGTTGGTTCTCAAACATCAGAAACATGCACTTCGTATCGTCCGAGTGACCGTTAGCCTCAAGTGCAGTGACAGTGTAGTGCAATAACACACAGCTAGTAGCAGCAGCATTGACATTTGTGTGATCCGAGAACTGGCAGTGACAACACAAAGTGACGCAAACAAACACAACGAGTACGTACCCGACACTTGGCCGAATTCACCGAAGTAACTGGGTCGGTGAATGTCGCACTTGTGATCATGACTAGACGAGTTCTCGCCGACGGGAAGAGTTGCTCTGAAACAGCACGAGTTGGCAGTGAACAACCGAGTCGACGCTAGTAACAGTCTAGAGCGGCAAGACGGCTCGTCGACTGTCTCCATGCGAGCATGAATGACCTTGTTGCGATGGGAAAAGCTGAGTTGAAATTGAAACCACAATAAAATTGCACAAATATCTACTTCATTATCATTTAATAATTTTGTTTAAATTTCAAATATAAGCCTTGAGCAAGCTGTCTGTGGCAAAAAAACATCTCAGCATTAGATATACAGTAGTACCTAATTACTGTAACTTTGAGTTATTTAAATCAATAATTTGTTATTGCCTTTCCTGAAAAAAAAAAACAAACAAAAGTGGAATTTTTTTTCTTGACACGATTCAAATTAAATTTTCATTTGAGCTGAACAACCAATACTTAGTAAACATATAATTTAACCCCATTTTGAATTTGTGTTCTTGAGTCACAGCAAAGCTAATACGAATTATATTTATGATTCAATGGTTGAATCAAGGATCTAAGTACTTGAAAGACTTTACAGACAAGCTCCTAAATGGTATGGCAATATATAAATTGTGACACATGTACTAATATTAAAATTTACATCACATATTCGAAACACTTACGTCTACATCTACCTCAGGTTCAATCAAACGGCGTATAAGCGTTATGCGAAGGCAGTAGGCCTACAGTTCCTCCACCACCCTACTAGGCTTTACATCTCACGTCACTACAGCATCGACGGAAGACCGTTATTTACATAGATAGCTCGAAGCACGTTATAGTTCACAGCACTCACGTTTCTTTCACACGTTATGTATAGTTTGTACAATAGGATGCAAAATAATCTCAGAAAAGGGAAAGACTACTTCTTGGGGGGGAGGGGGACTAGGAGCAAGTACACAGTCATTGGAGTGCAGCATGTTGTTTTTTCACCAATAGGCAATAACCTACGTATATTCATTTCGGTCCGATTGTTATTAAGCTAGGATAGAAATTAACACTCACGAGGGATGACAGACTGCTTTTGTATGGGAGGAGGTGCCATGTGGGGATAATGCTATCGAAGAAGATCGCACTACTCTGTTATTTAGAAATGTTAGATTATAAGTAGAAACAGCTCCCTGAACAACTGAACAACACACACATACATACATACATACACACCAACCAGCAAAAACAATGCTAGTTTATTGCACATTGTATCTGCCAACTGATATACAGATTTATTTGCATATTCTTAATTAATACTATTATTAGTTATTTATTCTTACACTTAACTTAAGTCCGTGTACCGAGTTACTACAATCATTCACAATTTTAGCCTAAAAATTAATTTGTCAAAATATATATAAAAACTCCCAATTGAAAATTACATACATTTTAGCATTGTTTTCAGCAAGATGCAATTATTGGATTGTTCCGAATCAGTTCAGTGATAATCCGATAATATTGCTTGGCAGGACATGAAAGTATTTTAATTAAATTACTATAGTTTGGGAGTGAAGTTTTCACAATATGGCCTATCAATGCAATTGAATTCGTTGAATGTTTGGGAATTGTAACAAGAACTAAAAACATTTCAAAAAATTATTTCATACCATGGTTCTATATATTCCTGTACACATCTTATTATTAGTGCGTTGCGTTCCTGCACCTACAAAAATATTCAACAACAACTGCCAAACATGTGAACATACTTCGCTTCTAACACATAATAAAACATACAGATCCATGTGCATCTCCTGGCTTGAATAGGACCATTCCTCAATTCACTAGAATGTCACTAGAGCGGTCCATAGTATATGTACATTGAATTACATATTCAGCTTTCTTTGCATAAGGGATATTTAATCCTTCAAGAGTATTAGAGAGTGTTAAGCCTTTACCTTGCAAATATACGTGAAAGAAACACACTGTATTCAAATGAAGGATCATAACCTGAGAACCTGTTAACCATTGTTTCTTAACTTCTGGCCACAAACAATAAGCCCCAGGCAATAAACTACAGTAGCAGACGGCTTCAGAGCACTGATACAAGTGCGCTCAGCCACTAATGACATCTGCTGGAAGAACATTGAACCACGTTCTTGGAAAAGTGAACTTTTATATTAGCACATTGTTATCAATTGAATGGTGCCAGTGCATTATATCGTTTCAAAACATTATACATCTTTGTTTACCCTGGATGGTATAAGGTAGTGATGACATCGGTTAGTAAAATTACTAACCGGGTAACCGAATTCGAAACCGGTTTAAAACCGGTTTTCAAAAAAAAAAAACGCTCTCCAAAAATAACCATATTTACGTAAGGTTGTATTAGCGAGGAAGGTAAAGAACCTCAGTGCCGGCAGCCGAGATCGTTGATAAAACGACCTTTTCAGAGACCCCCCCCCCCCCCCCCGGAACTAGATGCAGCTGGTCAAGGTCAAGTCACTCACTGGCTGCTGGGTTGCATTGTGTTGAGCGATGGAAGGGGGTGGAGGGCGCATCGCAGAACTGGGATGAATGACTAACGTGGTCGCGCTTGAACAATAACAACTTGGAATTCGGCTCACTGGCTGGCCGGAAAAACCGCTTATGAGAACACATAAAACGTACTATTGGATCAAATTTCCCTGACGGGCTGATTTTTGGAACGCATTAACCTAAGAAATGTAGAAAAGCGAAACGTACAAAGGCGGTTTTACTGTATAATACAGCTGCTAATTAGTCCACACAAACAAGGAAATCCCAGGAAAGAAGACGAAATCTGAGTAGTCGACAGGTGGTTCCTTGTTGCTACGGGACACGTCGTTAGGCAATCCCCCCAACCCGCCCGCCCGCCCGTCAGAGGCGTGGCTCTTAGCGAGGGTGAAGCACACGCCGCGCAAAAAAGCAAAACCGAATCTAAAAATCGAAACCGGTTTCTATCAAAACCGGTTCGAAACCGGTTTTCGGTTAATCGATGTTATCACTAGTATAAGGGATAAGGCCCAAAACCAAAGTGGTTGTTCAAGAGTGATGTGATGTATACATGCTATTTTAGGTTGTAATTTATATGTATGACTACTTCGAGAATTAGCACATGCCCCAAGTTCTCACTGATAAATACAAAGAAACAATTTGATCTGAATGTGAACTTGAATGTCACATTACAATTAATAGATGAAATCAGTTTTTTTTTTATTCAGAAAACCAACACGTACTTTTTCAATTATCATACAGAACATGACATAAAATGCAGCGTGCATAATTTTTCTCTTCTCACATTTACTTTAGTCACGAATATTTGGGGGGGAAAGAGGTGCTTTGACTGTAATTTAAATATTAAATAAAATAAAAGTCACAAACTTTTAATATTTCTTGCTCTCAATAGTTCTTAAGTTGATGTTTAAATAAATGTCAGTATCGTCAGCTCTAGCAGTTCGAAATGTGCCTGATTGGTCTGAACCGGCGACCTTTTTTACCTGAAGCATGAAAAACCTTAAAGACAAAGCAAACCGAAAGAATCCTCGTACAATAACCAGAAGCACGACACAATTCAAATGTAAAGAAACACGTTCAAGTGGGTGAAACATGAAAACATTGGATGACCGTAACAAACAATAAATACACATTACAGTTATCCCCATCAACCACAGTGCACTGCCGTTTACTTACTGTTGTGAATACAAGTCTGCACGTGGAGAACATTGGTACCCTCTGTTAGCCCTGAGCAAGAGAAAAACTCAGTCAAACCCGACACACCCTGGTTCACTGCCTGGTAAGCAGTATTCATGGGAATATATTACGTACTACAACTAGAAGTAGGTAGGCGTACATTGCATTGTCAACTGGAATATGGCTAAAAGGCTTCGAAACGCAATCGCGTTCTACGTCGTATTCCAATCGAGATACAATGCACCTCTGGTTGTAGCATCTTAGCCTCTCACAAAGCCTAGTAGTATTATAACATGTAATAGAAAGACATCTTGCCAACTTACAGAATTTGACATGTGTTAATTATTGCATTCATGTAGTTGGACGTTGCTGGGTTGTGTGCTACATGCTGATATACATCTCATTCATTCAAGGGTAGAACAGATGGGAAGGGAGTTGTAAACCACCAAAGCAAAAGCCCCCGGCACACTGAAGCCATCTGAGCACCGAAACCAAGTACGTATATCTATATCGCCAGCCAGGTTTGTTACAAAGCTATGAGGTGCAGGAGTGATGGCCAAGCCTCGACTTTAAATGCGATCACAATGTACAAAGCGAGGAGATAACGCAGCACATTATACTTACTCCTTTATAATGTTTATATCACAATCTGGAACGTTAACTGATGAACCTATGAAGTAGTTATATCTGTGTTTCACTATTGCATTTTCTACCTATAGGCACAACAAAATATCAGCTTGTTACAACGGCAATACCCACTGTTATCATTCAAAGCAGCACCAAATGGTTGTCACCAACTATAACAAACGAGTATCTTTTGTTGCGCCTATACACTAAGCTTTTACCAGAGAAAACAAGCAAGCACAGTCGAACAAACTTATCAGTTTACTATGTACGTACCACTCTAAAACAGATTCTAGCACTCTCCATTTACCCATAACTGCAAAAACTACATGCACAAGATAAGAAACTTAAAACTACATGGATATATCTATATACAAAATGCAGAAAAATAATTTAGCAAATAACAGTACCTTAGAGTTAGTTCTTCGTCAATGTACTGCAAGAGACTCCTGTTGGAGAAAAATAAATCCAATTTCTAAACAAACTGACTAGAACCAAAAACGTCAAAACTAGAAAATAAAATTAAAGTAAAGAGTAAACAGCAATTGTCCCAATGTGTAACGTTGAGTAGATTTACCTATAAGTATATAAGTCAATATTGTTATACCACACACCATTCTGCCAGTGAATTGAAAGTGCTACTTTCCCCGCTAACAATGTTATAATATGCTAGTGTTGGACACTTTCAAAACTACTATGTACTATCATAGTTTTAGGCCTCCACTAAACAATATTGGAATGTTTTGTGTTGGGTCTGTTCTCTGTAGGCAATACAGTCACTTCAGTTTTGGTTGATTGGCTATACAAACAAAGGAAGCTGAAGTGTCACATTTGGTTGGAATTATCTTTTATGAATATGAGTAAAAGATTGCATCTGCTAAACAGGCCTGGTGCTTCTGCAGTACTGGAAATGCTAGTGAGGTAGTTTAGTTTAGAACATACCAGTAAATTATATGAATATATAATATTATGTAATTGAGAACATACAAGTAATTCATATGACTGGTAATTAAGGACTGCATGGTGGTATATATGTAAACGTTACAGCTTACTACAGCATCGATTGTCGTCACAAATGTGAAAGTACCAAGTGTAACATGGCTGTAACTTCTGCATGTACCTGTCTTTGGACAATGTAGATAAAACCTTTACATCACACTATTACATAACATGTGTTCTAAACTGTACATCGCAATACCCATGTACAGATGTTACAGTACTATTTAGATTTAACAACAGAGGTTTCAATCAACGTACATACTAGCATAGTTCCGGTTTCATACGAAAGGGTGGGGATCGAACCCACCACCTTCTACATTAAAAGTATGAAGCTCTTTTGTGTTATTTTGTATGGTAACTTACTATCAGCATAAACGCGCATGTTGAAATAATGTGTATTAGTATTATTTTTCCTCGCTCCGTAATAATAATGTGTTCAGTGTAGAAACGCAGTAATACCCACTCAAGAGCCCCACTCACTGTGGCACTAATGAGCCACACAACTCTCATTATTATCGTAAGTACTAGGGATGTTGGCGATGTCATTCTTCTTAAAAACAGGATCTTTGTACATTTGTTATTTATTATTTTATATACTAGCAGCAGCAGCAGCACACAATTCTGCAGTAAATCCCATATACAGAAGGTAAGTGTGTTGTGTTGTTTTGAAGTATGTGTGATTTAAAGATATTTAGAACGTGCAAGCAATTGGTTTAAACTGGACACTTGGTTTTGAAAAGACACTCGCCGATATCCCTAGTAAATACTATGTAATATAAATGTCAAACAAATGATGATGATTGTAATGTAATGTAAGACCACTACATGGTACATACGAAGCAAGCGGAAGCAGCAGGCATCTGTTTTCTTATGCAATAATATAAATAAACTTGAAAAAGAGGTACAATACAATCATATGCCCAACAAGGGTACACAGTAAACAATGCAATAATCCAAATGCAACTTGCTTGAACGCAGTCCGAGAAAAATGTTATAAAATAAAGCACATTGAGAAAATGTTGCTAAATGCAAAGTCATGCACAGAAATGTGGATGGTGCAATGCACTAAAGCACACACCCTGTATGTCAGGAAAAGGCTCAAAGTTAGTCGACACTACAGAGTACTGACAATATTATACATTAGTATACACAATGTAATAAACGTGCTTATCTTGAGATGCTTGTTAAACTAACAAAGCCATATACATTATGTTAATGCCCTACTTGCAAGTTCAGAAAAAAACTAGACTCTCAAAACTATCTTTTCTAAACAGAATTGGAGTCAATGTTTGCTTTACTAATGAAACAAGCATTTTAAAATTAAATTCTAACACTCCTGACTACCTAAAAGTATATTTTGTATTTTATTTTAGAATATTTCTACATATAACCTTGGGAACTCTTCTTGTAAGACAGACTGCATATAATTGTCGTCGCTTCCAATCGACTGCATACTACGTATTGTTTTCAAACAACAAAGGAGAGATTCTAGGCAGCTCCAGTATAACACGTATACTTAACACCAAAACACATATAATTAATTACAAAGTGTTATCTAAAAATCAGAAATATTAAAAGGCGTTGATTTGAACAAACGGGATGAACAATATTGACACTCTTCCCTATTATAAAGGTGCCAAACACAAGTACCTGAGAAAAAGCTGGCTAATAATGCCACAGTCTCTCTCTACGAGAACAAGTTGCAATTCTCAATATACTTTCACAATAAGCTTCAGGGCAAGAACTAACAATTAACAACATGAATTTAATGAACTATTTATATTCCATATAGATATGTAGGCCTATGTACTGTATTGTGTTAGTCACTACTAGTACAGACAAGTGATGTAAATAATACTACGTACCTAAGGTTCACACTAATGTGGACACTGGACAGATACCTATTGCTAGTGTGATTATTCAATAATGTTGGATGGATTATTTGGTACTTCTATTCCAACTGCTAATCAATCTCCCACAACACCCAGGCTTCCAATACAAATAATGTAGGCCTAGGCCTAATGTGACCAACACAAAGTAAAAAAAAAAGAAAATATGGAAAATGCTACTACACATTAATTCCACAATCAGCTATTAAGAGGAAGCAGTACCGCCAATACCTATTAATTATAAAAGAGAAAAAACATAATTTTCTGTTGTTTTTCAAGAACCGGAACTAAGATTTTAATTTTGGAAAATTGGGTAACCAACCATAAATTATTCATACACTGTAAATGTATGTAGACCTACAGCATTTGATTTTGAACTACGATAATTAATATTTTAAATTTCTCTATAACTTTGATTGCATAATTTATTTTATTTTAACTTCTTTACCAATTAGAATCAATTCCGATATATGTAGTTAATACTTAAATTAAAACTGTCAATAGTCTTGAGAGGTCCTACAATAGCACGTTGGTATCCAGTTATCCCATGACGTGAAGCGTTTTCGAGATATTCCGGACAACTTCAATATTGGCGGCAGTATTTCCCCTCAACTCAAAGACGTGTACTACGATTTCCAAAACACTCCCGACCGTCACACAAACAAGCAGCCAGTGGTCACGGTTAAGGTTAGGGACGAATTCCACAATCACACACGCACACACACAACACAACTAAATACCTGACCCCAAGGACATTTTAAAGATGGCTGTCCCACTGAGGCGAGGTTTCTGGGTTTGTAATGCATTTACGTGGTTACCAGATTGCAGTGGGGTGGTTGGGTCCGATCTGAAGCAACACATCAACAGTGTCATCCTAATCAGCGTCGTGCTGTGGTCTCTCTGTCTCAAGGCAAGAGTTACACATCGAAACAAGCGACTATCGGGGCAGTATGATGAGAGCATACAAAGCAGTTTCGGAAAGTTACTTACAGGGGTCACTTTAAGGTTAATGAATGTTTAAAGTAGGCCTAGAGGTAAAAAAAAAGCAAAAGTATGTATAGAATAGAATCATAACTAAAAGACTAAAAGTAACAATAGTATTATTATTTATTTTATAATGTATGCAAGTTCTCCTACTAATATTTTCAAGTTTTCAAATAGGACGAGGGCCTCTAGGTGTAATTATGTTCCCAAATCACAACTATTGTTTATTGTTGGTATTGTTAATATGGATTCTGAAACACTAAACGTGAGTTTCCTCGCAGTGTCATCAAAAAATAAATTAAAGAAGTACAACTACTGTACTTTAGTTTTCTCTTTCGTGACAAGATGTTCCAAGAATGTGAATTCAAAATTAGGTTTACCCATTCACCTCGTTTTTCACAGTCCCATTAAAAACGTGCTACTATGTTTATCTATACTGTCGATCTGAAAGAAGACTCATCTATTAATCCAGTGCAGTCAGTTTCATTGAAAGTGTAAAGAGCATATTTCAAAAAACAAGTACTAATGTATTATTATTTTACTAAAATAACTTCTGAAACAAACTCATATTCCATGTATACCACCTACATTCATGTATACACTGAAATAAAGCAAATATAGGTGTGTGAAATCTCCGCAAGAGTGAACCAGGTAAAATAAAACTTAAAAGCAGCAATACAAAAGTAACTTACTGTGAACTGTACTTGTTTAAATGAAAGAATACAAGATTATTGCTATTTAATTGTTGTCATCAATACAGTAAGTAGGCTACTACACCTATTATCAAGTGTTGCAGACACCAATAATATATCTGGGAGTGGGTGCATTAAACCGAGCATGAGGATGAGCAGATGAAAATAGTGAAGAGCATACTGTATCATATGTTGTGATATGAGCACATATAAATGTTGCATATGAGGCAGATGTTGAATATAGTAGTGGCATGCCACACAGATCAATAACCACATAATTAATTCTCTCTTAGCTTGACTTGTAATCAGATGGGCGAGTAAGCTGACTTGATTACGCGAGTTTATGTAACACTAAATTTACAATTATGAAAGTTACAAAGATTGTGGAAGAAATAGATTGTTTTGTGGCAAAAAATGTCAAGTTATAAAAAAAATGACTGTAAACAACTGATGCTAGGAAATTACTTTAGGATAAATTAGTGTAATAATGGTAATGTTAATGAATGGGTGACCCTAGTATTTTTTAGAACTGCCATGTCACCTGCTTTTAAGCCCAAAATTGCAGTAAGTAGTATTTTTATTCTTAATACTAACATACGCAGTGGAAACTTGGACAATAACAAACACCAGAAGAGAGCCTGGTACAAGCTGCAGACATGAAGTTTTTAAGAAGTATTGTGGGGAAGACTAGATGGGACAGGATAAGGAATGACGACTTAAGAAATCAACTAGGCGTAAGGAATTTATTGGAGCGTATTGAAGAGAGAAGACTGAAATGGTTCGGACATGTCAAGAGGATAGAAAGAGAAAGATTGCCGAGGAGAATGCTAGAACTGGAGAATCCAGGTAGAAGAACGAGAGGAAGACCACGACAAAGATGGCCCAACAAAGTGAGGAAGGATGTGGAAATGCGAGGAGGGGACTGGAATGTAGTTGAGGGGGAAGAGTGGTGGCAGGATGGAAGAAGATGGAGAGGCTTATCTTCAATGCCGACCCAACGCAGAGTTGGACGTGGCAACAGATGATGATGAATGATGATGATGATGATGATGAGTACAGTATTTTGTTTTCTATCCATTTGTACGTGCTCATAATAGTCGAAAGTGTGTACAGTATAAGGTATACTAAGAAAAAGTGCAAGTAGAAAAGCAAAATACAAAAGTTGAAAAATTGTAAAATTGAAAATAGCAGATAAAGTGGTTTGGGGGTCTAGAAGGAGAGGTGGAAAATATAGGTAGGTATTTAGATTATAAATACAGTAAAAACAAAGGTAGGAAACAGTGAAAAAACTAAACTAAGAAGTTTAATTTTAGGAGTATAAGAGAAATTGGAAGAAATAGAAGCAGATAATAAGAGATTGGCAATTGCTTGAGATTGCTGATGTGCAGGAAACTTGAAAAGCAGTAGAGTAAGAAAAGCAAGAAGCCATAGACAGCGTTATAGGTGTAGCACGCCAATCCTAATGTGTTCAAGAAATCGGTGCTTATGAAACGGTTGGTAGTAGATCGATTTGCCAACTATGGGTACAGTATATATTTATAGGTAGGTATGTAATTTACTCAGGTTCTTACTTCCTATTCTTTTGGAGTGTTTACTTTAAAACAAGGGAAACGTTAAATACGCAAGAAATTTCTAGCATATCATGTGATCGAAATAAGTTCATAATATGTAGGCCTATGTATAATAATATCCAAACAAGTACTATAACAAACAAATTGCCAGAGACTAGAGAGACAATGACAACCAAACAACATAATCTGAGAGTTGGACTGACGATACATTTATAGGGAGCTTGCAATAACGTCATATCCGGTATCGCACGGTAGCCATACTGAGGTACTCTGTAAACATTTGTTTACGTTCTTCCGAAACTGCATTGTTGCAATATTGCAGATGTCCTTTGACTGACACATCAACTGTTTTCAAACAAAGGTTCCGTATTATGACTTGAAAACAAAATAAGAACGTGTAAACTCTGTTTGAAGACAATCATTTGCATGTGTTATCATTTTCTTGAACTTTTACCTGCACACATCAATCTATACGGCTTAAAACTGTGATATTTCCTTGAAAACCTGTGTGTCTTCTGTTGACAGAACGAATGTAAACAAGCAATGAGTACCTTATAATGGCCGCCACGTGACGTCTATTGAAAGCTACCTATAGGAATAAATGCAGAATTGGCACTTAATTGTATTAAATTGCAAAATCAGCTACTAATACAGTATTAGTAGTTGATTTTGCAATTATACATTGGAATTGGCTCATCTCCACAGAGTAATTGTGCAGGTTTCAGCTTGACTACAAAGCCACTATTGCAGCCATTAGGCCTACCTTCCCTAATAGGAAACCCTAGGCCTACCTCAGCACAACTGTCTATGTACAGTATAATGTTAATTATTAATAGCCAAGCATAGCATTGAAAGATTTAACCACTTCTAAGTATCCATCCATCCATACGTATGTAGAAAGAAACGTAAAAAGTAGTGCACGAAATGTTTAATCTGTGTGCATGAATATGTTTAAATGTGTTGAATGTTGCGTATGAAGACCTATTACACTACGAGTATACAGTAGTACCGACATAGTTTATACAAATGAAAATTCAGTTAATTGCTTTTAAAATAATTGGTACATTCAACATTGCTGGCAAAAAGTTCCTTCATAGTTTTTATAATTATTACATTTCTATAAAGAAAACACATTTTATTGACCCTGGCTTGTCAATCTCCAGGCGGAAGTCCGGATCCATCCATGTATCCTAAATTACTCATCATGGAATTCACCTGCGGTAAACATGCCGACTATAGTGAAAACTAAGGCTGTAATTTACTTCCAGCATTGAGTTTTCATAAAATACAGTATATGCCTACTACAGCAGCAAAGGACACCAGAAATAAGTTGAAGTGGGTTGGATGGATGAATGCAGCCATTGGGCTAGGATAGTTGAGTAGTAGACGAGACGTACAGGGTTGCAAAGCAAACTGACACAAAACAAGACAGCTCAGCCATTCAAGTTGCCATGTTTTTTGTACTGTATTCGTATGTCACCTCTTCTCCTACTCAACGGACATGGTTGGTGAAGCTGAATGATGCGTAACATCTCATAATTGCATGTATCCATGTAAAGGCTGAAAGCCAAACTTTGTAACTCGATCTTCTCAGATCATCAGATTAATTTGGGATATACAATTAGCCAGGTAAATTGTTCCATCAGCAAGCTTGCATGGATAAGCAGATACTATGCAGTATTACTGAACTTAATACATAGTTAACACCAGTATGAGCTTAATACTATGTATGGCAAATTAATACTATACTATAGGCTATACTAATGAACTCTAGCTGCTAAATTACTGTACAGGCCCAAGTAGATACACAAGTTAAGTAGAAGGGCCTATCACTTTTTTAGTTTTGAAATATTTTAGACATCAATATATTATCTTTTAATTATAAATAAAAATTACTGAAGAAATTGTAGGTACATCTCAAATTTGTTATATTTGATGTGCAATGGGCCTACAGTGATGGCTATGCTTTGCATTCTAAATTGTGGTATGCCGAAATTCCAAGGGGGAAATATTACTTATACTAATTGTAAAGACCATTTTGTTAACTATGAAGGCATATAAATAAACATCTTGTCGGATCCAAAAACCGTCATATTGGCCAGAGATTTTTTACCAAGTAGGCAGGTTAGATGATGAAATGAAACACTAAAGCAAAGTAGGGAACCCTATATGTGCCATATGGTTATGTCATTAAAGGGTGCGCACTTACTTTTCATGCGTGAGTCCAGTCTCTTCGAACAAACTTCCCTTCGCCCAGTCGGGATTAGTAGTGCTATCACAGCTATGAATATGCTGGAATCAGACGGGCGAGAATATAAGACGAGTAATAAGCGACCAAAGAACATATTACATTGGATACGAGCAACAGAAACTTTATTATACATGGCTGGCCAAGCCCAAAGCCAAAACGTTTTTTCGTTGCATAAAAAGTATGTAGCCCTACATAGAAACTAATTTATCTCTACAACCTTCAAACAGCTTACAAAGCATTACAGTTTGTTCTCCATTTGTATTTACAGAGAGGTACTGTAGACATTGATGTCCTGTCGATGACGTATGGATGGTCTACAGCCATTGCTATTTCATCATGCCATGCTGGGATGTTGCTCGATGTTTCAATGTTCATGTTGGCAGCTTTCTACCCTTGAGAAAGCCTTCACAACATGCACGGAGAAACGTCAACATCCCCTCAATGCCGCGACGAAATAACCCATAGGTCGCCAGACGTCAATTTATGTCGTGTTTTGACTTCCGAATACGTCCGATCGCAAATACTATAATACAGATCGTGTAGAGAGAAAACTAAAGAACATACCTCTACATTATTGACAATATGTATGAATCCCCATGCCCTGGATACGTCCGGATAGGGAGGCGTCAGAGGTATTGAAACGTCACTACTCGATTCGAGACCTTCGCTTGGAGAGCTGTCCACTGAAAACAAGAACAATATTAAATATTAATCATATGGGTTGGAAAATGGTTTTAATTAGCAATAAGTTATTAATTATTATATACTACAATCATGTGGAAAACAAATTGCATTTGTCTACACAGTTACAAGAACTAACTTTCAATGAACTAACTTTCCCTATGACAGCTCTAAAATGTTTGGCTGCATCATGAGCCTAGATAGATCTGGGTAAATTTACACCCAAATTAAACCCTCAAATCTTTTCACATTGCAGGTGACAAAATCTATTTAAATTTGAATCCAAGGTATGATTTAATATTTAGATTTCCACATGAGAAGTTCAAATTGAAGGTGGATTCTAAATCAACAAAACAGATAGCAGCAATAACGAGTAGTCAAGTAAAACATCTAAACACTTACAGCTTAAATCATCTGGTATGGGTCTTGCTTTGGGCCTTGCTGCCGTTGGTTTTGATGCGATTCTCTGAGGAACATTAGGAACTGCCTGCAAACATCACGCCAACAAACACATTTTTATTTTTTATCTTTCCTCGTTCCTGTTTTTTTTTTCAAACTACTAGGCCTAGTTGAAGATAATTCCATTATAATAGCAATTTATTGCATTGTATTTAAAAAACTTAGATTAATTTGGTTCTTCAACTGCTTTACATCTCTATTATTACAATCGTGCCCTCCAAAACTTAGAATTCAAATTTAAGCATTTTATCAGAATCGAAAGCTGTAGAAGAAAGTCAGCTGGCACCTAAAATATTAAGTGGGAATTGTGCATTAATCCCTTAAACAAATTATATTGTGTTATGATAACTGTCTTACCCCATCGTCGTCCGGGTCCAGCTCCGTGAATATGGTCGAGGGGTTGCTAACTTTCTGCAGCAATTCAAGCGCTAACCTTTTGTTCATCTCGGCTTGGAAAAACGGATGCTGTAACAATTCGAGAACACGTAAGCACTCTTTCTATCAAACAGTAGCATTTGAGTTTTCAAACATTCTTTCAGGAAGCTACTTTGGAAAGATGAAATCCTAAGGCAATGCAAACTCCTAAGATATAAACTATACTTTCTACCAATACTGACATATGCCACAGTTACATGGACCATGGGATTCAAAGCGGAAAATCGAAAAGTGGCAGCAGAAATGAAGTTCCTGAGAAGCACACTGGGTGTGACAAAGAATTACAGGATTAGAAGTGCTAGTGTGATCAGAGAAAGATTAGGTGTTGAAAGTGTGAAAGTAAGATTGGAGAGAGAACGCCTTTTTTGGTTCGGACATATGAAAAGGATGGACCTGACTAGGATACCAAGAAGAGAGTTTGAACAACAACAAGAAGAAGGGCATAAGAAGAAAGTGGGCAGACCGAGAGACAAGTGGATGAATCAGATCAAAGACAGTGTGGAGAATAGAGGAAGATCTTGGAATGAAGTTGAAGCAGAAAGACTTTGGGAAAAGGAAAACCATGAGAGATGGAGGAAACTACTAAACAGCCCTCTGGTAACGGAAGAAGTGATCGAGGAAGAGGTTGAGAAGGTGGTTGAGTCAGGTTGCTAGCCGGCAACGAAGACATTAGCCCAAGAAATGGAGTACTTCGCTACTCCCCCCCTACTCGATAATTAATGTTGGAAACGGGGTCAAGATATATATATTATAGGTAGAAGGATAGACCCCAACAGCTTACCTGAATTGTAGACCGTGGTGGTATAGAGATAAAGACAACATATATAAAGGACAACACAAGTTTTCCTGTTGTCCTTTATATATGTTGTCTTTATCTCTATACCACCACGGTCTACAATTCAGGTAAGCTGTTGGGGTCTATCCTTCTACCTATCATATTACTAGCCTTTTGGCCTCTCTTTAATCCTGTATATTATATATATGATAGGTAGAAGGATAGACCCCAACAGAAAAGCTGTTGGGGTCTATCCTTCTACCTATCATATTGCTAGCCTTTTGGCTTCTCTTTAATCCTGTATATATTATATATATATTCAGTATTCAATATGTGGAATGGTATCGACTGCTAGCGTAGCGCAATGCAAGCAGTAAGAACAAACTTGGCTGTAATTAATGATGCAACTAGGAATACAGCTAAATGAAATCAATGATCCAATCTGGAGGAAAGTGCACAAGGACGACAGCTGTGACGACAGCATACCTTAGAAGCAGTAGGTAGGTCGGGTTGCCAATCGTCGCGTAGATGAAAACACAAACATATTCCTGAAATTTCTCGACCAACTACGTGGTCTTGACCACTTGGTGCGAGTAGTAGTAGTACTCTCAGCCAATGATATTCAACAGCTATAGTAGGCTAGATCACCAGTCCCCCAACCTTCCACTCAATAGCAGGCGTAGCGATTTGAAGCCATTTTGAAATGGGCAATTTACATGCTAATTTGGACCTTTTAGTACTGCTAGCGCTGCCAATGGCAGAAAGTCGCATTAGAAACTCCTATTCCTGCCTGTGTTATTTGCCCATTTCAAGATGGCATCAAATTGACACGCTTGTGGCTGCTAGGTTGCGCATCTAACCTACTACGTTTAGTTGTTGAATATCATTGCTCTCAGCAATATGTTTGCATTTTCATCCGTATGTCTCTTTTGGCAACCTGCCTATGGTTTTTGAGGTAAGCTGTCGTCTTTCTTTACCTGACTGGGACATGACTATTCATTTAGTTGTAGCCTACTTCTAGTCTCAATTATCACAGTCATGTTGACGTATGAATAAGACAAGGCATCTAGATGCATACTCAGCTAGTGCTGAATATATCTTCTTGTTCTATGACATTGACACAGAAATTGGAGACGAGCATACCCTGCACATTAAGGTAACCCCTTCTCCACTTACGTAAATGGCCCCTTATCGGTCTCGGCCCCATTCACTCACCAAGAGCAGCTTGTCGGCCGTCGGCCTCTTCTTTGGATTCTTTGTGAGCGCTACTTTGACGAAGTTGTGGAAGGTCGGACTCCATTTGTCCCTGTCTTTGAGCGTCGGCGGCTTGAAGCCGCTCTTGGACATGAGGAAGAGCGCCCGCATCGGATGCAGGTCAAACATCGGCGGCTGAAGCTCGGCCAGCTCGATTGCGGTGACGCCCGTCGCCCAAATGTCGCACAGCTGATTGTAGCCGCCTTTCCGCTCCACGGCTGCAACCTGATTAGCAAATAGTGAAACGTATTATTAAGCCGAAGAATGACTTGGAGAAAAGAATATAATTGAACCTCACACTCTAGCACTAAAATAATGACAACTATAAGGCCTACTTGACCATCTCTAATACACTTACCTCTGGAGCCATCCAGTACGGTGTTCCAATAAACGACTTTCTTTTGTTGATCGTCGCCGTGATCTGTGCGGAAACTCCAAAGTCGGCCAGTTTGACATCGCCGACTTCGGTCAGCAGAATGTTGGCTCCCTGTAATCGATAATGCATTGAGAGACGCGGACACTTGGCACTGTACGCCGACGTATGTCCAGCTAACAACGCATTCACTGTACCTACCTTGATGTCCCTGTGCATCTTGCCCATGCTGTGAAGGTAGGACAGACCGTGCAAGGTCTCTCGGCACATGTAGGCAATCTGCGCCTCCGTCAACGGGCCTGTAACTGTTCACGGAACAAGCGTAAGAAGCTGGGGACCAAGTTGCCTAATGTTCAACCAATCGTGGAAAAAATTTATTTTCTATTGTTTGGGAAAGGAGTCACTTCAAAAAACAGTATTTTAACTTTGAAACCTAATCAGTCCATTATAAAATAAATAGGCCAAATAGGAATGCCAATGTGCTTTTTTTATTATTTATTTTGTAGGCCTACACATGCTAGTATGTATACTTAAGTGGCAAGTGAATGCAAATGGTATCAAATGAATGATGTACCATACATTGAGAATTGGTGACTTGAAGCTGCTGCAAAGTAAAGCACAACTCGTTTGAAACCCAAATTGCCACATTCACTGAAGACAACCTATATACATTTCATAAATAAATTCAACCTCTTAGCTTCCAATCCTACAGTGTGTAAGATGCATGTAGAACTAGGTGGTCACTAGATCTGTAATATCTATTAACTCCACATATTTACTCGGTAGATCTAGCCATATTTCAATAGATCTAATAATCGATATAGGCTACAAATCTTACTGTGATATATGTCTTGCAGTGAACCTCCGCCGCAGTATTCCATACAGATCCACAGTTTATCCCGCCGCAAGTAGCTCCCGTAGTAAGCGATGATGTTGGGGTGGCGACAATCCTTCATCATCAAGATCTCTTGCTGTATAATGGCGAAGTCATCCCCTTGAAGAATTAAGAACAAATCACAGTTAAAACACGCACGGACGTACTGGTAGATAAAGGCGGCCAATTGTCTTAGAGGTTACAAAGTGTGATATTGTGGCTTGAGGGTGTACTACTTAGTTACTGCTTACTGTACCCTACATCCCCTACTTACCCTTACTTATACATATTTGCAGTTTTCTCACCCTGTAACCTCGTATCTCACTCAAATTATAAATTGGAAGCGACATTTTAGACATTGTTAATTGAAAGAAATGTACGAATGAAAATGCTGTCAGAAAGGAGGAGAAAATGCGGACAAGTTTCAAACAATAATAATTGTCTATACCGTACTTCATACGTTAAGCAAGTTATGTTTTGTTAATGTATATACATGATTGTAAAATAGCAGAATGCTAAATAAAGAAAGATACTACTACTAATACAAATCAACATATTCTTCTCTTCTTCTCTTATGCCCACATTGACACATATGTCATCATGCGTCTCACCAACCAATAGAGACAACATATTGATAAAAGGAAAAAATTGTATGACACAAACCTAAGCAGGAAATTGGCTTAAAAGTGTATGATTGGACTTGTAAAACGTAGCATTGGTTTCGTTAGTCACCTACCTGGTTCCAGTTTGATGACTTTGATAGCAGCCAAGTCGTTTGAAGATAACCGCTTTGCCTGGAAACATTTTCAAGACGAAATATTTATAAGTAAACGTTGAAACAACCGAATTTAGATACGTAGCCTAAATTAGTTGTACAAGTTGAGTAACCACTCAAAATTTGCAAGTTAGCTTTTATTTATAAACACACAAAAATAACACAAAAATAACACTTTAAACAAAACTTTGGCATTTTTCAATGGAAAAGTGAGTAAAAACCAGAATCAGCTCGTGGCCATAAATACCAAAACACCTAGGGCTTACTGTACATTTAAAGTAATTGGTACTAACTTTTACTTTCTATGTTTGCTTGTGTTAACTTAAACTAGGGCTGGCTACAATTTTAAGAAAATGAGATTGACAAAAAAACCATTACAAACACAAAAACAAATCTATAGCTTTGGAGGGTGGAATAAGTTTCAAGAAGTATTACACGTGTACTCATCGGGAAGTCTTCGGGTAGGCTACGGATACCGCACAACTAGTAGTTAGCCCTACTTTAAAGTAGGCCTAACCGCCTAAGTAGAACTGAACTGCATTTTTATTTTTTATTATATTTTTATATTATATTTTTATTATTATTATCGAACAAATTTTGCTGGGAGTGTAAACTTAAATGTTTATAGTTGTCAGATAACGAATAATAATGATTTTGTACATAGCCTAATCTAGTTCAAGCCAAATCTGCTTCAAAACATCGTTTTCGATGTGATTCCATCAAAATTGGCCGTTTGCCGGAACTTTGCCCATCCCATACCGCTTTCAAGACTAGAACAGTGCATTTATGGGAATTTTTACAATATTATGTTTGGATTTTTAAGCTTATAGTTGGCAACCCTATTCAGAAAGCATTCTTTTACTTTGATCATGTAGGCCTAACGTTTTTTTCTGTTCTACAATAATTTTTACATGCCCAGGCCTACTAAATGTAGCCTAACCTCCCACTCTAAATCTTCAAGAGTAAGCCTAGTTTATGGAAAAAATTATTCTACTTTACTTAGACCTACTGATCAAACAATAATCTATGCCATGCTCTATCTAAAACTTAGAACCTAGCCTACAAACAATGTTTTGGAACATATCCATGTCTACCTTTTTTCAATCTAGGCCTAATACTCCATCTAATGCTCAATCTAATAGCCTAGGGCCTACTCGTCAAATGTCCTTACTGATTGGTGCTCTAAGTCTAGACTACATATACATGTATTAAGCATTAAACTTCCAAAATAAATAAAAACAAATTCACATTTAGAGTCTACCCACTCAGTCACTTAACTGATTTGCAGTGGGGGACTTTAATTTAAAGTTACTAAACCAACCCTGTAGTCTTCGAACACCATCGACGAGTAGGGTTGCCAGATCTATAAAATAGTTGAGAGGGACAAAATGACAAATGTGGGAAAAAGAAATACCTCGCGCTGCGGCCACCACGAAGTGGTTATTTTTTGCATTTCAAAACATTTTTAATATTTTTTTACCCTCTCCTTGGAGTGATTTGGATTGGAGTGATAAGTGATTTCGCCCAATTACATAATTGTTCTTTAACTAATTCCTAATTACTTCACATAATAAGTAAATAAATAAATAAATAAATAAATAAATAAATAAATAAATAAATGAATGAATAAATAAATAAATAAATAAATAAATAAATAAATAAATAAATAAATAAATAAATAAATAAATAAATAAATAAATAAATAAATAAATAAATAAATAAATAAATAAATAAATAAATAAATAAATAAATAAATAAATAAATAAATAAATAAATAAATAAATAAATAAATAAATAAATAAATAAATAAATAAATAAATAAATAAATAAATAAATAAATAAATAAATAAATAAATAAATAAATAAATAAATAAATAAATAAATAAATAAATAAATAAATAAATAAATAAATAAATAAATAAATAAATAAATAAATAAATAAATAAATAAATAAATAAATAAATAAATAAATAAATAAATAAATAAATAAATAAATAAATAACCTAGTGTGCTAGAGCATACTTGGACTTAATTTAACATTTAAAAAATAAAATATTACAAGGGTTAGGCCTATCTTATGCGATGCCGATAACACTATATTTTCTACCCTCTCCTTGGAGTGATTTGGATTGGATTGGTTACAACGTTCGGTCGACAGCAATGATCTAACGTCATGCAAACGCATCAGACTCGCAAGCTCGTTCGCTCGCTCAGTCGATGGGTCGACACTCGCCAGTCGAAACTTAAAGTCGATTTTAAATGTCGTTGCATGTATGCAAAACATAGGTCGAAAAACAAAACATTTCAATAATCTTGAAGCTAGATAGTTTAAACTGCATTTTGGAGGAATTATTTGCAAATAATACTGTTTTTTTCAGCTTGATTCGACCGTATTCGACAGGAAAGCGGGACATTTTACAACTAAGCTTGAAACGGGATCCGCGAAATTCAAACGGGACAATCCTGCCGAAAGCGGGACGTATGGCAACCCTATCGACGAGTGAGCGATAACCAATCAAAGATCGATATTTCAAATATGAAACATATGAATCAGTGATTGGACAGTGCAAACACCTGCGGACAAATGCCAGAATCAACAAGGCCGATTCAGAACAACTTTGAATTTATTGAGTGCTTCGTTGCTAAGACGGCTCTAAAGTCACCGTTTTACTTATTCCTAATCCAAGACGTAATGGAATTGAATCCACATTAGAAGTTAAAAAACTTCTGCCTGAAGCGGGATTTGAACTCGGGACCTTCTGCATTGGAAGCAGGGATGCTAGGCCTAACCACTGGACCAACGAGCCACCTAAACGATTCCAACGATTAATTGTTTTGTTAGTTGAGACTTCAAGGGTAAATCACATGTAGGTTAGGCATAGGCCTAGGCCTTATGCAGTATTGGCTTCATCTCTTGTAAACTCTATGTATGAGACAATCCCTCCAACAATTAAATTAAAACTAGGCTATGCTAGGCCCTAGGCCTAGGCGTAGCCTAGGGCACACCTACTTACTCCAGTCAAAGATGGGGTAGGCCCTAGCCTAGGCCCTAGGCCTCTATGTTGCTAGGCTAGACCTACTAGTGTGTCATACACTGGCATAATTATTAATTGGTAGACAGACAGCTAGAACTACGTAGGCCCTAGGCATAGGCTAGACATAGGTAGGTGGGTGAGCTTATGTCAATGGGGTTATTGGTCCTTCTTATGCTAGGGGCCTAGGCCTAGGCTAGGCATAAGCTCAGGTAATGAAAGACAATTTCACCAAGCCAGATATCTGTGGGCCTAGATACAAGCCTATGGAAGTTTCTTCTTTGCCTAGGGCTCCCTAGACCTCTAGCCCAATTTCATGCTACCTAGGCCCTAGGGCCTAGGCCTAGGCTAGGCCAAGGCTTTAGACCTCACTTACAAATGGCCAACAATTTTTCTTGTCAGGAAATCCTTGTTTGGCACCAGAGGTTATTTTGACATACGACGAGGCAATATATTCCAACTTAGTCTACGACCTAGGCCTACAATGAAAAGCCTGGACCAGAGGTCCTAGGCCTACCCTAGGCCTACATTTTGACATTCACACTAACCTTGTAAACATCGCCATACGTTCCACTTCCAATTCTTTGAATAAGTTCGTATTCATCTTGCGGATTTCTTCTACTTATATCTGAAGACAACGCACCAGCTCCGTGAGCCATTGCAACGAATTGTGTTCAATATGCAGATATTATTCTTATAACTCCGAAATATTATGATAACCTAGCACAACGAGCCCTAGGCCTACATTTGCTTTCCACCCCACTGCCGTCTTCGCTCATCGGGAGCAGAGTTCTGAAATTAAAAGGGCGGTGAATTCAAAAGCCAAAATGTAATTTTAATTTCTCAAGAAAAGCACATTGATAAAAGTTTATTAGTTACATTAATTCTCATGAAATTTTTATGATCGAACATATAATAGCAATACATATATTACATAAAGGTGAAATGTAGAAGAACAGTAAAGAAATATTTATATTTTCTAAACCACGCCCTATTATAGATATGTTGGCCATCTTGTAATCGTTGGCAAAATGAGACTTTATTCGGTTGGCAGAGTTGGCAGCATGTAATAAAAGGGGCGTACTGTCATGTGAATAGGGGTGTCTGTCATTGTCAGCACAAAGTCTGTGTAACTTTTTATTTTTCATAACTTCCACCAAATATTTTGCTTGAGTTTACACTCGTGCAGTTAAAGATTTAGAATAATCTGTGAATCTGATATTCATCTTTAGTCTACCGTTATCATGATGGTAAGTGATGTGTGTCGTTCTTCCAAAGAAGAAGCCTTAAGTTGGCCCGGCCATGCGCGTCGGCCTAACCCTAGCTAGGCCACCTAGGTCTTGGCCAAAATTCAAAAACAAGTTCAATGCAAAACCCAAAGCTTACTATACGTTATCTGCCGAAGGCATTGGTAGGCCTAGTTCAGGATTTCTCTATACCTATAGGCCTAGTTATTAGTTAGGCTAGCTAATGTCGTAAAATACGCCTACCTTTGCCTCCCAGTGTAGCCCTAGCCTAGGCCCACTAGGCCTAGGTCTAGCTAGCCCTAGACCCTAGGCACTGCACTCCGATTAACAATTGCCTGGGAAAAGGTTCCAGATTGCCCGGGAACAAAAAGGTATTGCTGGGCTATTGTGGACTGCGCTTAATCGCCCTCAGTGTGCATTCCTTAAGACAAGTAAACATCAACGTATTTTTATCTCTGTTACATGTACATAAGAATTATGGTCGGTGCACAATAGCCCGGGAAAGAGCTTCCCGTTACCGTTAACGTTACCGGGCAATGTTAAATTATAGCGAACTTTCCCGTTACCGTTACCGGAGCTTCTTCCCGGGCTATTGTGCACCGACCATTAACACTAAGTGTGCAGAGCTACAGGTTGCCTACAGTAGGCTAGACCTATGCCTAGCCTAGCATAGCCTATTCTCAGGCCCTAGACATAAGATATCCTAGGCCCTGCAATTATATTACTTGTGTCCTCTTCCAAATCAGTTGTCATTTTGTATTGATGTAGGCCTAGCACAAGGATCGAATGTAAGTTATTTAAATCTGAACTTAGCCTTAACCCAAACTTGACTGAAAATTGTACACATCTTTCACTTGGCATTGTGTTTTATAAGGAAATTAACCAAAAGAGATCTTTTCAGTTGACATATAGGCCTACTGCATCGTACATAGGCCTATGTTCACCAGCCACGATAGCGCAATCATTTACAAGCAGCGAAGACTCAGCTTTATGTATTAGTTTACTACAGACGGCTTAGCGACGTAAGTCTCTGGGTGTCTTCCAATTTCCAAGTCCCTTGATTACCTAAACCCTGTGTTGTACATAGGCCGCAACAAGCAAACGAAACCGAAGCTTTTTTACCACTCCAACCTGAAAACATTCGCTGCTGACAAAACGCATCTCGCTCTCACTGTGGACTACGTGTAATCCTGCCTAATTAAAAGTAATAAAACTACTACAAAAGAAAATATGTGAAAACTATCTAAAATTTTAAAATAGGCTAACATATTTTTGTAAACTAGACAAATAAACAAATATTATTAAAAATTATCTGACCACTCTCCCCCCCCCCCCCCCCCCCCCCCCCCCCCCTCCATCAGTGTGTGCGGACATTAATAGCCTGTATTTTGTTAACTAAGACTACAATTAGGCCTACACTACTCTATCCCACCACCTCCGTTTTATTATCACTTCAAGTATTGCTAACATTTTTCTATTTTACTATTAAATTATACTGATATTTTTTCTCTTAACAGGAAGGATTAGAGGACAATACAGATATCCTAAATGAGGACAATAGAAAGGTAAAGGATCGTTACATTTTAATTTGTCAACAATCAATAAAAAAAAGACAATGTTTTTATTATGTCTAAAACTGAGAAATAGGATTGATACTCAGTAATATTTATGACAAAAATATATTCAACTACATGTTCTATAGGCTGTTTGCGCTTGTTGTTTTATGTATTAATAAATACGTGTAATAATGTGTATCAATAATGTGTATGTGTGTATAATGTGTGTGTGTATGTAATGTGTACGTGTATCCCTACCAGCACTCGACTACATGTATTTTTTCTCAAATAAGTAAGCTGTTGGAAGTAGATCCCTTTCTAAAATGTATTAGACTTAACATTAATATCTTTGTTAACATAGAATAGACAATATAAACTACGTATATATTTAAGATTAACTTTACAGTAGACTTGGGAAATAATTGCATCCAATTGCTGTGAAGTCTATCCACTCCATGTCTTGTACAATTTATTTCTGTTCAAATATCTTGATGAATTCATGATATGTACCCATTAATATCACACACCTTCTGTTTCTAATTATTGCAGTCCGGAACTGGAAGATCGGAGACTGTGGACTTGACTGACAATTCACTGATGGTGGACATTTCAGATGCTCTAAGTGAAAAAGATAAAGTAAAATTCACAGTGCATACAAAGGTAGATATATAAGAAGCTTTTCCTTTAGACTGCTTACAATAAGTCAAGAGCATATGTATTTATAAGTGGTTACTTTGCCACACTCTCATTGCCGTTAAATACATAAGTTTTCCATTTTTGTATTTTTCAGACCACCCTTCCCGAGTTTCAAAAACCCGAGTTCCTAGTTGTACGTCAACATGAGGAATTTGTGTGGCTACATGACCGGTTTGAGGAGAATGAAGACTATGCAGGCTTTATTGTATGCTGATATCTTTTAATTGTTTACTTTTAATTATAGGCTACATTTTTTAAAAAGGTGTTACCAGTGGGTCCCTTTACATGTCACAGCACATAAAAAGCACATATCACTCAAAAAATATATAATTTGACACTAGTAACAATATAAAAACTCAATCTGTGTGTGGTATGGTCCCATGTTCTTTATAAAATTCTGTAGTGGAACGTCAATAATCGTATTTTTCTAGCAGAGTTAGGGGGAAAGCATGTGGGCCCTCATTCCCGAACAGTTTTAGGGTTGTAAAGTTGCGCCCCCTATTCCGTAACCCTGGCACAAGTACGTACTGGAATGAGGGTCATGGTGACAAATGCAATGTAGGCCTATGTGTTGCTGAGTTCCCGCCGTGAGTTACGTTGATCTTCTTGTAGATTCCCCCTGCCCCGCCGCGACCCGACTTTGACGCATCTCGGGAAAAGCTGCAAAAGCTGGGCGAAGGAGAAGGAACGATGACCAAGGAAGAATTTAACAAAATGAAACAAGAGCTTGAAGCGTGAGTAGTACTGGCCTTTAGACAAAAATTTTAGTAAAAAGTACCCACTAAACTCTGCATGATTGGGAAACACGTGAATTCTCCACACATTATTGTCATCGTATCTGAACCGCTAGTTCAGTAAGGAACAATAAATATATAAAATACATTTCTATATGTTGTTTACCCACTCAATTACAATAGACCCTGACCCATTCACCTAACTATGTATCTCAAGTCTGGTAGGGTAACTTTAGTTGAACATTATTAACCTACTGTTGCTCTACTGTCTATATTGTGTAGTATTATTCATGCATTTGAAAAGAGGGTGTATGATTTGAGGTACCGTAATGCTAATTAAATTTGAAACACCTTTCTTCAAGATGACATAATTTAGTGGTATGCTCATTGCTCGATGCTTATTCCTTAGTATCTGTTCTAACTTTTTTTCTCTCCCACCAACTTATCAAAACTGTTTCTGTTTCAGAGAGTATCTTGCAACATTTAAGAAGACTGTTGCCATGCACGAAGTGTTCCTCTGCCGTTTAGCAAACCATCCTGTGTTTCGTAACGACCACAACTTCCGGGTGTTTCTAGAATACGACCAAGACCTCTGTGTTCGCAGTAAGAACAAAATGGAGGTTCTTGGAGGTTTCATGTCCTCGTTTACGAAAACGAAAGATGAACTCGTTCTCTCGGCAACTGTGAAAGATGTCAACGACTTCTTTGAACAAGAGAAAAATTTCCTTATCGATTATCATTCCCATCTAAAAGATATTACCGCTAAGTCTGATAGGATGACCAAACGCCACAAAGGTGTGTATTTTTTAGTCAGGTTAAGTAAATATATGAATATGACTGTTATTACTTAGTAAGGAACATACTGTAACCTACTTTATAAAAATATTTCAATTGCCGTGCCCCTTTCGTAGTGCAATGTTTCAATTACGGTTCGGCATTGTGAGCTAAGAAAAAATTCCAATCAGCATTCATGTTTCACATATACTCACATGAAACACGGCCACTGGTTGTAGAATGGGTCATCGCTTTGCTTACAGCGTAAGCCTGGAAATGAAACATAAAACTCACAAATATGTTCATATGTATTTAAAACCCAGTAGAGAGTTCACAAATGGGCGAGCAAAGCCCTTCTGCATTCACATATTGTTGTGGTTGGTTCTCCAATTGATAGGTCAGATACCAATGCATTATGATTTTGGTATATGTAGCACTATAAACCATTAGGCTAGGCCCTATATAGGCCTTTTCTTATTTCTTGTAACATTCTACTGTATTATTTTTTAATGCAAACAAATAAACTGATCAAATCACTTAAAAACAACTTTCTACGATAAGTGACTGACCTTGTCACCTTTTATCAGTTTTCTTACAGACTTTTTCTTTTCAGATGTAGCAGATTCATATATAAAAATATCATCAGGCCTTATTCAAATGTCAACGATTGATAACGGAGACCTTGAAAAATTCCTCACCAAAGTGGCAGAAACGTTCGAAAAGGCTAGGGTAAGTTTAATTGGCATGTAGACTTCGAATTGATAGTATATTTTAGTTTTATGTAAGTAGGGGATAAGAATATAGGAAACCCAACAGCTTACCTGGTTAATGACTGCAGGGGTCTGGTAGATAAAATTAGGGTTTACACATAAAAGAATTCAGCGATAAAACGTCGAAACTGTTTCGGCCAAACAGGGCCTTGTTCACTCGACGAGTGCAGTATTTTAGTTTGGCCATTGTTCTATTGCCATGCGTGAAAATAACAATGCATCTACTCTACCGCAAATTGCGTGAACGCTGTTTCAACTAAAGTAAACAGATACCTATACTCATGCTGTCATATTACATTCTTGTACTCAACCGCAAATTGCGTGAACGCTGTTTCGACTAAAGTAAAGAGATACCTATATCTATATGAAAAACCTACCTATATGAAAAAACTGTTTCAACTAAAGTAAACAGATACCTATACTCATGCTGCCAACGGCCAACCGCCAATTGCGTGAACGCTATTTCAACTAAAGTGAAGAGAAACCTATACTCATGCCGTCATATTACATTCTTATACTCAACCGCCAATTGCGTGAACACTGTTTCAACTAAAGTAAACAGATACCTATGCTCATGTTGTCATATTACATAGCCTACTTATACTCAACCGCCAATTGCGTGAACGCTGTTTCAACTAAAGTAAACAAATACCTATAGGCCTACTCATGTTGTCATATTACTTACTTATACTCAACCGCCAATACCTATACTCATACTCATACCTATACTCATGCTGTCATATTACATTCTTATACTCAACCGCCAATTGCGTTAACGCTGTTTCGACTAAAGTAAAGAGATACCTATATCTATATGAAAAACCTACCTATATGAAAAAACTGTTTCAACTAAAGTAAACAGATACCTATACTCATGCTGTCATATTTCATTCTTGTACTCAACCGCAAATTGCGTGAACGCTGTTTCAACTAAAGTAAGCAGATACCTATACCTACTCATGCTGTCATATTACATTCTTATACTCAACCGCCAATTGCGTGAACGCTATTTCAACTAAAGTGAAGAGAAACCTATACTCATGCCGTCATATTACATTCTTATACTCAACCGCCAATTGCGTGAACACTGTTTCAACTAAAGTAAACAGATACCTATGCTCATGTTGTCATATTACATAGCCTACTTATACTCAACCGCCAATTGCGTGAACGCTGTTTCAACTAAAGTAAACAAATACCTATAGGCCTACTCATGTTGTCATATTACTTACTTATACTCAACCGCCAATTGCGTGAACGCTGTTTCAACTAAAGTAAACAGATACCGCTATACTCATGTTGTCATATTACATACTTATATTCAACCGCCAATTGCATGAATGCTGTTTTAACTTAAGTAAACAGATACCTATACTCATGCTGTCATATTACATTCTTATACTCAACTGCCAATTGCGTGAACGCTGTTTCAACTAAAGTAAACAGATACCTATACTCATGTTGGTATAGGCTATTACAATCTTATACTCAACCACCAATTGCGTGAACGCTGTTTCAACTAAAGTAAACAGATACCGCTATACTCATGTTGTCATATTACATTCTTACACTCAACCGCAAATTGCGCGAACGCTGTTTCAACTTAAGTACACAGATACCTATACTCATGTTGTTATATTACATTCTTATACTCAACTGCCAATTGCGTGAACGCTGTTTCAACTAAAGTAAACAGATACCTATACTCATGTTGTTATATTACATTCTTATAGTCACCGCCAATTGCGTGAATGCTGTTTCAACTAATGTGAACAGATACCTATACTCATGTTGTCATATTACATTCTTACACTCAACCGCCAATTGCGTGAACGCTGTTTCAACTAAAGTGAACAGATACCTATACTCATGCTGTCATATTACATTCTTATACCTACTCAACCGCCAATTGCGTGAACGCTGTTTCAACTAAAGTAAACAGATACCTATACTCATGTTGGTATAGGCTATTACAATCTTATACTCAACCACCAATTGCGAGAACGCTTTTTCCACTTAAGTAAACAGATACCTATACTCATGTTGGTATCTTACATTCTTACACTCAACCGCCAATTGCGTGAACGCTGTTTCAACTAAAGTAAACAGATACCTATACTCATGTTGGTATATTACATTCTTATACTCAACCGCCAATTGCGTGAACGCTGTTTCAACTAAAGTAAACAGATACCTATACTCATGTTGGTATATTACATTCTTACACTCAACCACCAATTGCGTGAACGCTGTTTTAACTAAAGTAAACAGATACCTATACTCATGTTGGTATCTTACATTCTTACACTCAATCGCCAATTGCGTGAACGCTGTTTCAACTAAAGTACAGAGATACCTATACTCACGTTGTTATATTACATTCTTATACTCAACCGCCAATTACGTGAACGCTGTTTTAACTAAAGTGAACAGATACCTATACTCATGTTGTCATATTACATTCTTACACTCAACCGCCAATTGCGTGAACGCTGTTTCAACTAAAGTGAACAGATACCTATACTCATGCTGTCATATTACATTCTTATACCTACTCAACCGCCAATTGCGTGAACGCTGTTTCAACTAAAGTAAACAGATACCTATTCTCATGTTGGTATAGGCTATTACAATCTTATACTCAACCACCAATTGCGAGAACGCTGTTTCCACTTAAGTAAACAGATACCTATAGGCCTACTCATGTTGGTATCTTACATTCTTACACTCAACCGCCAATTGCGTGAACGCTGTTTCAACTAAAGTAAACAGATACCTATACTCATGTTGGTATATTACATTCTTATACTCAACCGCCAATTCCGTGAACGCTGTTTCAACTCAAGTAAACAGATACCTATACTCATGTTGGTATATTACATTCTTACACTCAACCACCAATTGCGTGAACGCTGTTTTAACTAAAGTAAACAGATACCTATACTCATGTTGGTATCTTACATTCTTACACTCAATCGCCAATTGCGTGAACGCTGTTTCAACTAAAGTACAGAGATACCTTTACTCACGTTGTTATTTTACATTCTTATACTCAACCGCCAATTACGTGAACGCTGTTTTAACTAAAGTGAACAGATACCTATACTCATGTTGTTATATTACATTCTTATACTCAACCGCCAATTGCGTGAAAGCTGTTTTGAACTAAAGTAAACAGATACCTATACTCATGTTGTTATATTACATTCTTATACTCAACCGCCAATTGCGTGAACGTTGTTTCTACTAAAGTAAACAGATACCTATACTCATGTTGGTATATTACATTCTTACACTCAACCACCAATTGCGTGAACGCTGTTTCAACTAAAGTAAACAAATACCTATACTCATGTTGGTATCTTACATTCTTACACTCAACCGCCAACTGCGTGAACGCTGTTTCAACTAAAGTACACAGATACCTATACTCATGTTTTATTACATTCTTATACTCAACCGCCAATTGCGTGAACGCTGTTTCAACTAAAGTGAACAGATACCTTTACTCATGGTGTTATATTACATTCTTATACTCAACCGCCAATTGCGTGAACGCTGTTTCAACTAAAGTAAACAGATACCTATACTCATGTTGTTATATTACATTCTTATACTCAACTGCTAATTGCGTGAACGCTGTTTCAACTAAAGTAAACAGATACCTATACTCATGTTGTTATATTACATTCGTATACTTAACTGCCAATTGCGTGAACGCTGTTTCAACTAAAGTAAACAGATACCTATACTCATGTTGTTATATTACATTCTTATACTCAACCGCCAATTGCGTGAACGCTGTTTCATTTAAAGTAAATAGATACCTATACACATGTTGTTATATTACATTCTTAATGTTTTGTGTGAAATCGGATTTTAGATTTTGGTCATTTTTTAGCTGTTGGTAATTAAAGTTTAAAATTACTAGGGCAGTAATTTTAAACTTTAATTTTGTAGGCTATGAACATGATATTATGAATTATTTTGTATGTTATTTAATGTTGATTAACATTTGCATCCCTAGTAGCTAGGTAGGTTCTAATGAAATGTTAATGGCACCAACACTTTGTTTGTAGAAAATCGAAGGTCGTGTGGCTTCAGACGAGGATCTGAAACTATCCGACACGTTGCGCTACTACATGCGTGACTCGTTTGCCGCCAAGCGTTTGCTGTACAGAAGACTCCGCTGTTTAGCAAACTACGAAAACGCCAATAGAAATCTCGAGAAAGCTCGAGCAAAGAACAAGGATGTCCATGCAGTGAGTGTTGCTCTAACCTTTACTGACTATAGCGCTCACAGCAACCGATTTATCGACCATATTTCACTTTACTCTCATAATTTTAGCAACTCTGATTCATACCCCTATTATCATTCATGTTACATGGGTGCCTACCTTACTGAATTTTGATTTTTAATGTTGATTCTAAAAAACAATATAGGTGTATTTTTTCAATGTTTGTTTGTTTAAAATATATAGATACAGTAAACCCTCATTAATTCAAACTCTTATGTCAAATGTTCATTTAGTCCAATATTTTTTAATTTGAATTAGTTTTTAGCACCCCTTGTAACTGGAATTAATGAGGTTTTACTGTAGGCCTAGTCCTATAGTGAAATCCAAACTTCTTCATTATAAACTCAATACTGTACCAGTAGTGTGACTAGTGTCAGAATGTTAATTTATTACATGCACAATTTCTTCATAGCCAAAGGATATATTACTCATATTTGAGAGAATCCTTCGGGATCTCGAAAACAATTGAGTTACAAGTTACCCCTGTCCTAGATTATTTTGTGGTAGGTCATTTTACTATTCTTCTAAATTGGGACAACTTTTCAATTTTCTGCTAATGGTGTTACCTAATTTTTTTACATCTATGGCTAAAGATGAAAATGAGTTCTTGATTTTATTTGAAACTTCTTGCAATGCTCGTTTATCATCCAGAAGTGTGTGAAATTAGTCCCCAAAACAAATAGGTATACTACTACTATGAACCATGATCAGTTTTAAATTAGCAAATATGTTGCTATAGTGTAGGCCTAGTAGATGCATAACTGAGTTTTGGACAACCTGTGGGTTATAGCGTCACAACACATTAATCCGCCGATCATCCAGAACTCGGTCATATGGATCGTGTTGGAAACTTTTCAGTGTTTAACTTTAAGAGTAAATCGGTTTATTAACATGATTGCAATTTTTCTCATTCCCGCTTGCTTAGGCTTTGGAAGTGGCTGATGTGAGTATTTTCCTTTAGTAGTAAACCAAATGCTTAGATTAGTTGAAAGGCTTTGAAAAGTGTGTTACATATTCATTAATTTCTGAATTTTCATCTTCTTCATATTTATTGTCACCCCATTTATCCTTGTCCCTAACCATAGCAAGGACAATGTTACCAGTTTTATTTTAAATTGATAATTTAATTATATGTAAAAAAGTATATATAGGCCTACTACAGTGTATAATCTATATCTCTCTTTCTGTGACAGGCCGAAGTCGCTCAGCAGCAAGCGTGTGACAAGTTCGAGCAGATGTCCGATAAAGGCAAAGAAGGTACGTTGTGAATACTAAATGAATTGAAATTGAAAAAAAAAATGAAACATGGCAAGGCCATTATACAGGTTATACATTGTACACTACTTTCATTTACTATACATTTTTAGCATACAAAACTAGAATGTGTTGCAAACAATATGTATGTAGCACCCTGTAGCAACCCTTCAGGCCTATTTATATTTACAATCAACTCGTTCAGTTATGGGAACGTGTTTTCAGTGGGGAAACATTACGACATGTAGGTCTACCAAGTGCCTAATATGCGCACTATACCGGTATTTACTAACCGAAAATGTTCGTGTTGTTCGGCAGAGTTGATGGACTTCAAGACGAGACGAGTGGCTGCGTTCCGCAAGAACCTAGTGGACATCGCGGAGCTGGAAGTGAAACACGCCAAGGCACAGGTGCAGCTGTTCAAGAACTGTCTGGCGGTTTTGCAGGAAGAGTGACTGCCAGTCTGCATCGCACCGCACGACATAGCGGCCTTCCTGTGACAGTCCGCGCCACGGTACCAAGTCATCTTCTTGCTACCTTGTCTTACTTGATGCAAACTTTGGCTTTGTATTTTGGTCCATCTTATTTTGTTATAATGTGATATCTAATACATAAGATTATTCCTGCCAACCCATTTTTAGTTTCAAATAGGCCCCTCTAATTTGATATTTTTTCTTTATACATAATTATGCTACTATTATAAGTGTGTATGATATAAACATTTACCATGTTAAAAAATGTACTTGTGTTGATAAGTATAACGTTTATTTACGGGACAAACTGTTCTCCGTTCTCTATTCACTATTCAGCATTGATTCGGAACACACATCTTAGCCTCAAGGCTGTCATCATCAAGTTTGGACTAATTCTATAACTTCTTGTTATCGTTATAAAATAAACTAAGTATATAGAGATATATCACACTTCAAACTTTTGTGGCTCAGAATAGCTGCTGGAGTTATTGGAAATACATTGATGCATGTATTGCATAAAATCGATTTGGGGAAGGATTAGCGAAGGGTGAAATATGGTGACTAAGGTTGACATTGGGCCATGGTTAAACAGAATATGAGGTAGCCTTTCTACAAGACAATAATACAGTAGAGATCCATCTCTTCAGCTCTAGGAGGGACGTGTGCACATTGTCGAGCCTCATTTAAATACCTCGTGTGGTCATTTTTGTTAAGCTTAATCCCCTCATATTTATAATAAGCTATTAAAAGTAAAAACACAGTTACACACAGTCATAATAATACCACCACCAATATTAGGCATCTGCAATTTGTTTTGCTAGAATTGATCGTTTTATGTTCATGGAAAATGAGTAATGACACACCCTTTTAGATGAGACTATGTATGGACCGGCTTGCTTAGATACGTGAATGTTGAACATTGAGAGATGATTGTGACTGTGACTATGTATGTATGAACGAGCTTGCTTCGATACATGAACGTAGAACATTGAGAGATTATTGTGACTGTGGATTTGACACTTAGTATCCTTCATTCTTTGATACCTAACTCACAACTCTTGGATTTGGTGTGCTACTATGAGCCATCCTCGTATATTATAAAATATAAATAATGAACACGTACTATTTGAGAGGTTTTGAAGTCTGCATTTTACAACCTACCTGAAGTTCACAGAATATAACAAGATTAATGCTTGTATTGGTAGAACATCAACCAATTATGAATTTAAGAATTTAACTTGAGAAGCCACAGATACACGTTGACCTTTTAGAAGTCGGGGTTTTAGTTAGAATAGTTCGGGTTCCAATGGCCAACTTCCAAGTGTTTTCAATGAATTAGTAGTCATTTTGCACACTCTCAAAATGAGGTTATCTGCTCGTAAGTATATTGATTCCATTTGAATGTACAGTGGAGCATCAATTATACGTTTTGTACTTATACGTTTTTCGTATTTATACGTGATTTCTATATGGTCCCGGCAATTTCCAGGAGAATCAATGTTAAAATAATTTAATTGTACGTTATTTGGTTATGTACGTTATTTTCGGTTATACGCGACAGAAATTGTTCCCCCCAGACATCTTAGTAGTGATTATACGCTAATTGGTTTTATTTGTCATCCGAAATCACTTCCTGAAAGCGCAAGCTTTATCTCGTTTGGGATATGCAGCTGTGAATGCGCAAGAATGGAATGTTGTTATTGTCAAGCAGTCACCCCGCCTCGAGCCCCCCTCCCCTCCACTCATTCGCTACCCTTGCTCATGTCTGGCTCTTGGCAGGTAGCCCAAGCCCTGAGGCATCGTATAGCGCCAACCCCTCACCCCCTCCCCAACAACTATGTTTCACAGAGCGTCTGCATATCATTCCAAGTTTGTTGGTGTTTTTAACTTTATACCACGTGTTCATAATGGCTTGTTTTGTCGATTGGTTGTTTTATTACTATCCTCTGATTTTATAGTAACATTTCCTGTATTGATCTGATTGTTTCATCAATTTGTTGATTTTAAATAATTATCCGCGCCCCCGACCTTGCCGACGTACATAGCTGAGCCAACAGCTGCCGCCAGCCCGTGATAGCGGTCTCCTGGTGACGCGCGGCCGTACAGTGGCGTTCAAAACTTGTTTCCACGTTGACATTTATAACCGAAAAACGATTAATCAAGGTAAATATTGATCTGGGACTGAAAAAATAAAGCGATCGATGCTGAAAACGATACGGCGAGCAATGATATTGTGAATAAAATGATAGTTACTTTCGGCCGGGACTATTCGAAATAAATACGACGATTTTCACGTATAACATGTAAAATATATATATTTAGGCCTAAGCACTATTTCACCCCCCCCCCCCCCCCCCCTGCTCCTACGTGCGCTAGAACACACGTTGAAGAGAATTGTTGTACTGCAGAATGAGGAGACTGCCGAGAGTCGCCATCTCCACTCATTACAAACGAAAACAAATGTAATTGTAGTTATACGCTTTTTGTACTTATACGTTTTTTTTCGGTTTGGCCCTTGTAAAACGTATAGCCTAATCGAGGCTCCACTGTAATTGATTGATTTGCCTGTTTCATATCTAAAAATAAGTTAAACTTTGTTTGAACTAAAACTGAAACACATTTCGACCTTCATAATTTGATGTACGTACTGTATTGGAATTTTACACTTGTTGAAGTACAAGTACTTAATTTTTGTTATTTATTTCATGTGTGTTGATCAATAACCTATAGATTGCACCATATTATCACACAGTAAATCTTTAACTTGTGCAGACTGCAAACTACTATTTTGTTGAAAACACTACATTTTATTTTTGCAATGTAAGTTATATTCTCATTCTAGTTTCCTAAGCTTGGTAAAAAATAAATACAGTAGACTGAGTCATTGAATACCAGATTGTGTTAATTTTAATTTTGATCTTTAAATTCTTCACATTTTATTTCACCTCCTATAGATGATTTAGTCTTCCATAAATGAAACAATACAGTTTAGAATTGGGATGCACGTTGTGTGATTTTACTGTTTCTTTGCACATATATTTCAAATTAGCTAGCATTTCTGCATTAATCCCTGTAATAATAATGCTATGTATGATTTGTGACAAGTTTGGAAACTGGTGGTCAAATGTACCATAACGCAAGTATTGGTAGATGCGTCTGCCAGCTCACATAATATTTTCTAGCATCAATGCATAATGATCAGCGCTACTATCAATATAAATTCAGTGAATCATCTTACAGACTGCTATCCTACATTTTATTCTTTGCTTTTTCCTAGTTGGCTTTGAAATAATGTTCATGCAAATATCAATCAATCACATATTTGAATATGTAATGCTTTTTGCTTTGCTTTTTAGCTGAATACCTAAACTACATCATATTTTTAGGATTATATTGTACAAAGAACATATCCTTAAAAGCATTTGCTTATAACTTTGTAAATTGAAGTAGTATCTAAATCTGTATTACAATCATGTTTTGATATTTAAGTCAAAAGAGAAAGATTTTGGCAATGGCTTTGAAAACTGGATACGGTTTGCAAAAAAACTCGAAAGTGGTCCTACATAAGTTGTCAGCTTGTACTCGAATCAATCGAGTAATACATTACTTGATATTGTTTATCACATTCTGCGTTCTGCCAATTAGTGGATGTTGTACAGGAGTGAACTGTACATTCACAGCACTGCAACTTGTTGAATTAATTGAAATATTTAATTATGCCTAACTACTTTCTTGTTCTTTTAATTTGTCTGATAAATAACTTGGAGAATGAACTGTTCTTCATTATAGCCATAGAAAAAGAAACTTCAGTAGCTATGTGTTGGCATGTGTTGGCTCAGAAGTTGTTATATAAGTATCATCGTTATCATTACGTATTATTGCAATGTTCTCGACAAGGGTATAGGATATAGTTATTAATAACCCCAGTTTGAATCTATCTTCAGTCATTCAGTTTAGCTAGATGTGATCGTTGTTCATAGGCCTGTGCTAACATTAAACTACTGTTCGGTGATGATTAGTCGGACGCGCGATCCTAATCTAGTGATTATATTTTATTACAATTGTTTGTCCTTGCTTCTCTGTAAATATTGTTACTGTTGCCCAAAGTGCTTGCTGGCCATATTGTTGTTAAGTGGTGGATTTTCCTTGGCCCTTTGTTCACTCATACCATGAAATATGATCAAGAGCCAGGTTATTAGTCCACGAATGGAATTTTCTGGCCAAATTTGCGTGTCGATCATAATGGTCTCACACTTTTGAATGACTGTTGCCTGGTTCGTGTGTTCTCATTTCACCAGAAGACTGCGTACAAGTCATGCATAAAAGCGATCTCTATATAAACGTGATTATTATTTTTTTACTTACCATTTCAGTACCTACGTAGTAATCCAATCATTCAACCTTAAATTCATAATCGATTTTATTTTTTCATACTGTACCACAAGTTAAACCCAGTGTGACTGTGAGTTGTATCATATAACACTGTACTCGTACTCCTGTTTCAATCATGTGACACCTCGGCATAAATTTACATGCGCTTGAACCCTGGAACCTGTTAAATAATAATACTTAATTAGTTAGTGTGCATACATGGAATGTAGTGTGGTTTACTGATGGGCTTAATGGTTCAAATAATGCCATCTGCATTGCGGATGCTGATCGTTGGCAAATCAACAATCTAATTCTGTTCATTCTGTTGTGTTCAAACAAAAATGCTGTACAATCACCAATGTTTTTATACAGACATCTAACTATCATTACCTAAAGTGTTGGATCTGTGTAAAACTTACATAACTGCTGATAATAGAAATTACACTCTCGTTCAATGATGGTTTCTTAATTTTCAATCCACAATATATAGGCTATACCAATATTATCAATTATTAATTAATTGTGTGTATAGGCCCTAAGCGTAAAGCTACCAATGAAATACGTATATGGTTACATAAGCAATTATTTTGCAAACCTGGCCTTCTTAGATAGTCTTGATTGAGATGTTGGTATCGCATTCCATACCAGTAGAAACATAACTAATATGTACACATTCTTTGTTATTGTTTGCAATTCTTAATGGTAATACTAATGGACTTTGTATAGACCTACTTTATTCATTATTAAAGATATGTTAGTACTATATTAAAAGTTGTATGAGAGATAAAAAAGCATATATAAATAATAAATATATTTGTATAAGTACGTAAATGTATCTTTTAAGTGAACGGGGAGTGGCTATGTTTTTTGTTTGTAAATAAAGTTGGAACTAGAAATTATGGTGTACCGTACCAACTATTAATTGGTAATAATAAAAAAGCCATATAACTCAATACAAGACTGGAGCATTTGTCATTTAGCCAGGAATATTATGTTTCCTTCAAGCAGTGTGTTGATATGTCTGTTGTAATGTCAGAAGAAGGGCTTAAGATCGGTACTGTGCATTACCTGTGATTGAATGTTTACATGCAAGACTTTGTAACAACATACCGGTACATTTTATTGAGTTATATACACAATTTGAGTTATTTTGGTAAAAAACATTGTCTTGATTAATGTTTAGGTATATTGTTATATCTTTCTCAAAGTAAATCATTGTAGGATTAAGGTATTATGATTGGCCTTGATGACGGCAAAAGTAATGACAGCATTGCAGTTAAAATAAAAGTAATGTAATTGCTATAGTATACTATGTATGTGTGTGCAAGTTGCAATGGTTGCACTTTGTACGGACTTTATCAATCACAAGTGTACATTTCTTTGTATTGTTGCAGTTTAATTACGTGTACTGTACGTAGTAGGTACAACAGATTTTCAAGCTAATAGCATGGGTTGACTTAGATCTTGGACCAACAAAATGTATTCCAAAGTGGAAATAATGCACGGGTTGTGGAATGCATTATTTTGTGTGTACTCCGCACACGTGTTTCTAAGTTGTATTAAAAGCATTTTACATGACTTGTTTCGTTACTACCTTTATTTTACATTGAAACATTGAATTTACAAACTGGGCTATTCCTGAAATGTACCACAATCACTGAACTGTTTCGAGGCTGGAAGAGCTCCAGCCAATAGTACATCTCCATTGTAGTCGCCGTTTGGTTATAACCATCTATAATTAATCGCTATCATAAGTATTTCTACGTAACTCTGGTTTCCGTCATGGACGAAGTATGCTCTGTTGGTTCGGCTAATTGCAAACTAGGGCCACTCCAACTGCACATGTATATGCAACGATTTTATTGCATACTAAGTTTGAAAACGTATTTTACTCTCGATGGTTGGAAAGTTTATTGCGTAAACTAGCATATTAAAACCTGAAATTCGGCCAGAAATATTGGACGGCAAAAGTGCCCCGAGTTTGTTTTGAAAGAATGACTTTCCACATGCATCATTACGTACCAGGAATGGATAAGTGTTTTCTGTTTAACTACTGGTGCACATATTGTATGTAAAGTATGTGACTTGAGTAAATCAAGAGCAGGTGAGAACACCAATTTATTCTAACAAGTAACAACGCTTCTCCACTCATTTTGTATCCGGTATGGTTACTGATTGAACTATTCTCATCAACAACGTACATTGCCCATTGTTTCGTAAATTAGATTGAGCCAAAAAATAATATGGTGATTGCAGGAGAGTGGTTCGAGTACAGGCATGTTCTGCCCTACCCTTGATTTACTTGCGTTAAGGAATGATCACCGTAAGGTTACTAGTCTAACATAGCATTCTATAGATCTTAAATTATTACAAATCGTATTTATTACTTTTAAATCTTACACAATGATTTTTAGTTTATTTTTGATACAAACAATAAAGATGACAGTGATTAACCACAACCCTTTGAAAGGGGCCATGCAAACAGTTGTTTTGGAGAGATTTCGTATTGATATTTCAAGTTGGCAGTGCTTTGCTGTGACTGAGAATAACAGATTGACATTCTAATTTCTACAGTTAAAATAACACTTAAAAGTTGTTTTGTATTCATCATGTTCTCTCATTTTGTTTTCACCACTTTCCCTTCTTTCGATATTAGAATACACGTACTCGTATAGACTTATGTTTGCAACTGTTTTTTTTTTATTTTTACAGTGCCTTGTATTCTAGGCCTATTAACATTAATATTAATCTTTGGTCCAAACATGAAACATTTTCTTAAATACCAACTGTAGTAATCTAAAACTTATTAACATAATGAAGTACACCCTACACATTAGAGTAGGCAATATCACAACGTAGTTGAATAACACATGCTACCAAATGGGCTACTAAACTTAAATACATATTTTCAAATCATGTGTCCATTATATTACAAAAATTAACAAACAATCCATAGCCTATAAACAACCAAAGAATGCTTTGTTTTTGTATTTCATTGGTTACATCCATGTAGTGTGTAAATAAATAAAAAAAACAAATAAATTCACATTTAGAGTCTACCCACTCAGTAACTAAACTGATTTGCAGTGGGGGACTTTAATTGAAAGTGACTAAATCAACCCTGTAGGCTTCGAACACCATCGACGAGTGAGCGATAACCAATCAAAGATCGATATTTCAAATACGGATTGGACAGTGCGAACACCTGCGGACAAATGCCAGAATCAACAAGGCCGATTCAGAACAACTTTGAATTTATTGAGTGCTTCGTTGCTAGGACGGCTCCAAAGTCACCGTTTACTTATTCCTAAGCCAAGAAGTAATGGAATTGAATCCATATTAGAAGTTAAAAAACTTCTGCCTGAAGCGGGATTTGAACCCGGGACCTTCTGCATTGGAAGCAGGGATGCTAACCACTACACACCATACAGTCATACACACTACTACGTATGGCATCAAATTATTTTCGGAGACATCAAAAGATGACTACCATATTTTATGCTAAACAGTAAACTCTAAACAGCTTCAAGTCTTACTTTTTCCTGAATGAAACTTTATATTTTATGAGTGGCAGTGAAAGAAATGGAAGCACGTACAAGAAATTGCCAACCCTTTTATGTAACAACTAACAACCTTATAATGCGATTCTGCGAGATGACAGGGTCGACTATGAATATCCACAATGTTTTTTATATCTCTGAGCATTCACGGAACTAACTATGAATAATCAGATGTACAATGATGGTGCCTGATGATCTTTTAGGTCGCATAATAAAGTGTAAATGTATCGATACCAATCCAATTAATTTTCACTTCGCAGTAGATAAAATAACACTTGCCATAAACGTAATATCGCCTGACTTTCATAGTGTATTTCCTGTGTTAACAAATATTTTAGACTCTTGAGCTGTTACGGAAGAACACCTATATAATGTATATAAATATGTGACACATTTTACTGGAACTAGTACATACTACTTACTAGGAAATTCTATAACTTTGAAAAATGTTGAGATCTTATTTCATGATATACAAATACAAAGATGTAACAACTAAATTGACATCCATGTTACAAGTGGATGAATTTCAATAATACATTGTAATAAAATATGGAAAGTAATTCATAATAGTACATCAAACATTATAATATGGTGACTATGTTACTTTACTAATAGTGTGAACAGTTGAGTCGGGTCTGTAAAAAGATTTCCACGAAATTAATAATAGAAATAAGAATGCACGACAGCAATCATATTGCGTGTCACTATGCAATGTTCTTTCTTGGAAGTACTATAGCCAAACGTGGTGGTTAATTTTTGTAAATACATAGTTTCTCTAATAATAATCAGGAAACTGGCCTCTGTAATAGTTGTAAAAAATATTCTGATTTATTGTCGTCTTTTGTTTTGAGAGGGCATCATATTTCAATTTTTGAGTGGGTGCCAGTTTTGTTAACATATGAATAGATGCAAACATTGCCTTTTCAAGGTTTCTGTCTTAATACTTCAAAACAAGTTCATTTGTATTAGTTAGGAATGTCAATGATAGTCAGATTAATCAAATGTCAATATTGTCGCATTATGGATCTTTGTATCATTGCGAATTTTTATATCGTTGACATTCCTATTACATCTAATATCAGTACATGATTCATTAAGTCCACTATGCAGCAAACTAGATTACAATACTTCCATTACATAATGTAATGTTGACTGCTTTGCAAACTACACAAATGCAGTACAGTCTTATCCTTATTAAAGTGAACAAAGTACGTATCGTTGGAAGAATTTGTAATAATTCACTCTGAAACACTAGGTAAGTACGTAGCTTTGCTTTGATATTCACTCATATAAATTACTCTCTTTATATAATTTACAGCAATATTTTTTCTAAATAGTTTATAACTTTGAAGGCAATAGGAATACTACGTAGGTTAGCAATCATTATACACAATAAATTATAAGTAGATGATGATTCTGAATGTCTCTAGTTTTACAGTTAAGTTTTAACTTTTTATATAACAAATAGATCTAGACAACTATGCATGTTCTTTTAGGAATACTGACTTAGACACACTACAGAAAAGAAACCGGGAAAACTCTGTAGTTATAGTTGAAATTGATTCGGTTATCTACAAGAGGTGGTTTATTCATTCAAAGACAAACAAAATACTCCAACTGAGAATCAAACATTGAACGAGTACGATTCGGTTTAACTTTAATATCCTATTAACACTAGGGTTTAGTTAATAATGCATTGCGTTAGGTGTGGGTCATACTTGTTTTAGCATGTTTGTCTACCTGTATGGATGTACGTGAATATTCTCATATATTTTATTGATAGCAAAATATTATTAATAAGATTCTGTGAATAATGTTTTGTTGTAATTTACAAAGAAAACATAATTTACTTCAATTGAGATGATTATCGTTTGTCATCATGCTGGAATCTGTTGTTTGAATGGCATACAACAATTTCAAGTACAATGATGACAAATGAAGTTTGTTTCAATCAACTGGAAACAATTTTGAAACCCTTCAATTCAGGAATTGTAAAACTTGAACATGTACGTAAATCTTCAATTTCCCTTTTAACATTTTACACTTCTCTCATACAGTAGTCCCCCTTTAATTCGAAATTCAGGGGCCCTCAAAATACCAACTTCGAAATATAAAAATTCGAAATATAAAATTCCATGTTAAAAAAAAAACAAAATTAGTGGATGAGAGGAAAGGAAAATTAGGCCTATAAGAAATTCACAAAAAAAAAATCCCAGAAAGTTGTCATTTAATGATACTAGAATATCATCTGTACAGGCACATTGTCATTGTAATTTTTAAATTTGTATAAGTTAATTACAGTATATACAATGAAATAATAAATCGGAGCTTCTAGGCCTAATGGTAATTTATTAATGCAAGTTGTCAAGACTGCAGGCTAGATAGGTCGTCGGCGGTCGGTCAGGATGGATCCAGTAGTGTGCCTCAACATCTGTTAAAAACAGAAGCCAGTGTAAGTTGCAAAACGTGCACCTAGGCCTAGGCCCAAACTTTTATTATGTATAAAAGAAACTCCTACACAGAAAAATGTGCAGTAAATTGACTTACCAATCAAGTTTCTTGAAGAAATCGTTCGTAGACGCTTGTTGCTGGTAGATCGTCCTACAGAAGTCGCACTTTCTACTTTATCTCGATTTTTTATTATAGTTGATAGAGTAGACTGTGGAATTCCAAACTTTTTTGCGATTTGTGTTTTATTCAGCTCCTTTCTATCAACTTCTCGCAATATTTCTACTTTTTTTGATATTGTAGTCTCGTTGTACTTTCGTTTGGTTGCCGACATTTTTCACACAGTTCGATGTTCACCATCACACACTTGATACACTGATATGCTCCAAACAACACACTCGACCACACGTGCTACCAGCTCACTCGAACAACAACAAGTGATGAGTCAATGCCAGCGCATGCGCAGGCGTCCGTCCGGCCGACTTGCTTCGAGGCTGCCCATCTGTGGTCGGTCGGCAACAGCTATTAGGATTGGGGTGGGGAGGGGGGGTGGAATGTTGCAGGCAGGCAACGCATCTCGGGGCGACCGCTCGCTATTGTCGTTGCGTTGTTTACAAAAACTGGAATTACCGGGAAATGGCTCAAGCTGCACTACAGTCACCGTCATTTATTTCGAAATAAACGACTTCAAATGAAAGAATGTCAGTACCTTCGTTCTGAAATTCACTTCGAATTACGAAATAGCTGAATTTCGAATTAACAGATGAAAATAACATGTAGTTTTTCTGGGACATGGAAACCTCTTCAATCTACATGAGTTTTCGAAGTAAGCGAGTTCGAATTTTCCGGGGACTACTGTATAAAGGTTTCCCGTGAGGGCCCCGGGTAGAATTCTACCAGTCGTAAGAGGTGACAAAATAAGATCCTCAATTTCCCCATTAACCGTTTTAAATCTTTTTCCCCTCCTACTTTCCTCCGATCATCCCCCGACGTCACGTGACCTAGTCGTCAAGTACATTGTTAAATAATCAAGATGCACTATAGACAGGTAGACAAACACGACTCTACCGTCATAGTGTTTTCTATTCTACTCGCCGAGTATTCACCGTTACGATTGCGTGCGGACAGATTGAGCATTGTTCCGTAGCACAGCCTCTTGATGAGTCCCACGTGGCCCGATGACAGCCGAGCTAACTGGGCATGCAGGCCGCCGGTAGGCCCGCCTTGCGACAGTTGCACAGCCACTTGATGATGCGTGCGTTGCGCTCTACGACCGAGGTCAGGCCCGCAAACCTCGGGGGGTCGGTTCCGTCCGAGCTGTGAGGGGTCTCGGCCGACCCGACGCTCTCGAAGAAGACGGGAGATGAACTCACGGACAGAACGCTGGGGAGAAAACAAAAAAGAAAATTCAGTAAGTTCGCTTCGGACATCAAGGTACTGAAGTTATGAATATTCTGATTTTATGTGTTGAATTCGACACTATCCAAAAAACATACATTTTGGTTCACTTTTTAAAATTCAGAATTTCGAATTTTGCTTACAAAAATAAACTTGTTTTTTTTTAAAGTTGATTTTTGTTTTGTTCTTTAAATCCGGTAAAGTTAGAATAGAATAGAATAGAATAGAACTTTATTTTCTTCTTTGTACAGCAAATAGAATACAGCAGTAAAACAAAGTGAAAACAGTAATGAAATACAGTAAGTACAGAACATTTTAAAGTGTATACAGTACATTTTTTAAAAAAGGAAGAAACCCACCTAGGATCGGGATCCTGTGTGTGGGAGTATTCTAACATTGTATTTACAGCAATAAGTTTGCAAGATGGCAGCGTGATGGTTACAGTAATTGTGATAATGGTGTCAGATAATGGAATTTATAGTTAACAAGTAGTGGAATAATAACAAAAATAAGTTGCTGTATTAGACTCTCCTATGTGTCAGTAATAATGAAAATCGTGAAATATTTCACATATAGCCATAGCTCTTTAATATTCAACTGTCAATGTAATGTAAAAACATCTCTTTAATGTTTGGTTGTTTACAATAGGAATTACAGTATTATCATAAGTGTTTGAAAAATAAGAGATTCTAGTATGTTTTGAATATCTACTTTGTCCTTTCAATTTAACGAAACACAACTCTGAGAAAATTGCATATCTTTTCTCTTTGTGTTCTTTGTGCTGACGTACAATGTCACCAGTACTTGACCTACCTCAGAGTGTCGTCCGGCTGCCCCAAGTGCCTGAAGAACTTGTCCAGCAAGGCGCTGGGGGGGGCGTCCAGTGGAGCTACAATGTCACCAGTACTTGACCTACCTCTGAGTGTCGTCCGGCTGCCCCAAGTGCCTGAAGAACTTGTCCAGCAAGGCGCTGGTGGGGGCGTCCAGTGGAGCTACAATGTCACCAGTACTTGACCTACCTCAGAGTGTCGTCTGGCTGCCCCAAGTGCCTGAAGAACTTGTCCAGCAAGGCGCTGGTGGGGGCGTCCAGTGGAGCTACAATGTCACCAGTACTTGACCTACCTCAGTGTCGTCTGGCTGCCCCAAGTGCCTGAAGAACTTGTCCAGCAAGGCGCTGGTGGGGGCGTCCAGTGGAGCTACAATGTCACCAGTACTTGACCTACCTCAGAGTGTCGTCTGGCTGCCCCAAGTGCCTGAAGAACTTGTCCAGCAAGGCGCTGGTGGGGGCGTCCAGTGGAGCTACAATGTCGGGGCTCACACCGTTCTCGTAGACCGCACCGTAGCTCAACTCAAAGGCATCGTCGGTGTCTTTATCTCGAAACCCTTCCGGGGCGCGAAGACAAAGAGGTTCGTCGTCAAAGAACCTCCACGCAATCTCGGGCACAGCTGGACACGGAGAGAACAGCTGTTTGAAAGCTGTACAGTTTTCATTGAAATAGTTGACAGGCTACACAACAAGTATATTTTCATATGTTCTAACTTGAAACTTTTGCGTATCATTTTCATTATTCCGATCCATGATCACATACTCAATAGATTTAATCTATGATCTATGCTCTTTGCGTTGCCAGTTTCTTCTACTTGCAGCGCTAGCACCAGCTTATTACCAGCAGCTCTACAACAGCAACATGGCCAGCAACATGGCCACTAGGCGACCATTGATTTGAGCTGGTATACTACGGTGGCGCTTGTCTATGTCAAGCTTGGCATTCAAAGCCCTAGGGGACGACAACTCTATAGTCACATTTATACAAGTAGGCCACTATCATAATTATAGTTTGGTGTTTTAACAACGTACTCGACAACTAGGTCATAATATGACATTAGCGGAGATTGGAGAAAAATGTTAAAACCCCCAGCCTGAATTGGGAATCGAATCACAGACCTTTGCATTGGAACCAGGAATAAATCCCCAAGATTATAATGATCCAGACAAAACCTTGACACAAATAATTTTGTTTGTCTAATTTTCCTGCGACTTTGCTATCAACCATTTTATATTCATGCTATTTGATATACTGGCAATTGGATGGATGCCAAATGCAATCATTAGTGTTACAGCTCTACTTTATACATAATGTCATAATATGGGGTGTTCAGTTAGGAAGTGGTGATAGGAAGACCAAGAGTTATGCAAACCAATATACAATGTTTACTCACTGAATGCAGGAGACACTGAATGGTCTTCAAGGCCATCCTCACTGCGCAAGCTAAGGCCCGGACTGTTTCTGAAACATTTTATCAATTCATATATGAGATTATTATAGAGGCGTGGCCCTCCATAAGCAACAACTGCCAAAACTAACATTTCTAACCCCCCCAATTTCTCATCTTTGTTAAAGTTAGGCCATTGTTGTACATGTGTATGTCACTTCACTGATACTTCATTCCTAGGTTACACTCGTACTGAAAAGTTAAAACCAATTATTTTCCAATCTATTTAAATATTATATTTTTCAAACAATTTAAATATTAAATTTTAAAATAAATATTTATAATATAATTTATTAGAATAATCCAAATGATGTCTATAATTATCCACAGTAAAATAAAGAGAATGAACATCGAGTATAGCTACTATTATAATCGTCCCAAAAAGTTCGCTACCCGGCACCTCCACCAAAGCGCACTATTGAATGTCTTCGAACTTAATTAACAATAAGGTCCAGTCTTACAATGTCCCAATAACTACTTATTCGTCGAATAGCTTGTTTTCTCCATGGCAACTACCAATCAAAACCTTTGAAATCCTCCAAATAGCTTAATTGCTACAAATAACTTTCTTATTAGGAGAGTGTTCCAATAATCTACTTAACTTCCAGTAGCATTGTAACAGTGGCGGCTCGTGGTATAAAATAATAGGGAGGCCAGGACAATTCAAGAAAAATCGAATACGGAAGCAATGGAAATTAGTGGAAGTTCAGGGGGGTCTGGGAGGCGAGCCCCCCAGTTTGGCCCGCAGGGCGATTTTTTTTTAAACTGCATTTTTCTACGTTGTTTTGGGTGTTATAATGTGGTTGTGGATGTGGATTTAAGTTGCCGGATTTAAGTTGACACTTGCCGTTAACCATTACAATCTCCATACCATAACGAACAAAACTCGCCTGTTCTTCTCCATCCCTTTGCAGTAATGGCAAAGCTGGTTTCAGTCTTCCGTCTTGTTTTAAATCTATATTTACTCTTTCCTCGAAGCATGTCTCGTTAATGTTCGCACTAATAACTCGTCCACTATATTTGACTTCATTGAATCAAGCAACAACACAGGAAGAACAACAGAAAAACAACCGACAATCCCCTGCAAACTACAATCTGCTGAGTATGATATATTATGAAAAGCGGGCGACTCGGTTACTTTCGTGCAAAATCCGAAAATAAACGAAGCGGTCGGCCTCCTCTGGCATCTTATTGCACGTGTAGCAACTTAGGCGGGGAGGGTGGGAGTATGCCTACCGCATTTCCCCGCACACCGCTCAGGTACCTATAAGCTGAACAACTGGAGGCCCGGACTCACGAAGTTCCTCGCGTTTCTACTGGCTCAACGTGGCTAGCAGCCACATTCTGAAGAGGCGCGAAACTTAGAAACGTTGAACATTTTTTGTTTGAAAACTTTTACGATAAATATGTATATTATGTAAGATGAACATTAAAATACATAGAACCATTTTAAACAAGATCACAGACAAGATTAATCCTCCTCCCTCCGGAAATGTTTGAGGAGGCCCGGCCTCCCTTGCCTCCCCCCACCAGCCGCCACTGCATTGTAAGCTCAATATCACGTGGTATTACTATGAGAAACATGAGTACAAAAATTCATAAAAGCTTCAAAATTGTAACTATTAACGATTTATAAGTTCATCTAAGCGCTTATTATACCAAACCTTATTTTCAAAAACTAAAACTAGATGATAGAAAATCTTAAATCATATTCAGTAACTATAACATAATGTTCACAACATGGGCGGAATGCAGAGTCAAGTTAAGTAGGCCTATGTGATGTGTTTATGGTTGCTATGGAATTTGTTCTTCGTATACCCACATTATACACGGTTCAATACTTTCATCAAACTTATTGAATTCAAGGACAAAAAAGCATCAATTAATAGAAGCTATATTGTTGCAGTTTTTTACCAAACTGTTTTTGATGCGCTTTTGTTCTTGAATTCAATAAGTTTGACGAAAGTATTGAGTCGTGTAATGTGGGTATTATGGAAAATAGCATGTTATAAAACAATTCCATAGCAACAAATCCTGTACTTAACTTAACATCTGACTGCATACGGCCCTTGCCACACAATAAAAACTAAACAAGAAACATAACCAAACATGTAGGCCTATACTGAAGTAAAAAAGGGTTCAACGAATCATTAAACAACAAGAGAACACAAGCAAGTGATACGTACAGTGTCTTTCGGTAGTCTGTTCCCTGGTTCGATGCCCTCAAATCAGGCATTGATTTATGCTGCTGACTGTTGGTTACTCCGAATGCTGGCGGCTCCTCATTCTGAAAAGTATTATTCACGTATAAACAATGCCATAGATATAAGTAGTTACCAAAGCATGTGTTTAACCCCGCCCCCACCTCCCTCCCCCCTTGTCCATGCCTCAATGTGTGTGAAGTCGACACTCATTTTGTGCTGATATCATGGTTCAGTAATGGCATAGGCCATTTTACGCGCCCTTTAATGGGCGCTGACATCTTGGACGTCCGCCATTACGACCATACTACTTCCTCAATGCACAGCCTTCTCGAAGGGTCAATCCGCGAATTGAACCGACGTTCAAGAAAGCTGTGCCTTTCAAAATGATTGAAATAACCAAAGACCTTGGAATAACGAATTATTTTCGAGAAGGCTGTGTGTCAAGTATGGTTGCAATGGCGGCCAGAGTTCCAAAATGGCGAAAATATAATGACATATACTAACCTCGTCGTCCCACAACAGGCGCCGTAGCTTGATCTGCAGCTGATCTCTGGATGCGGAGTCGGACCGATGCCTCGCCTGTCTTGTCTCCCGCTTGGGCGACTTGGCGTTGTATCTAGGCGGCGGTGGCTGGGGCGGCGGTGGTGGCTGTGGTTTCACCGCCTTCTTGAACACCACGTGGCACGTACACGTCTTCTCGGCCTGCTGCTCCCGGCTGATGGCGCGAGCTAGCTGCTCCACCAGTAACTGCTCCTCGTCCATGGGGGAGGGTCGCCGCTCTGGGGGTGGGGGGAGCGGCTTCGCCCGGCGTCGGCTCGTCGTGCTCGAGTAGAACTGGGAGTTGGACACCGGGAAGAAGCCGAGGATTTGCGTGCCGGACTCTGGAGATGAGAAAAATCACTTCAAAGATATAATTTTTTAAAATTATTATATGTTGTTTTACGACGTAGGCTAGGCCCACACGTCAATAATAGGTTGAATCAGATCCATCACACAACGCCGGGGTCGTCATAAGGGAGTCCAGTTAGGGGGTTGGAGGGGTTGGTGGATGCTTACGTCGCAAAGAGGACCGGCATGAATTAATATTAGAATGAGAAGAGGCAGAAGAAAAAGTTGAAAAAATTAGCAAGACAATGATTAAAGATATGAACAAAAGCCCTCTTTGATGGCACAGCTCACCACGAGGAGGGGTTCACCTCGTGCGTGTTGGATACAAATAACATGAAAATTGTGAGAACTTAAGGTGGTTTTGTAGTTTGTACGTATGTGCAAAAATATACAATATCGAAGTTGTGGAACGATGCTGGGACATTAAATGAATACATAAATACATACATAAAATAGATATTAAAGCCTAAAGATATATCATTTTTATTGTAAAAGGCCCACTCTCTCAGTTACAAACAATGATTTTCAAGGTAGGAAATTATTGTATTTTATTGTGATTTGTTGTTCAGAAGGCTTAAGACACCGTTTAGGCCACCGTTTCATGTCATTAGGTACAAAACCCTAGGCCGAACTGGTAACAGAACCCTGGACCGTCTGTATTGGAAGCAGCAATAAATCCACAGGACCAACGAGCCACGCGTGTTTCCTCTCAACTTGTTTTCCGGACACTTGAGAAGAAAATCCATGGATACAATGTTCTCAACCGCCGGCTGAGACTATGACAAACAACCCTTTCTTTACACAGAAAGTAGTAGTAATCTTTATTCACCAAAATGAGCTTGCGCTCTTTACAATGGTAGTAAGACATGACATGGTAACATAATGCAGTGATGGAAAGTCTATATCTAGGTTACATAAGAATTGGCATAGGGCCCCCTGCAACTATAGTTAATACAATTCAATTCTGCATACAGCCTTGCAGGACATATCTTATGGAATCGATTAGTAGCTATAGGATATAGACTTTTAATGTATAGAAATTAGACCTATGAACATATTATAAGAACAAAATTAAACGACAAGGTTAGAATATTATGAGGTATAGACTATGATGACTATTAACTTCATGATAAAACAGAAATTATAAATTAGATTTAAACTTAAAAGTAACAAGATTAAAAAAGCAGACAACATTAGAATAATAGCAAGTTCTTACGTAAAGCAGATATAAGTACCCAGCAAATCAGTTCACTAGAAGCAGTCTCCCAATTCATTTAGTAATAGATTCTTTTTTACTTCTTTTTTAAATATATTTTGACTAAGGCATTTCGTAGACCAAGGAAGATTGTTATAAAGGGCAAACCCCTGGTGGTTTATATTAGCACGGCCAAACTTACTGGTATTAGCGTTGTCTATAAAAAGATTATTCCTTGTACGAGTATTATGTGTATGTTTATTCTTATTGAGTGAGTAATGGAGATTTGTAATTGAATATTTATTGATCATATTGTGGACAAATGTAAGAGTGAGATGTTTATTGATTAGTTGGAGAGGTAGAATGTTATGAGTCTTGTACATGTCTATACGATGTGTTTCCCTTGGGTAGCTGAAGGTATTTCGGATGGCTCTATTCTGTACAGTACACAAGTTCTTTAATTTTGCTTTGCATGCAGTGCCCCACACAATATTTAGATAGAGTAGGTGACTGTGAATATAAGAGTAGTAGAGATTCTTTAGGGTGGATTGGCAAATTACTATAGAGATTCGTTTTAGGATTGATGTCAAGGGTGATATTTTTTTTGAAACATACTCTATATGTTTTTCCCATGATAGTCGATCATCTAGCATTAACCCCAAGTACTTGACAGTAGAAACTTGTTTAATTGGGGTATTATTGATTGCCAAATGCAGACTCAAATTTTTGTATTTTAGATTATTGGTCTTAAATAACATGTAGTTAGTTTTTAATATGTTTAGTGAGAGTTTATTCAACCTGAGCCATTCGGCAAGGATATTAAGATCAGACTGCATCATTGCAGCTAGGCTTTGAAAACATGAGGCAAAGTAGAACAGACTAGTATCGTCTGCAAAAGATTGGAGGTGGCCCACTATACCAGACTGAAAAAGATCGTTTATATAAACAAGAAAAAGGAGAGGTCCCAGTATTGAGCCTTGCGGCACGCCACATGTGATCCCTTCTTCATATCCATCTACGTTATTAATCCTAACAAATTGCTTCCTATCTTGTAAATAGTCCTTAATCCAAGCCAGGGCGAGGCCTCTTACTCCAATTTTATCTAGTTTCTTACAGAGGATTACATGATCAACTGTATCAAAGACTTTTTTCAGATCGATAAAAATACCACTTGAATACTCTGATTTGTCAAGCTTACTTTGAATTTTAGAGACAAGATCAACTATGGCCTGCTCTGTTCCCATGCCGCTACGAAAACCATACTGGCCTTTATAAAAAAAGTTTATTTTGTTAAGGAATTTTTCTAGTCTTATTTTCACAACTCTTTCTAGTATTTTGGAAATTACCGGCAGGATGGAGATAGGCCGGTAGTTGCTTATGTCTGTCGCGGTACCCCCCTTAAAAATTGGTATTATTTTAGCAACTTTTAAATTTGTTGGTACTTGACCGGAGATTATAGATTTATTGATTAATGTAGCTAGTGGCTTTGCAAGATGGTTACAGTAGCGTTTGAGAATAATGGTAGGTATTCCATCCTTTCCTTGTGCATTACTATTTTTAAGACCTTTAATTAAGCTGGATACCTCATTTTCATTAGTTGGGGCAATAAAGAAAGACTGATAACTGTTCTCTGGTAGATGAGTGAATGTTAAGTTATCATTAGGGTTAGATGGTATTAGGTTAGCAAGGTCATTACCAATATTAACGAAGTAGTTATTAAACTCATTTGCCACCTCTACTGGACTTGTTATTTTGCCGCCATCTTTCTCTATCGATACACTGGGGTCAGACTTGGATCCTACTTTATTGTATAATATTTCATTCAATGTTTTCCATGTTTTTTTAGAATCTTTCATGTTTTTATCAAGTAATGAGTTATAGTAGGTGGCTTTCTTTAAACGTATTTCTTTAGTTACCTTGTTTCTGATAAGTTTGAACTCACTGTACTGAGGTTCGGCAAAATTGTTTTTTTTAGCTTCTAGATATTTTTTATCCCTATTATTCATTAGTGAAATGAGCCTCCCATCCATCCAAGGACAGGTTGTATAGTCAATAGGACTTTTCTTTTTTAGGACTTTACATTCTTGTATATAACTATTAATTTTACCCTGAAACTCTTCATACATAAATTCAGCAGGCGTGGACTCATCCAAAGTGATTGGCGAGTTAGTTAGGCAATTTTCAAGTTTAGCATAGTCTATTATGGGGATGGTGAGTTTACCTTTCATTTTGTCATGAGTGGATCTCTTTAAAACCTCTACTATCAGCATATCATGGTCTGATAGACTACTAGTTACGTTAGATATAGCAAGCGGGTAAATTTTAGAATTGCTTAATATATGATCTAAGATATTTGAAGATTGAGCGGATACTCTAGTAGGATATTTTGAATTTGTTATAAAGAAGTCATTGCCATTAATAATGTCTAGGTACTCTTTAGTGTGTGTGTTAGTTTTAGCAGAGGTGGACCCTACATCTATGTTCATATCTCCAGCTAGAATACCAAATGTGTTATAGCTGTCAAGTATAGAGTCAGTGAGGGTTAGAAAATCAGCTTGGGTGGTAAACTTTGGGTTATTAGATCGGTATACTGCCCCAATAATGAACTTAGATATCCACGGTAGATTTGTTAGTTCTGCTTGTATATAGCTATTGTCATCATCACTGTACCTGTGTGAGACGATGTAGTCCAGGTGTTCTCTAATGAAAATCCCAACTCCACCACCTTGCCTGTTTGGACGACATGAAAATTCACTTCGGTAATGTGGGATATTATAGTATGGAGCTTCATCTGCTGTTAACCATACTTCCGTTACTATGATTACTTGGAACTGAGCCTTTGTACTAGATAGTAATAAGTTTAATAAATCTAACTTGGTACCACGTATGCTTCTTGCATTTAAATATAAGATTTTGAGGTTATTTGTGTTTTTTTCTGGGAAATCTGCCAACGAGTTAAGCTTTGCTAAGGTTATGCTATCTGGCATTGTTCGTGCCTATAAAGTGAACAATGACTTACATGTATATATATATAGTTTAACACTTATTTAACTTATATAGTTTAACAATTTCAACCTTCTCCTAGGTCACCTAAGGACTGGAAGTTGGATAAATGAAATGAGAAAGTAAAAAAGATAATCTATAATCTAACTCTAGAGATATGTACTACATTTAGCTAAGCCTAAGTAGGAACTAGCTACCGTGAACGATGGCTTTTGTAGTCGTCCTAGGTTCATGTTTGTGTCATCCTTAACCTAATTTGGAGGTGGATCTAGGCTTGCCAGTTCAGCTGTACTGTTGACATGGAGTTTTCTTCGGCCTTCCTTGATCACGATTGTGCCATCTGCTGTCCAGACATTTTTCAGTCCATATCTTCCCACGGCCGCCCGCAGGATTGAAGTTCTTTCAAATGTAAGGTCTTCTTTTATTATATTATATTATTATTATATTATTATTATTATATTATTTATTATACTATTATAGTCGCACTCCTACTTCGGTGCGCCTCTGATTTCATTTAAACCATTTCGAAAATACTTACAAGGATGCACATTAAGCTTTTAGAGATCCAATCCAACGAAACGAAACTGATTTGTTAGTTGTAATTTGTCTGGCCTGAGAGTAGATTGCTTTTAAAGTGGTTAGCTCGCCGGGATTTAAGGGTTTAGGTTCGAAGCTCCCACGAAACTTTTCAAAGCTCTTGTCCTCTCCATTATTCTGTCTTCTATATTTTCCCCTAACAATCATTTGCATTGTAAATCTTTTTTGGAAACTTTGCTTTATAGCACGGCTTCGCGCTAAATGAAAAGTCGACCCTTTCCATTTTCCAGCAACACACATTTGAATTGTAAATTTCTCCCAAAGTTGCCGTCTACGCAGTAAATATGGCTTACGTAAGGCGTGTGAAGTCACTTTAATCGAATTAGGATAGTGCAGGAATCGTTTAAAATGAAGTGTACTGTGTATCAACTATCAAGTCCGGTCTACGCAGACAGAATGTTTCGAACGTTTGAGGTTCGTGTTTTCGCCGCAGCGCTCACGTTATGGGCAGCGCGTCCGTCGTCCAAGCCCAAGCTACGGTGCCTTGAGAGAACATTCCACCACCCCATTACGTTAATCATTACGCTCCATCTTGACAAGTGTGAATAAAACAATAGGGCTGTTCTTCTGTGTTCCACTATGTACACCTTTTACACTCTGCGCTGTTCCTTTGTGAGAGCGAGGAGATACTAACATGCCATTAAAAACAGGCAGAAAGGGGATATCAAAAGAAGCTTAGAGAGCAGTTTGTTTGCAATTTTAGATTGCTCAATGCACAATGTAATCTTCTTATCATTTCGTGAGTTAGTACACTCTAGGATATAAATAAATCAAGGGTCTGAAAGAACATGGCTTTTCTCTAACACACTCCTGGACTGCGCTCACCCTGATATTATATGTTTTACTTTTACGTACTATGTTAAATAACGATCCGCGGATATAAAATGAGCGCATAAAAGTTGTTGGTGTAAATATGTGTTCTCAGATCTCACTCTCACCTAATAGCTTATATTTACTTTGTCGCGTCGTACCGTGGATGTATGGGAAGGGAATTAATCGAAGAAATATATTAATATAGTGAACGTAAGTGGGCGTCGACCATGGTTCATTCCAGGCAACAGGATAAAGAATTGACTTTAGAAGATTTAAAATGTTGAAAAGAAGGTTTAGAAGATTTTGTCTACATTTTTCATAAGCGAGCTATACCGGTCACCATCAGAGAACTGAAAGAAATTAACTCACATGTACATAACCTGTAGGCCTAAGCTCTCATCAATAGTTATTGTAATTATATTTCATACATATTACGTAATATTATAACCATTTATTCCTTCTCACGGTATAGTAGAAGTATTTTCGAGTAGGAGTGAATTCGTTACATCCCTGTTAATAATTGATGTTCGCCATAATGGTGGGCGGGCGTCTGGGCAAGGTGTAGAATTTTTCCCAGAGTGACTCTTAGTCTTAGAGTGACTCTTAGTCGTAAGCGACGACGGAATGAGGTCCTTCAATTTCCCCTTTCCTCTCATTAACAAGTCTTTTAAACCTAGTTTTTCTCCTACTTGTCTCTTTCATCCAATCTACTCCGACGTCGTATGGCCTAGTTGTCGAGTAGGTACGCCGTTAAAACATGAAATTATAATTATAATATAATAGATGGGTGCTTAACGATCATTGACTTCGTCTTGCAATGCAATCACTACGGCACCGAGTAGAATTTACCATAGAAGTGGTAGCCTGAATTGTATTTGAAATTATGTACGCGCAGCCAGTGGCTTTTGTTTAACGACGTACTCGACAACTATGATCATGATGTAACAAGTAGCATTTTGTTTAACGACGTACTCGACAACTAGGATCATGACGCAGCAAGTGGCGTGCCCAGAAAATCACAATGAGTGCAGATATTTTTAGTTTGAAGCTCCACCCCCTAGTCATGTGACCAACGTCCAGCATTAACACATGACTGATTATAAATAATATAATAAGAAATGAATAAACATGATATGATTGTTGGGTTATCACGGGGCTAAGGGGTGGTCACATAGCAATGGAGGGGAGCGTCAAACTAAGAAAATCTCCAGTCTAGAATATCTCAAATAAGTAGACAACCAGTGGGAGGGAGGCCTTTTCACTAGAGGCGATCTGTTTCATATTTGATGTTTTGAACACCTGTAAACACGTTCCAGAATCATACAACCCACATTGCTTGACTTTGCCCAACGTCATGAATGTAAAACTAGAAGTTTCCACCGCACACTTCACCTTTTTTTACTTCTTCTTCGCGCTCACGTCTCGTTTTATTTCTTATTTTACGGCACGGGTGGGAGTTTAACCCACGGTCGTTTAACCACATAACCTTCCTCCCCCGTGTATTCGACACAGTACCCAGCTGAACGTGCATCCGTATGCTAACCTACTTGGGCTGACTGGTATATACTAAACTAAACTGGTCAAAGTTACACCGTCCTTTCGGATGGGACGTAAAGCCGATGGTCCCCTTGGTACTTTTCGACAGGAGTACGCTACGTGCCGGTACCAGGCTTTCCCTCCTTCCTTACTCATTATCATTCATCAATCATCACTCATCAGGCTGAAGAGGGCATTGTGCCCTACACTTGGCCTTAATTACAATAAAATAAAATAACGGAGAAGGTGTGGGCCAAATTATGATGCGTTATTTAAATTTATAACTCAAAGCTGTCTTAAAGCTCAAAATGTCCTGAACAGTAAATGTTATCGTAACCAAGGGCTGGGGATTTGCCCCAGACACCTTGTCCCCTACGCAACTATATTGACTTGTATGTTATTATGCTGGTCACAAAACTCTTGTAGATGTAAATGAGTGACACTATGGAGGTGAAATAGATTTATGATCGAACCTGTTACCGGTCGAGGTGGGTCTATATTCTCGTGGTGACCGGTGCCCGCAAAGAGGACCATATCGTGCATCTCTTTGTGATTCCTTCATTCAGCTTACGTTGCCTTCATTATTTTTCCCCTTCATACTTTCTCACTTCTTCTACTTCATACTTTTTGCCGGGCCTCTTCCCGATGCAAATGCCCACCAACTACCCATGGCTCCCAAAAACCTCCCCCGTTTACTTTGGATCCCCTATGACGACCCGGCGACATGCAATGGATCTGATTCGGCCGACGTCATAGATCCATCCGTCGAGTACGTCGTAAAACACATATTACTACTCGAACCTATTCCACCCCTCAGTACGACGCCGAATGGATCACCCCCCTAGCGTGAAAGAGTGCGATAAGCTACTGCTAGTGCTATCTATGTGGAAGGCTGTGAGCTATATCCTGCACTTACAAGTCTGTGATTGATTGATGATAGGGTGTAAAACCCCTGTCTGTAACTGTAAGTATGGAGCTGAATAATGTCACTGCACGCGAACTAGGGCTCGAATCGCATTGCAGCAGTCTGAGTGGCAAAATATGAACGAGCAGGAGCTCCATATAGGCCTACTGGACGGTTGACCCTTTACATTTCCTCATCACTCCGTCTCCCACCCTTTTAGTAAGTATGCAGAGGTCAGTCAAGTGAATAACGAAACAAATGTCAGCATTTTACTCAATATAGACCCATGACGAGAGTATGATGCAGATGACGGGGTTACACGAAGGGTAGGAACTAGGAAGACCAAAAGAAGTAGAAGAGAGAAGGGGAGACGTTGAAGAGAGAAACGAATCTTGGAGCAGATGAAAAGAAAAATCCCGTGGGAGGACAGAAAAGAGTGGAAGAAATTGATGGAGAAGCAGGAAGATGAGGAAGAAATGCTGAGACTGGCAAACTGTCATTGAAAGTTTCATGCCCTAGACAAGGCTGGGCAACCACCACTCAACCCGACATAGACACATTGACGCTAGAAAACAATATTGGGTTTACATGTGAGTTGTATTGACAGCTGTTGACACGTTTGAGGACAGGATGTACACTGTACAGCACCACTCAAAACAATTGCACCCCGGTAAACGATGGCTTAAATAGATAAGAAGATTGTATTGGTGTTATCTAACCATCAAACCAAAGTATCGCGATTTTGTTCAAATTCATGTATTTGATTTATGTTTACAATTTTCTTATCTGAAAGTCATGCACCTACCATTGTCATGCGTGTCCCGCCTCCAGAGTTCGGTCGACGGAGACTTCCTGAGCACCAGAGTAGGCGAGTGTAGGATTATCGACGACGACGACACCTGCAGATGTTTGCTGTGACGTAACTCTTGTTTCCTGTCCAAGACGATCTCGGACTTGACGTAAGAAGCCTTCGACTCCTGGAGTAACTCCACTGCACTCTTGCGGTGCACTGTGGGAGCAGAGAAACACTGTTATGCATTTATACATTTATTGAAGAGGAGCTGATGATATGTGTATAATTCACGTGCAAGGGCCGTAGAAGTCTCAAATCTTATGGCGACGACGACAACAAAACTCCACGGCCACACAAACTGGCATCCCACCAAATGTATATGGTTTGTGATTCCTCGAGATTACAATGCTAGGATGGCTACGGGATATCACCCACATCTTATATAGTATACTTACCTACTAGATTACAATAGCTTTGAACTGTGCTGGAACGCTATACCGGGCGGGGCCCTTTAGAGCAGATGGGTATACGCGGAACTGCTCCCACAAGGAATAACTCCCACAAGGAATAACTCCCACATGGAACAACCCCCACATAGAACAACCCCCACATGGAATAACTTCCACGAGCAAGATGAAGGAATACAGAATTAAAAACGCGTAGGCCTAAGCCCGAGGACTGGGGTGATAATCTGTGTGTGATGACGAATCGAGGTAGAACCTGCTACCTCTAATATCGTTTCAAAGTTTGGCTTGGAGACAAAACAATGATTAATTTTAAATACAGTTGGACGGTCCGGTTGCACCAAACCTTTATACCTGAGATTAACCATTAATCGGATTTTCTCTGAACACAATCGGCGACTAAGAAAATATGCCATACATTTTGAATGTGATGTTTGTTGAAACAAACAGAGTTGATGATAATGATATTTGGGGTTTAGTTTCCATATTTTTGCAATGAGGCTAATCGAGACGAAACAAAACAGAGTTGGGTGAATTTGGACCTAAATAAGGTAGTCCTAAACACTTGTTATCATCTCTGTTCAGTGTAATGACAGCCATGACACCGGTTTCACAGAGTATGTATACGAGTAGGTCTATATGACGGATCAATATGATAAATTAATAACATTTTCAATAGCACCAATAAAGCCTTTAATCCCACACTGCGCGCTATGTTAAATTGCATCCAATTATATCTGATCTGTTGTAGGTAATCCATACGACCGTGGTCCATACGAATCAGTTTAATTCAACGTATATTTTAGCAAATGTATATTGTGAATACGCGGGAAAGTTACGAGGATCAAAACTATAGCAAACAATACTAATACCTATGACTAATACCATTACGTTCAATTGTTTTTTTCAGTTAACGATCCACAAAATTGAAAGAGAGATGATTTCGTTTTAATAATGCATGAACAATTTGTAAAATGTAATTTAATTTTGTTGCTAATTTTATATTTATACCCTACATGAATATCTCGACAATTGAAATCCGGTAGCACAAACCAAACGTTAGTTATAATGTTTCCCTGCTGCTCACTGTTACTGTGCGTTCATCCATAAATATGCTATTGCTTTCTTTCACTTTCTCACTCCATTATTTAAAGTGAGTTATGTCTCAAAGTGACAACTTTTACTAAGAGTAATAGGGCGCCCAGAGGTGTTTGTAGGCTATTACTTAAAATTTGTATCCTATACAAATTGTAATGGTTGTATATAATATTAAGGTATACTTTTATTGAGGGTATGTGAAATCTGTTTCCCTACATAAGCCAACCTGTCCCATTAAGGGGCAGGTAAACTTGTAATATATTTCGTATTACACAGAAAAAGCATAAATTGTATCCTATACTTACTACTTTACGACACTACGCGCTACTTGCAAATAACCTGAACACAATATACATGGTTACTTCGCTGATTCCTACGAAACAAATGTTTATCAACACTACAAATTAGAAAGCATTAGTATTAACAGCTGTCAGGAGCCTGGCCTGCATCAAATGTTTCAAAATATTGAAATTGATCATTATTATTCACTGGGCATAACGGCAACGTGCTTATATACTCATTCAATTTGTGTCCCACCAACCAATGTAGACGAGCGTTGATTTATTTGTATTGTTCTTTGGAGTGACATATAATAATGTATGGGGCAGAGGGGGCATCCCCTCCCACCTCCTCCCCCCCCCCCCCCCCCCCCCCACTGCCTACGCTACTGTTGGGACCGCTTGTGACTCGGTTCGAGTATACTAATCCATCATGGTTCAAACAAAAAGGAATGCTCTAATAATAGTTCATTCGTTATCCGCAATAAATTTCTTCTTTTTGTTGTATTACTTGCCAACGCGCATTGAACAACAAGGTTATCGCAACATCGACTATACACAGTCGAATGAATCGGATTGTTTGAATGATAGAGATTCATTACACACACATACAACGAACACAAAAATCTATAACTTTTCCCTGGGGGGAGAGGGGGGTGTGACTGCGAACCTACCCCCTTTGGGTGCAATATTGTAAGAGTTATCGTTCCCAATCACGCATAGGCGCCGACTACGGGGGGGCTTGGGGTCTAGCGCCCCCCCTGAAAAATGACAGGGGGGGCGGAGCCCCCCCTGAGATTGAATCCAACGCTTAGGAAAATATGATATTTTCTCATATTGTGCGTGAACTTATAACTTTCGTTCGAAACTCGCCAAAAAGATTAGCAATCTTCAAGTAATTTCAAGATTACAATTCACAAGCCATTGAGGCCATTTTGCCAAACACGGTGATGGTGTTTCGTATCAAATCGAATCTTATTACCAAATGATTATAACGTTTTTGCAAGACGTTCACTTGACAGGCCAGGGCGATGGGGCTGAAAAAGCCAATGGATTTCTGTTAAAATTTTTCCAGTTTTGAAACGTACTATTTCAAGTCGTTCATGATCAGTGAAAGTCGAAATTTTCCAAAGCACTTACCTCTATTTTTAAATGGCACAACCTCAACAATTACAACGGCAATCGAGGTATTAGTATAACGTCGTGACGGATTTTTAGCGACTTGGGAAAAATCACTGTCGAGCTTACAAGCCAAACGTTTCCAGAAAGGAAAATACCCCGTCGACTTAATGATGGCAGTGACGTTCATGGTTACCAAACGACATATCTATAAGTATTCAAGTTTGGGATCAATCTTCATCCAGTTTTCAAAATGGGTTTCAGGAAAAAGAAATCAATTACATGGCCAAAATGAAACAATTTGCAACTTGAAAGATCGATGGAGAAAGTGAAACGTTTTTTCAAGGAGGATTTTGATATTTCTCTGAACTATAGCACCCCCATAGACCTCTCCAAACTTCGTGATGATGATATTTTGGGTTTTTCGTCCCATATGTTTGCAACGAGGCTAATCGCGACGATAAGTGGGTGATTATGAGGATGAAAAAACGCCACATGACATCCATGCCCAAGCCAGGACCGAACCTGGAACGCAGAGACCGCGGTTTACTACCAACGCCTAATCAACCTCGGCTAACTGCACCAGCTCCAAACTTCGTAACTACTAACTGTGTCTCCAATGTTTATGCGAGTAATTTTTTTTTGAGCCCCCCCTGAAATGTTGACAAGTCGGCGCCTATGCTGAATCACGTGATCGGGGGGCAAAACTTGAGAGTTTTAATCAATTCTGTTATTCCCGTGGGGCAAGGTAATCAACTATACCAACTGAATAACTTTGCATATGGTGTGTGTGTACGTTCCGCTTGTTAACTAGTGTTATCACTCATGAGCGAGCGAATTGTGTAAGTTATATCAGGATTAATTAACTGTAATAATAGCTAATTAGTTTATGAATAATCGAAAACATTACACAGCAATTATTATTGATTGTTGTGTTTATAATGTGTCCGTAAAAGGAAAAGTGAGAGTGACTATATGGTCACATGGTGCCAAGTTAGGCTGGCAACAACAATAATAACAAGAATAATAACAATAATAATAATAATTTGTGTGCGTCTATTTAAGTTCATGTCAGCTCCGAGAGACAAAGCTAAGCTTTATTTAGGGTAAGGGAACACAACTCTGAACTCTCTATTGATACTTTGAGACGCTTCAATGTTTTGGGTGAAAATGTGATTGATACGCGGGATCATGCTTTTGTATTAGCTAAACAATGAAATTAAAAACTTTCAAAAAATATCGTTATTGTTACGATTATTCATTCTCAAATAAATTAATTAATTAATTAATAATTAATTAGTAATTAATTAATTAATTACATAAATAAAAGTCGTAGCAGTTACAATATTTGTAAGGTTTTTAATTCATCGTTTAGCTGATACGAACCAAATGGCGCGAAAGAGTCACTTTTTAAATATCTTGAACGTTCTGAAGACATCAATAAAATACCGTTATTTTTCTGCGAGCTACTCACAGATAAGACCCATCCACAAATCACCTATTTTATACACCTGTCATTCTTGAAAGTCTTTTCGCATCTCGCATGCGGACTTCCGTGCGAATGATGATCACTATTCATTACCTGTCAAGTATCACCCATCCCCTGTGACGCCAACAAACTTATAATGAAAAGTTATAGCTGCTGTCGTTGATTCGTCTCTAACCGTATATAAATCTTCATAAATGTCGCCCGCTATGTCAACCTGTCAATCCCCATTACGACAGTATTGAACCCTTTCTATAGTTAATGACTGAAACACGTGAGGAACATAGAGTGAATTAGAGTTGACATAAATAAGAAACCACTTTGCGGAGAGGGGGGGGGGGAGGGGGTGTTAGCGTCGTGCTGACCTTGTGGGGGCGGTATAATGAGAGGGCTGAAAATATATTCGCGCCCAAGAACAGCTCCTCGATCCACAGCAATATCGATTGGAAATAAATTCGTGAAATAATGAGTTTAATATGTTTTTATAGGGTGCGGTCAGCAGGCCAGCTGGAACCGGCCATGGCTTTCTCTCTGCTAGACTTACACCTGTAGACTGTGCTTGGATAATATTTTGGTTATGCATTTCAATCAAAAATCAAAAAATTGACTAAAAGATTTTTTTTTAACCCATTGATCTTCGATGACTGACGAACTCTATTACAGCTGTTATAAAAGGTGGGAACGTCGACTATGAACGCTGGTGAATTCTAAATAAACATAGAGAAACAATTTTTATATTTCAAAAGTACATTGTTTAGTTCTTCTACAAAGGTTGACATTGTCTTTCCCGCTCTTTTTATTTATTAACCACCTTTATGAGATCAAAGCATTGTAGGCAACATTGTCAATAAGTAGATATTTTAATAGTCGCCCGTGGAGCTTTGGCTTCTGTTGAATAATGAATTTGAATGAATGTTTCAAAATGATAATTGGACACCCTTAAAACGAAATTTAATTAAAATCAAATCATCCTGCATCGTAAAAGTCGGATTATACATCCAAAACGTAATATTTAATTAGTCTCTTTTATGATTGGTCTTTCGCTAATACAATACTATGCTGTGACGTGATTCGCTGATTTTCCTCCATACTGATACGTTCTAAACTTTCGACTTACTTTCATAACATAAAAAATTCTAAAACACACGAATCAAATAAAATTTAACTCAGCTGAATTTAAAGCAAAATGTTTGCATGTTGTTCTCTATTCCATAATGCATACATTCAAATTTTTAGCTAATTGCAAATTTTACGGGAAATTAATATCTTTCACTAGTTTCACAATGAATGCTACTGACATTTTGTATTTTCACAGTAACACCACTATAGATAGACACTAACCATCCATCTTGTCTTGACTAATCTTCGCGTCTAAACGAAAGAACCAATCCGATAGGATGAACTTTGCAATTAATTTAAGATTAAACATAATGTTCATTTCAAAAACATTCGTCTGGTTCAATGTTGTGCCCAACCAACGTATTTTCTATACAGCTGAGAAGTCAGAGTCCTCGTCTTTTCTTTTAAGGGAGGGTGATGGTGGGGGTGGGGCAGCTAGCTATTTGGTACAGGCTGGACGAAAACGTAGAAACTTACACAGTTGTCAATATTATCGGGTAGCGATTTGGAAGAGCAAACGAAGACATAAGATGGATGCAACTCGGAAATATATAGTTTATTTAGTTGTTGTGCACACTTTCAGGCACGAATGAATACTAAAGAATACGATTGAGATTTAGAAAAATGAATACTGAGATGATAATATAATGAATAATAAATGAATAATGAATAAAATAAATAATGAATACATACTGAGATTTTTTTTTCGCCCCAGACCCCTTTCAGTCCCCTCATCTCACTTTTCCCTGGTAACCCCCCCCCGAAATAATTCCTAGTTACGCCACTGATTGTTAATGGTTATTGCCATTGGTTATGTATGTGTATTATATGTGGATATGTATTGAAAATGAAAAATGCAGAATCTCCTCTATAAAGTTCAAATTCTGTTCGTTCCAATTTCTATATTTACAAAGTACTGTTTAGTATAAAGCTTAAATGATAATGTTCTTTTAGTTCAAACGTTTGTAATTCAAACTGGATTTGAATTACAGATTGATTACTGCACCAAAATTTCCATATTTGCAATAGGGGACAGACTGATGGCAGAAAGCGGGAATTGTTTCAACCAATCACGGGATTGAATGCATTAAAGGGCAATGAATAAGTTTAGTGTTTACAGTTATCTATGTACAATGAATTCAGCTGTTTTATTGAATAAATGTATGTAATTGTTATTCATTGCTGTGGAGCTGGCTCAGTGATCACAAACACATCCAGAACACTAATGTTATTCGATTCCCCTTGGTAAATAAACGCGAATTCATTGCCACTCAACTCAACTTCCTGGACCAATTTTCCAGTGGGGGTCATAAGTATAGTGGGCTACATAGCTTATTAATTCCTTTCTCTACTAGGTGGCCAATCTTCAAATCTAGAACCAATAATATTAATAATAATTAATACTCTTCAGCGAATGTTAGTGTTATCTGCTAACAGTTGTAATTTTCGAAGTGTTCTGTGATAACGTAAATACACTTTTAGAAGAATCCAATAATCAGGAACAAAACGTTTTGGACTGTGAATGTCACAGTTGGCTCCAATTGCTAAACTACTACCAGGGCGCCACCCTGGCCAACACCGGACCGAGCATCTCCACACTGAGACACCAGTAATATGAATTCTCCCACTCCAAGGCTCCAATGTCACCGTTCACGTAATACGTCTAAAGTTGAAACCCCAGCCCGAACCGGGAATCGAACCCCGACCCTTATCAACGAGCCACACAAAACGTGTTCAAATCGCATTAACATTAAAATATTGTATGGGTCTACTCTACATCCATTCACATTCGGGGACTTTGTTCTTGTTTTCCACTTTGACTTTGAACCGTGAGTTTGTTGTTACAGAGTCCTTGGACCTTCCATCACGGAACACCCTAATCCACGTTATTAGTGACGCGACCGCCCGTACTAGGACGTTGTTTAGTCGATAATTACGAGGTAACACTCCGTTCTATAGTGACGTCACGAGTATACAGGCTTTCCTGTGTGTTTAATAGAAACGGAAAGCATGCAGAGTTGACCGTTGATATAACCACGTGCAATTAAACCCAGTGTTCAATTAAACTGCAGTAATTGTCCATCAACTTTTCACCAGGCCCGTCTCTTTCTCCCAATTAAAACGAAAGCAGTACCACAGTGTCAAGGTGTTAGAAGTTTAAATTCACTTCTCCAAAAATGTTCGAAATTAAATCACTTTCTACATTAGTGTTGTTGTGTGGTTTATGGATGTGCTGGGCTCATCATTGTGTTACTTGGAGCGGATCATTGATAGGACTGTCTGATAGGAGAGCTGACAGACAATAAGGACAACTTTATTACCGTACTGTTTGCGTGCGTGCGCGCTAATGATTGTACGCGCACACACACGCACATATACACACGTCTGTACAAATACGCACGTGTTCAAATTCACACACAACAACAACACGCACAATTTGTTTTTGTATATAAATCGCACACACATTTCACATTCAACACAAACATACAAATACATTTGAAGTACTTATATTGATTCGCTCAAACAAACACGTATAATTGATAACGCAAACGCATTCATCTGCATCCATACACATACGCACTCACCTTACGCACATGTTTAATTTAAATCTGCGTACACACGCACACGCAAACATAATCAGTTTTTACAGTTCGTACACAGATGTATCTATCACCCACATATACACACGAGTTACGCACACCCACACGCACACGCATACGCACACTAAAATCACACAGAAATCAATGATCTCTACCCGCATACACATTCATCAAATTTGTATTCATTCCATACTTTATTCAACATTTTGATAAATTTAGTAAATATGGGTTTCGTGTGGGTATGATGGTAAATATTTAAAATAAAATTAGGGTTGTAGAAGATAATAATATGGAGTGTAAAATTATAGTTTCAATCACACGCACATGCTAAAAATCACATATCACACCGCACACGTAGAGTACGCAGACGCAAACGCAAAACAAAACACACAGAATCATATCGCTTACTCATTAAACGCACATGTTCATATTAGCGTTCACACGCACACATACCATAATATGTAGTTGCAACTACTAAAACTACCATGCACAAATAAATCTCCAATTTCCGTCATCAACACTTACTTGTTCCGAACATCATATCCGAGCATCATCATCGAATGAAATAGCGAAGTCCCGCATCATCGCAGACCAACGTAAAGTTCTTAATCAATCCGAGGGTCCTACCGAACATAACGTAACCGTCTAGTCACGAGGACATGGTCTCACTTCACACTCTGCAACAACGCTTCCCTGCTGTTCGACAGCTGCCTCTGCCTCCACAGCTGATTCTTACCGACTTCCGCCGGTGTCGCGCTTCGACTGAGTCAGTGAGGTAGCTGGAGCATCGAGTGCGCCGCCCCGTGGTGCTGGCTAGACGGTACGACGGACTGCGCATGTGCGCGCGAGGGGTGAGGGTAATTTAATTGAAGAGGGAAGGGGATGAAGTGAAATGGTAGTTGCTTGCTCAACACGACTGAGATAGCGCTCTACACAGATCGTGTTTACACGGCGAAGAGTTCGTAGGTCTACATTTTAAGTGGCAATTAAGAATATATTTGATAAATGGATGTGGAAATGATGAGTCAATTTCGCGAGGTACCTTATTGGGATGGAGCAGATTGCTGGGGGGGTGGGGGGTTGTATTAAAGGTGTCAAGATGTCGGGGGTTGAGTTGACTTGCCCCCCCCCCGCCCCCCCGCCGCCACGGCTCCGGGACATCATCCGTGAAGTGCTGTACACTAGCTCGAGCACGCTTGGGTTCGCTTGCCAGGACACGTAACGTTGTGAATTATTAATTATTGTTTCTGGTGGTTGGATAGTCTTGTGGGTTAATTCATTACTTCTAATTCATGAGGTCAAGGGGTCAATCCTCAGTGGGGCCGCATCTTAACTATATCGTAGACATCTTCGAATAATAGGATTAGTTACTAGGTAAAACGCTATTACCACCAACATATCTAGTTCATTCCACGTTCTAATTTTTTTTTTTTAAGATTAATTGAAATATTGAAATGCTCATTTCAGTGAGGTGAGGGGGGGGGGGGCTTACATTTAATTACACACTTATTTAGTTGGATTATATGGACCCATTTTTGTTTGCTCATGTGTTTTGCAAAGACCTGTCTGATGTCTTAGTCCGAAAACGGTATAGAGGACTTTGACTTTGTGGTGGGGGGGGGGGGGGGGGGGGGCGATACCCCCAAACCCGACAGAATATATTTGAGTATCTTTGCCCCAAACCATGCCCCAACCCAATCACACACAGTTTTTCTTCTAAAGCCCGGCTGCTTCACAACCTTGGGTTAAGCGTTGGGGCTTGGGCCCAGTTTCACCAAACTTTAGCCTCTAGATTAACCTTTAATCCGACTTAATTGCTCCTTACAAACATGGTAGAACCCATCATGCATTTTATATATATAATGTTTGTTGAAACCATGTTAAGGTAACCAATCCGAGCTTATCACATCTGAGATTAACAAAGTTTGTTGAAGTCCGCCCTGAGGACGAAGAAAAGGGGTAGTGGCGGAACTGGACTTCAGTCATGGGGGGGGGGGGGGAGGGGGAGGGGCAAAGGGAGACGCCGCACGGACACCATTTTAAACCGTCATAAGTCAGGTTTACATTGATGAGTTCGCGTTCAGCTTCTATCCCACTTCACTTCTTGTACAATGTTCGATCAATTCCCACAGGCGCAGAGGCTCATATAATAGAAAGTAGTCTCAAGTCTCAACAAATACGGGATCAGAACTGAACATGACAGAGATTGATACATTCAATCAAGGTGCCTTTTCAAATTCATTTACAGTCTATCACAATACGGTAGTGAACAAGGATTGAATTGAATTCTATTTCATGTGAACGAAGTTGGGATCTGTGTTAATTAATTCAACTCTAATCCAATCTCACTCCTTCCTTGTAAACGTGGCTGATGTTTAACTTTGAAATTAATGTTCCAGCGATGTCAACTATGTCTCTTGACAGAGTGTACGGAATAATCCCTTGAGTGTCTGTATACACACATACACACACGGAGCGAGGGCTGGAGAGCGAGCACTCTTGATTATTCGTTGTTTAACGACGTACTCTGCACCCGTCAGCTCATGTCACGTCAGGGAACGAGATTGGAGGAAAGGGACAAAAAGGAGAAGCATTTAGATTGAAAGGGAAATAGCGGACCTGATTTTGTCGTCTTTTCTTACGACAGGCAGAGTCACCCTGGAAAAAGCTCACCCCTCTAGGCCCAGACGAGGTTATGCATCTTTCACAAATCACACTAATGCAAAATAATGTTTCCAGTGTAGAAGTTACGCAAACCGATTTATCAAGGTCGAATTAACTTCGGGGTAGCCACCTGTATTTTTGCTTTAGTTTTGAATTCGGGAATTATATGGTTATCTCATGTATCTTCTAATATACACCTTATTGTCACCAATCCCATTAAAACATATAAAATATGTAGTAAAAACTGGCTAGTAATTATTATAACCACAAAATAATGCCTGGATCGGCATGGAAATAGTTTACGTTTCAAGTCTTGAACCAGCTGTTGCTAGAAGCTAGGACCTGTATTTACAACAGTAAAGCAAATAATCTTAGTGGCATGAATCATACGCCTATATCGTTCTGCAAACTCATCACGATAAACTATAGTAAAATATGAACAGTAAATCTTAAAACAATGTATTTGTGAATGTGTACTAAGAGTAAGAACCAGCGATGATTTACCTTGCTAGTATTTGCTTTAGGCGTCTTTGCGAATCCAGGCCCGACAATGACATGCAACAGAAAAGTAAATGTTGCAAATGTATGTAGAGCCATGACAATAATCATCGCGTAATTTGCTGCCTGTACTCGACCGAATGTCGAAGGGGTGTTATGATGACTGATAAAAGATTACCCCAGCGGTCAGTCAGCTGTCAGTACTACCCCAATGCGGGTCGGCGACCCCAAGTTGTTTACATGCAAGCCACCCCCCGCATGTAGTTACAAGTGTCTGCTGACATGCATGTCGTGCATGTAATGTTCGAAGCTTATGTCACGGTGTCCTATCACAACACAAGACAAATTAATCACAAAGCAGAAATCAGAAAGTGAGCAAGCACGCGTTTACAGAATAAAGTGATGTAATACCATTCTATTGACACGGAAGTCTGACTCCAGGGCTTTGGGTTCGATGCCCGACGCCGGCGAGTCTAGCCGAAGAATATTGCTCACTCATGTAAACTGAAACAACGGTTATTGTTATATTATTCGATGTTGAACGACGTACTCGACAACTGGGTCTTATGATGACGCGTCGGGTCGGGAGGTGATTGGAGAAAAGGGACAAGTAGGGCGACCAGTATGAGGAGGACTTCCTTTTGTCCCCTATTACGATTGGCACAGTCACTCAGGACCAAATTATACCCTGGGTCTTCGCGGAGTTGTTCGCGCTATATGTTATGCATTTCTTAAAAAATATAATTTGGATGGAGTAATTTTTATGCTGGTTACTTCGGTATATTCGTCATTATTAATTGTCCTCGCCAGTGACGTCATATAAGACCACCCACTATCTGCTGTAACTCACTTATTAATTAATTAATTAATTAATTAAGTTATTAGATTAATGGCACCGGTCTTACAATCTCCAAATAAGAAAGCTAATATAAGATTTAAGCGATTTGGAGGATTTCAAAGCATTCGATTGGTAATTGCCATGGTGAAAACAAGTTATTCGTCGAATAAGAAGTTATAAGGAGATTGTAATACTGGGCCTAAGGTGTTTGGGAAGGAAGGTCAATCTTTGGACAGTGTCACAGGTGGTCACAGTATATACAGGATTGCCCCTGGTGGATTGTGGAACAGAAGTAAGAACCGAAACCCCACAACTTACAGTCTGGAGTTCGATTACTAGGACGCATGTATCTAGGGTAAAGTGATCCATGTTTAATATCCTGTGAGTGTACTCTACTCTAAACACACGTCAAATATATGATATATTATCGCATCATAAATAAAAAGTTCACCGTTTTGACTTTTTTAACTCTCTGTACTGTCACTGCTAAAATGATGACAAATTAACTCCTGGGTTTTTAAATCACTGTTTAACTTTCGGGGGGTAATGCTAATTGAATAATAAATGTGTGTGTATCCTACATTAATTATTTTAATATAATTTACAAAATATATAAACGCCAAACGGTCATTTATTATTAAATTTTGGAAATATATTTTATATTCAATGTATTTCACTGCAACTGATTAATCTTGACTATGCAAACAAAAGCGTTGTGATTATTAAGTTCAACACGTATCTATCGAGTATTTCATAAGTGTTTGCCGATACGATGTCGGCCCATTGTAGCATTTTAGCAGCTGATACGTTACGAGCTATTCCATCCCAGGGCCACACTAAGCTTACGAGTGCTTTTATACGAATCATTGGGCATCAGCTGGCTGCCCGTAAGTCTGGGTCTTATATGGCAACGACTGAGCTGGGATTACATATATCGGTGTGATTGGATCTAGCTTCGTACACCAACTACGTCAGGTCATTCTGGTAGAACTTGTTGCACTGAACGATGTCATTATCGTTGGTGAAGGGTCATTACCGCGTATAGGCCCAAGCAGTGGCGGCCCGACCATATACATTTGGGGCCATGGCCCCGCGAGCTTTAAGGGGTGGGTGGGTGGGTGGTTGGGTGGGTGGGTGGGTAGGTAGGTATAGTTGGTCGAAACCATAAATTAAAAAGGGAATTGTAAAACAAAATGAGTTGTACAGAATATCATAATGCGTATCTACAGAATACTACTACAGAAACACTTCTAATACAACAACTTGGCGTAAAATAGAGTACAATATCATATTTCCTTAAAAGCCAAAACGATTTACAAACAGACCATTGTAATTGCGTGCTTAAAAGAAAATAGAGGGCCGTGCGCCGTGCCTGTAGCGAGCGTCCTATTACTGTCCACCCCCAATGGACTACCCTTATGATACTATCTTGTTAATCAGACATTAAGATCGACATCGACGCTGCAATTGATGAGTTCGCTTCCAGGTCTACACTGCTCTCCAAAATTCTGCTGTTTAAATAAGTGTCAAAATCACAAGTGCTCCTGTTTGGTCAACTTGTATACTTTGCCATATTTATAAAAATATTTGAGTTTTCATGAGTGAACTTTTAACCTGCGTTTAACATTACGAAATATAGACCTGCACCAACATGAAAGAAATATTATCATAAGCGTAGTGCCATTATGTTTATAAAATACCATTAACCTTTTTTCATAATCAGGTAAAGTCAGATTAAGTTTGGCAATGTCATTTGTAAATATTAAACATATTCATTTTGTTACGCCGATAACTTAAGTTTTTTTTTCAAGGTGTGTATAAAACGTGAAATAACCACCTCTGGTGGCCGTGGCATCGCCCCACAACCCTCCTGACTTCGAATCCTCACCCCCTCCCATTACGCCATTATGAATACTGTCTAGAATACTTAAATTCGTATACTGATAAAATCCAGTTATCTTGTTTTAAATTCCATATAATTGTCTACAATAAATGAATAGACAATATTACATACACGCCCGGACTGGCCAGGTCCGCAGGTCCGCGATCGCGGAGGGCCCCCAGCTCGAGGGTGCTCGGGCCCACATAACGTGAAAGAAGTCACGTGAACGAGTTTTTATCTAAACTTAAAATAGTCAAAAATCGATTTCGGTCGTATTTAGGCCAAAACCTTATGTCCAGTCTGCCTTTTATTAATGTTGAGAGGGATTTGTTTTATGATTTGGACAACAATAAAATAATAGATGAAGTAGCTTTAACAAGTGAGTTGCTTAAAAGAAACTGTTACTTTAGGGCTGGGCTATAGGGGAGTAAAATGTCGAATCATCTCAGTTAAGCTAAGCCCCTTCTTTTCTAGTATTACAACATTTTAAACTGTTAAATACATTTTTCTAATCCCTAAAATCCGCTTGTCATTATTTTTATCACGCAAATAATTTTGACATAATTCATTAATGCTTTGGTGTGAATAAAACACTGCACTTTATTTTGAGCTCCGTTGTTATTATTGGCAGCCCAACAGAATGTGTTTTGTAGTATTGTGGTATCCTAAAAATACTGTGAATTTCTTATTTTAATAAATAATAAAGTCATCAAAAGTCGAAAATCATAATATTCGTATAAAAACTTAGCTGAATTTCTTCATCTAAATAAGTGCCAAAATAGCGTAAAACACGTTTTCATTGTTTTCAAGCACCTAATTTAAAAAAAATCCGGGGAGGACCCCCGGACCCTCCGTTTGCTTGGGTGCATTCCATACCCCCCATACCCCCCGGTAGAGAGCCCCTTTACAGGTTTTAGCTGAGGGCCCCAAATGGTCCCAGTCCGGGTCTGATTACATAACACGAATAAAATTAATCATTTAGAATTCAAATATTACCATGTATATTGGTGAAGTCACTAATCGTATTTGGCGCTTGCTTACTGTCGGCTCACCAACGTTTCAATTATAATTATGTTTTTAATAACACATTTGTGCAAATTAACAACACATAATTTTATTGGAACAACTTTTCTTTTTATTTCATTCTAAACTAATAACGTGTTATGAACATTTTCCACATTTTCAAAGAATCAAAAATATGAAATTAATTAAGAGCCATGCATCTATGCATGACACTTACAATGGAAGAAAACCTGAAAAGCAAACACGAGTTACACATTTCCAGACTGTCTCTACTCCTCTACAAACGCTTAAATCCACATTTAAAAAACTCTATACAAAATTTTCGCCTGCGGTGCTGTTGTGGGGGGCTTCCCCCCCACACCCCCCATTCATTCGCACCCGAAGTCGATTTACACGCAGTCGGTGGTGGGTGGTATTAGGTGGCTCCAGGTTTACTTACTTACTTATTTACTTACTTATTTACTCACTTACTTACTTACTTACTAAAGAGGGCTCCAGGTTCATACCTGTAATCATCCATGTTCTGATTCAAGTTGTTGAGGCCGGGATGGCCAGAGAAAGTGGACTGTATTTATGTGAGATGGGGGGGGGGGGGGGGGGGGGGGCAATACTATAGTGGACTTACGGTTTACGGCTGTGCTGCTGGCTTCTTGCTTGATGTAATAAGAAAAAGGTTGTGCAGGAGGAGAAAAAATAAGGAGGGAACAAAAGGAAAGAGCATGGGTTAATGGTTACGCGATCGACGCTTCAGAGCGAGAGACAAACTAGACAGATGAGGTAGACATTGCGTACTGTAGGCTACAACAAGACTCCACTTGACAGTATGACCGAGATAATAGAACTGCACTGAGCTGTCAAGTATCGCGTGATCGGTACGAGATAATAGGGGAACGAAAATACGAAGAGGGGAAGGTATATGACGTAATGCAAACAACTCAAATCAAATCAAAGTCTAGGCGCGAACACAACTTCTATGCTAAAAAAAAGTTATTTTCCAAAATGTTCATCTCTCTCTCTCTTCTCAGTCTCATTCGTAGTCTTTTAGCGGCCTAAACGCCCTTGCACAATTCCGCCACCCTCCAAACCCCCTCATCCCGTCTGGCCGGGCCCGGGGTATACTATATAGCTCTGCCGATCGTAAGAAGCGAGAAAAGGAGATCCCTGACATTCTATCCTATCCTTATATCCTCCCCTTAACTCCTTAGAATATTAGTCCTCCTCCTGTCCTTTCCCCTTTCCTCCCATCATCCCCAGACGTCATATGACCTAGTTGTCGAGTAGGTCAAATCAATCCAGCCCCTAACCAGACTAATGACGACGACCCCAGCGATGATCTGATTCGGCTGACGTCATATCCAACCAATCACGTGACCGAGAGGATGACGACGTCGTCATAGGTGCAGCGTCAGCGTCGTGGAGGTCGATAGAGGTGCCGGCATCACAGGCGCCGCGGCGGCGGCCCGGGGAACCAATCAATAACACACAACTGTTTCATTGACCCGTATCATTGATAGAGTGATAGCCGATACTGAGAGAGGTGCGGGGATAGTTTAGTTTAGTGGGCAGCCTCAATGAATTTGCCTCGATCCTCCCCCCCCCCCCCTCCCTCACCCCTCGCCACGATACAATCGACGACACAGCCAAGGCACGTACTATAGAACTCTGGAGGGTAACTAGGTTAGACGGTGGAGGAGGTGGGGGGGGGGGGGGGGGGGGGGAGGGAGGGGGAGGGACGGCCGCCCCCAGAAAGCGTTTATTTTGTATGTATTTATTTATTTATTTATCTCCACAAAACCTAATACTAATAATAGTAAGCCTAATAGCAATGTGTAAAATTAAACAAGAAACTCCCCATGCCCCCCTCCCCGTTTATACGCCACTGGCCTGTATTGTATTTAGTTAAGAAAGGGCATTGAGTTTGGATTCTAACGTAGAAAAGGTTACCTGCTATCGAAAAAAAGGAATTAATCTGAAAATAAATGGAAATTTATTTAATTTAAATTGAATATATCATAATGCAAGATTACAAGATACATAATATGTATAAATTGGAAAGCATAACAACTCAAATATACGAATCTTTTAAACAGAAATAACGAACGAAACATTGATGGAATGAGAAATACAAAATATAATAAAACCAATTAAGGTATTTGATAGAACTCTGTGATTTTCGGTAAACATGTTGACTGCGTTCTGAATTTGAAAGTTAGATTGAAATGTTTCTCGTTCTGTGAGTGACTGAGTGAAGGAATAAGTAAATACGACGCATGCCCGCTTCACTGTTGAAACAACGAAGATTATCGAATAGTTCTGAGAAGCGCCCTATTCCGTGTTGCCAATCTGTTTCGTGTCGTCTCCAGACACATCCAGAAGGCGGTGATTTATAGGGGGTACACTCGCAGGGTAAAACGCCCACCCCCCCCCCCTCCCCTGAAACACTTTGACCACCCCACCCCACTAGTTAGGTCACTATTAGCAGTGGTTAATTTGTTAGGAAAAAGGTGGGTATACGCATCATAGTTTCAATGTTATCCCGCTTACCAATTCAGCTTCTGGGCTCGTAATCTGGAATTGGATTTGGAGTTTTGGGTTGGATTTGATACAATTTTATTCGTCTTCAAAAGCCAATCGTTATTTTAATTGTCCTGTAGGTTTATGATTAAAAACTGATACATATATTATAAAATATCAGTTATTGAAGTATAGTTTTATGTGTCAACTGGCAACAATTCATTTCCAAGAGGAACAACCTAACAATAACATAAATGTTTATCTGTTGTATTTATTTTTTATGACAAGATATCACCTCAAAACGCGTTTCAGACCAGCTGGGCGGACTGGGAAAAAATCCAGGCAAGGCAAACACTTTTGGTCAGGCCAGGCACGGGGGGGGGGGTTGGGAGGCCGTGGCCCCCCAACAAACAGCGCCGCAGGCGAAATTTTTTTAAATCAGGTTTTTAGAAGACATTTGGTGCGTTTTAGAAAAAAACATAGCAAGCTGAATGGACTACCGAAATACTGTAGTTTTCGTCGGTTAAAAGTAGATAAACACCAGCAATAAGATTGATGAGAATGAGATCAAGTTACACCGAAATACAACGAATCTACAATTTTATTTAAACCTTGCAATATCGTGAAGGAAGGGGTGGGAGGGACTCGGGTTTAAAGAAATTTCGATTTCAATGCGCGGCAACTTACCGCTGGCGCCAGGCAGTTTATGCCTGTTCCAGTAGGACCAGTCCAAATTCGGGCCAAAACAGGCAGGCCACCGGGCATTTGCCCGGCGGGTCTGTCCGCCCCTTCCGGGCCCATCAAACATAATGCAGAGCCAATTTTAGTTTTAACAGGATACCCCTTTAGTATTAAAGAGGAATCGAACGTATATCCACAAACAGAGAAATACTGTATCAAACATGTAAATCATATTTTACGGATCGTGCTATTTCCCTCACAGCAGCGGGAGCGACTGAACCGCCTTCGCGTTGCTATCCCTAACTGGCTGGTTGACGAGGAACCTGCAGCCAATAACAATAGGAGATGATTCTATCTATAAAGTACGGAGGTTGGTTTGAGAAAAACGTAAAACCAAGAGATAAGAGTTTTATTTAGAGTTATAGATATATTCAAGTAAATTTGAAATGTGAGCATGTGAGGGTAAAATACCCAATACAAATTATTTTTGTTTTTTATACACGTTAGCCAAAATTTGAGTGTTGCGTACCTAATAATTCGTGAAAAAAGGTGGGTATACTGCGTATACCCACGAACATAGGTGGGTATACTGCGTATACCCGCGCTCCATTACAAATTAAGCACTGACTATTAGTGGGGATTTCTTGTGCATTACGCCTCAAGCTATGTACTCTAACATTGCAAGAATGTTTAATAGTTTTCACGTGGCGCACACAGAGGTCAAAGATGTAATATAATTATATGGATTGTATGTGCTATGTATAAATTATGATTTTATGAGCGGGTGTGACTTTCACATTAGATAAAAGCAGTAAGGGGCAGGGAAATACAAGAAGAAAATGTCCACATTCCGTTAAAACCCTCCCCCTTCCCTAAAAGTTTGTGATAGAATTTGTGGTCGGCGTCTTATCTATCTCTATCCCTCAATAAAACATACAAAGTAAAAAACAGTTTCGAGATTCCATAACGCCAAGTTTCAATACTGTGTCCTGCTCCTTACAATTCCTTTCTTTCGATGCAATGTTTGAGAAAATGTAATCTGGCTGCGTCGGCGTTACATTAAATTTGCTTGTATTTGCTCACAGTTACATTATTTTTTAGTATAAAGCGTTGGGTAGAGGATCAAAGCTAGCTGCTCTTTATCTACCGCCTCGTACAGTTCGGCTATGTTTACGACCGACGTATCAATCAAATCATTATCAAGTAACGCTTTGTCGTCAAAGCTGTCAGATTCTCAGAAGACGGACCTTCCACGCGGTTTATTTCAACGGAATTCGCCTGCGGGATGTCCCGGTACCTGCTTGTTGTTGCCAGCTGCGTGGAGTGGACTGTGTGCACTGATAGCGCCGGCCAACAGACGCGCTGGTAGCATAGACAGTATCGGATGCAAAGAACGAGATGCAAGGGAGGTTGGCATTTTGTCACATATACGTGACTTGACAGATATACATATAATCTATGAGTAAAACAGCACGTTGCTAGATTCGCTGAATTCACAAGAGGGACTAGTATTAGTATAAGGTCGTCAACATAACGCACCATTGGTCGGTATTATATGCACGGTTTACGACAAGTTAATCAATGGTATAGGTGTAAACACATATTTATTCTAATCACTTTTCTAAATCATTATTTTAATCACTCACTTTTTACGGTTATTAATTCTCACCAACCCATTGATTCGTTGGTTAGTTTGAGCCTAAAAATACAAAGGATGAGTGCTGTTAAATGGTAAGAGTAAATACTTGTTCTGTCCTCCTACCCTTGATTTACTTGGTAGTATAGGGAACACGCTTATGGAATTTTAATCAATTTTTAAATACCTTGTCTCTTATTTAATAATTATGTGTCTTTGAATTTTGAAAAACGGATCAGTCTATCCCTCAAAATAATTGGTTTAGTAACGATAAATAAAAGGGCGCGAAAAACGAGCCGCCGCCATGTAGAGTGGATTTGACGTCATGGTTTTGTGCTGTGTACGCTCACCGCCTCAGCGATTGGTCTGTTACGCCACGTCTACAGAATCGTTGCGTCACAGCCACCTGTACGCGTTTCAGATCCCCGAGTTAAAACTTCAATAAATGCAACCACATTAAACCTATTTAAAAATTTCTTTTTTACTTGGGACTTGCATTAATATACTTTTTGTACCTGATACTATTAAACTAAGGTTGGAATTCATAGTCGGCCCCTACACCTAGGGGCGCCCATTGTTACCAAGGTCACAATTGTTTGCATGTTATTTCCCATAAACAAAACAAATCCATAGCAACAATGGGTGCCCCTAGGTGTAGGGGCCGACTATGAATTCCAACCTAAGTGTTTGGTTTAACAAAAAAAATCGTACGCGTGTTGCCTATTGTATATGTTGCGCTGTCGTTGTGCATCTTGGCGAGCTATAATACACGGTAGACAAACAGTGACATGATGTAGATACTCTACCCTAGCTTCATACTCAAAGGTACTATATATTTGAGAACATTCTTCCTTTTCTGCCGTTGATTGGTTTATAGAACTCACAAAATCCCCCGCTTTGTTCCACCCGAGCCCCCCCCCCCCCCCCCCCCTCGTTAATATTAGTATTCAGGAGCTGTGACGTATTCTTCGTCTCGTCTCGTCCACTTGCACGGACGCCCACTGTGAGGGGGGGGGGGGGGGGCGTACTTGTCATCACGACTGTGACGGTAAGTCTACAATATTAGGCCTTATGCATTAAACATTTCCATCCCAAAGAGGTGAACATGGTCGGAAAATTAAATTTTCGAACTAGGGTTAAACTAATTGGTTTCACGCAGCACGTTTAACAAGGTGTTGTCTAATCGTACAATCCAATTATTTTTCCCGGTGAGTTGAATTGTAAAGTGATGTAGACGCATGGGAAGGGGACATTTGAAATTACGTGTGGGACTATCATTCGTGCGCAATGCAAACATGTTTTTTTAATGCTTTTATAGTATCGATTGTTTAGGGTACGCAATTATCCCTCAAAACATACAAACAAAGAAAAGATAAACAATATTAGATTGTCACTGATTATTGTGTTCGGTATAATTTTCTAAATATTATGTGGGCGAATTAATACAAACACGATCTATTTTATTCTTTAAAGTTTTTAAGTACGTACCATATATTATACAAACTGATCACTTTTTCTTCACATTCAAAAATTGTTTGCAGTCTCATTTTCATTTTGTGGCAGGGCCTGTATGGAAGTAGAGTGAATTTAGCTGGACTGCGTATGCTCGAATAAGGTCTGGAAATGAAACGTACGTACATGGAAAAAGTAATGTACAGTAATCAGAATTACCAGGACTGATGAAATCCCCATCTATAAAAAAAGGACTGTGGTTATATACGCCAGACAGAAACTGAAAAAGTAATATACAGTAATTAGAATTACCAGGACTGATGAAATCCCCGTCTGTTTAAAAAAGGACTGTGGCTATTTTCCCGCCATTATTTTCCAGTTGGCAACATTGACCCCGTCTGTCGACAAGAGTTGAAATTTGTAGTGTTGGCAAAATTTAGCTATTTTCACGACACGATGGCCAACCTTGGAATTTTAACCTGACAGTTGGTTTCGGCAGCAGGCAGAAGGCACATTTTTTGTAATTTGATTTCAAAAGAAGCTATGCTAAAAACGGTGCTCATTAACCCGTGTTAGTTGTAAAAACGGTAGGTTGTTTGTATGTTTGGTATTTGAATGTATTTTTGGCCTAGGCCTAGGTTAAGACTAGGCCTAGGCCTATCATGCTTCTGTTTAAGTTAGGTTATGGGTAGGTTCGTCTTTTCTATTTGAACTAGCCTAGCCTAATATTTACGTAGATTACAGTTTGCTGTAAGTTACTTCTGCACCTTAGCAACCAAAGCCTAGCCCAGGCCTCAAACAGATATGGAATAGGCCCTATAACTACCAATCGTAGATCTAACCTAGAGACTTGGCCTAGGCCCTAGGCCTAGGCTAGGCCCAGCTGTACACTAGGGCTAGCCTAGGCCTATTTAGGCCTCGTAGACCCTAGTCTAACATTTTAAATAAAAGGGGAAACTGACATAACATCAAAGGTGTTAGGCAGCATATCTTGTTTAACCACCTATAGATGCCATGCTAGGGCCTAGGCCTAGCTACTAAACTATTTGCACAACCAAGAGCCATCCTTTGGGCAATATGGTCATAAGCAAAGAATTACTGGTTGTGCCCTTGTATCTAATACTAACCAACAGTCTAGTTAGACCTAGCTTAGTGTTGCACCAAGCTTCGGTAAACTCTGCAGTCGGCATGACTAGGCCTAGTTGCAGCAGTTCGGTCCGAAGTCACCACTTTGTTAAGCTCTGATAGTAATCTCGGTTTGGTAACCATGGTTTCAACAAACATTGCAGTCAAAATGCATGGTAAAGTCTTGTAAAATTAACTTGCAAGGTAGTGATAATATCGCCCACCTGTTGTCAGACATGGTGGGGTCGCATTCCATTCATGTAACCACACGTAACAATACACGTCTTTATGAAAATCCTGCGGTGAATAGGCCTAAAATTCGTCTCATCGTAGGATGAGACTAGTCAAACCGGTTTTCCCGCACTCTAGATTTTGTACAACCCTAATTGTAGCTCGGCGCTCACAGCCCAACAGATGAACGGAATGACAGCTTCCCTAATTGATTCACATGATCGTGGTCAAATACCGGAAATAACTACCAGTGCAATATATGCAATATGCAATAGGCAACTGAATTAGCACTACTACAACATATAAAATAACAGTAGGTTTTTATTTTCGGTATTTCATGAATGTGAAATTTTGAATGGAAGCTCTCCTTTGAAAACTGGGCAAGTTGTTGAGTTTTTAGTATTGTTTTAAATATTACGGCCATTGGAACAGGTGTTAATTCTAAGAAAATATTCAATCATTAGGATTTTCGGTCATGCACGATAAGCCGATAATTGCTTGTCAAGAATGTCGAGTAGACGAAGCGCGCGGGTGTTCACAATGAAGGAATCTCAGGGGTCGGTAAAACCCTACTCTTGCAGTGGCATTTGCCATTTCTTGCGGTCTCATCCTGCAGTGAGACAAAGTTTAGGTAGACAACTGTTAAAATAGACCATTTGGAGTGACTGTAACTTATGAGAATGTATAGATATCCACCTTGCTTCTTACAGCATGGCCAGTAAGTCACAATGTTTGATCGTAGAAAATCTTCTATTACGAGCTATCCTGTAATCGTAAACTAAAAGTTTGGTGAAACCGGTCTTTCTTAATAGTTATTAACTCTGCAGAAGAGTGCTGCATAGGCTATGCTTGTGATGTGATATGAACTCAATACGAGAACAGATTTCTCTAAATTAAGATTTCTCAAAGTCCTAGGTCTACCATTGATGATGATGGCCGTACGCCACCGGTGGCATATGGCCAACTGTGAGAGATAAACAAACAACAACAACATCATCAATCTACTAGTTGTGTTTTCGTTTTTTTAATTATTTACAGCACTTTACAACAATGTTCGAAGATTCCGAGTCCTGTCTATCGGGTGGATCCGGCAGCACGTCAGCAAGTCCAAGTTTATTGTCTAATCTCAGACAGTTTCGATTTCAAAAGAAGGCAATGCCTAAAATAGAAGGCCGGAAGCAGACAACTCCTAGTGCTGCTACTCATTCTAAAGCGGCTTCATGTGCTGACAATAGCTGTAAGTAGACCTACATCCTGATATAGACTATCATGTTATCTGAAGCAAAATATTGCTACCTACCAGACATTAATTATACCATATGGCCATGCTTAATCGATCACAACCACTAGGCCTACTTCACTATAGAAGGCTTCCAAGTTTTTTCCCAATTTTAAAATGAACTTTTGCAGTTGACACTCCTGAGATCATTGTAAAACCTCGTAAGAAGGTGCGTAGACTTGCGCTTTCTGACGACGATGATGAAGAGGGACCAATCACAACCACTGCTGTCAGTGACGACGAAGCTAATGCCAACGTTACTGAAGCTAATCTTCGTTTCTTACAAGAGGCGTTTCCAGATAGAGATAAAATGGTGGGTATAGACTATATACCCAATGGGCAATTTGTTCAATGGGTGTTTGTGTGCATATTAAACACTTCTTTATAAACACTGGATTGCTGTATTATTTATTGAGGGGGAGGGGAATGTGTTTTTTAACATTATTTTTGGTAAAGGGCAAATTCAATAGAATGTAGCACTTCCCCACCATAATTAAACAAAACTAGGTTTAATACTACAAAATAAAATGTGATGCCTACCTAGTTCATTGCTTTTGTCTATGGATGAAATTTGAATTTTCCACCAGGAATTGCAAGATGCTCTTGCAAGCAATGACTGGAATCCAGAAGCAGCAATGTCTGCTTTGTGCAACTCGCCTACGAAGAAAAATCACATCGCTGAACCGATTGCAACAAAAAATCATAGTCCCAAACGTCGCAAAAAATGTAAGTAAGAAGCTCAAACTCAGTACTGCTGTTTCCTAGCTAGAAATGAAGGGTAATCACTAATCACTAATTATTGTAGCAGGTCTATTATATTAAGTTGGTGTAGTATAAAAATGATCCATTTAGACAAGATAGCTTTTTACTTAGATCAAGTACGTAACAAACTAAGTGCCAATATTGGGGAGGCCCACTGATAAGAGTCCCATAATACAGGCATACTAGGTAATTCTAATGGCAGTCATGTACGTGTAAACAGGTGTTGTCCATTTTGTCCTCCTATCACACAGTTTAAATATAGGTAGGGCTACTAGTTTCGAACACTCCCATTTGATGCGGATGTTTCCACATTTGATCATATTGTGTGCATTCTGTTTCAGTAAAACGTCGAAGACTTGTGTCTGGAGGCTCTTCGGACGGTGAGGACCAGTATCACGACCACAGAGTCTTTGACAGGTATTAAACAACAACTTACTATGCATTTTATGTTACCCATTAACTTTTCCGATTTCATAAAATGCAATCAAGTGGGTCATTCTCACTGCTTATTAATAGTTTGGAATTTTAATGTCTTACCCAGTTTGACAAATTACATGCAAAGCAAAAGTCATTTTGATCACTTTTAGAGAGCGTTAGAGAAAGGTTGTAAGCGTAAAGAAAGGAAAGACAGACAGATATTCACAGTTAAAGCACTGGAATTTGCATTGCAAATTCTTGTGCTAAGGTACAATCACTGTAGTGCAAATCATGTAAGAAAACATGTGCCAAACAAAAAACAAATAATTAAAAAAAGCACCCCAAACAGGGGATAGAACTCAGGAGTTTCTATATTGTAAGCACTTGTCACAGCTCCGACTCGGATCCCGACCTGGACGACTCGCAAATGTCTAAAAGCCAGAAGAACGTTCTCGAGTTCTTATCGACGGCCACCAAGGGCGAGTTGATAGCTATGCCGAACTGCTCCATGAAGAAGGTTCAAGCTGTTCTAGAGTTGAGACCTTTCGACAGCTGGAGACAACTGGTACAGTATTTCCAAGTTTTATAGTACTGTACCTATTTTATAAACACATGCACACATTTACATTTTAAAATAATGGTATGCATACTGTCAACAAAAGATTTTATTATGTGTTCATATGTATGTCAATGTCAATAAGCTTGAGTGTTTACGTGCCATGCGATAGGATTCAACAGCTTACCATCGAAGTGTGATGGAAAACACTAACTTCGTCTGCTTCCACCACACTTTAAAGGCAAACTATTGTATCTTATTCTAACACTCAACTAACAAAAGGTTGGTACTTTAGACCCAAGATTTCAAAGTTGGAAGGTTTTCTTTAAAATTCTCAAAGGCAATTAATTATTTTTTCAATTTACAATATGTAGGCTACAATAAAACATAATCTGCCCAATGTACAGAGTGGATTTCATTAGAGTTTGCTGGACAAAATGACTAACTCATATAATATACTGTACATCCATCAAGGGAAATTAAATCTTCAACAAATGCTTTTTCTCACTAAAACAAATTTAAAAAAGTTAACAATCCTTTTATTTATTATTGCTTTGTAACTTCATTTCAAATGTCCATTTGTATTAGTTAGGACTATTCATTGATCTTTCTCTAGAAGAGATACATTACAATGCGTACGTGGTCATCGTTGCATGTTGAAAGTTCAACGTTGAACTCGCTTTCAGGTGGAGAAGTTGAAGAAGGCTCGCGGTGTGAGCTGCGACGTTCTGAACGCCGCCCATGACGTTCTGCGTTCGCGTGTGGTCGTGCAGCAACTCATGAAGAAGTGCGTTCAGCTCGCGACGCAGATGGAGAAGGCGGTGGCTGAGTGCGCGACCGACGTGACCAAGCAACCCTGCACTATCTCGCCGGGGTGAGTCCTTTTGTTCGAGTACATATTATAGCACTTGCAGTTGTGTGCAAAGAGACTTGCTCAATTCCAGAGTAAGGTGAAATAAAAAAGTGGGAACAACCCTATCAAATGGTCACCAGCACCTCTTTTCCTCCAGTTACTTCCTACTTGTCCCTTTCCTTTAAACTTTCCTTTTTCCACCCCATCCTCGTACTTGCCCTTTTCCTCCCACATCCCCCGACGTCATATGATCATGTATCTATGTTGTTAATCAACAAATAATAATAATAATAATAATAACGAACCACCCAACCTGCACCTATGCTAGATTCAGGTGTTTGCCACTAGTTCACCCACTATCCACCAACGGTACCTGATTTATCTTTAGGAATGTACACCACTAACCGCCAATTGCGTGAACGCTGTTTCAACTAAAGTAAACAGATACCTATACTCATGTTGTCATATTACAATCTTATACTCAACCGCCAATTGCGTGAACGCTGTTTCAACTAAAGTAAACAGATACCTATACTCATGTTGTCATATTACATTCTTATACTCAACCGCAAATTGCGTGAACGCTGTTTCAACTAAAGTAAACAGATACCCATACTCATGTTGTTATATTACATTCTTCTACTCAACCGCCAATTGCGTGAACGCTGTTTCAACTAAAGTAAACAAATACCTATACTCATGCTGTCATATAACATTCTTATACTCACTAAAGTAAAGTAAACAGATACCTATACACATGTTGTCATATTACATTCTTATATTAACCGCCAATTGCGTGAACGCTGTTTCAACTAAAGTAACCAGATACCTATACTCATGCTGTCATATAACATTCTTATACTCAACCGCCAATTGCGTGAACGCTGTTTCAACTAAAGTAAACAGATACCTATACTCATGTTGTTATATTACATTCTTACACTCAACAGCCAATTGCGTAAACGCTTTTTCAACTAAAGTGTACAGATACCTATACTCATGTTGTTAGGCCTATATTACATTCTTACACTCAACCGCCAATTGCGTGAACTCTGTTTCAACTATAGTAAACAGATACCTATACTCATGTTGTCATATTACATTCTTATACTCAACTGCCAATTGCATGAACGCTGTTTTAACTAAAGTAAACAGATACCTATTCACACGTTGTTATATTACATTCTTAATAGTATGTTACAGTTTGTCGAACATGCATGAGATTCTATATTTTTAACTGTGCATGTTACAAAAATGCATTCCACTGATGGTCATGCCTATTTGGTTGTAAAAAATGAAGAAAATGATTAATTGATTATGTATCAGTAGTTAGTTCATGTAGTTAGACATGTAGAATCTCTCTGTTTAAGATTACACCTGGCAAACTACCAGCTGGTGGGACTGAACTGGCTCATTACGATCCACAACCAGGGTCTGAACGGCATCCTCGCCGACGAGATGGGGCTCGGCAAGACCGTCCAGATCATCGCTTTCCTCGCTCACCTCCAAGAGACGGGGGCGTCGCACGACGGACCGCACCTCATCATAGTTCCGTCGTCCACCTTGGGTGAGTGAGAGTCAGCCTCGGTCGAGTGCGTTTATTCCTGCTTGGTCCCGGGTTCGAATCCCGGTTCGGACATGGGTTTTTTTAATTTTTAACTTGACTTGAATCTATCAAGATATGGTGGTATTTGTAAACGGTCACTTAAGATCCGTCATTGCAACGAAGCACATAATGGACATTTAAAAATTGTCTAAATGTCCTCCACTGAAAATCAGTTCTTGTAACTGAGTGGTTAGACTATCTATCTTGTCTCTAAACAAAAAGAATTGCAAGGGGGTATGTAGGCCTATGTACGATTTGTGATTGGGCGTAGCGACTTGCATTAAAATACTAGGGATGAACATCGATAAAATAAAAACTATCGATAATCGAAAAGATGACTGCATTATCGATCGATAATATCGAACAATAATAAATTTACAAAATTGAAGTAATCTTTTACAGTTTCAGTGATATGTCGCCTAATCGAGCACATAAGGATATGGCAACATTACTTGGACACATCTGACGTGACACTGCTGAGAGTATAATCACATTTTACGAGGCCCGAGGCCTAGTATTTTGGCAGTATCTTTGAGTATTTCAATACTAGAAAGGTCCGAGAAGAACGAAATAATGCTTTTCGAACCCGCTTTTTTAGAAATCAGACCATTCGATAATATTTGTATTGTCGATTATCGAAATTTTATTGCATATCGAATATCGAACGATAATATCGATTATCGTGTGCATCCCTATAAAATACCGACTGCTAATTTTGTGTTACCAAGACCTTTAATTAGTCTGTGATAGATACTTTGTATGAAACTATTAAAACTAAACGCATTACCAAGTATTGGCACAAAATGTGTAAATTTATCTAACGCCACCCGTTGTATTTGCCGCGCGACAGAGAACTGGAGTATCGAACTGGCGCGATGGTGTCCGTCCCTGCGAGTGGTCCTCTACTACGGGTCGCAGGACGAGCGACGAGGGTTGCGTATCAGTTGGAACAGGGGCGGCCTGGACGATGTGGACGTGATTCTCACCACGTGAGTACCGACGTTCAATAACCCGTCCTCGTTCTTACGACTATGGAAATTAGAAAAATTTTTGCAATGCGCATTCTTGAATAGTTGCTACTTGTTGTTTTGTATTAGCATTGAAAACTTTTCGCCCGAAAGTTCCTAGCGCTTATCAACGCGTCAAACAGAGTGTTTTCCTAGTTGTCTGATTACAGAAGAATAAAGGCACTTTTCGTTTCAATTTCATGGATTTACTTAGAAAATGAATTTTTGTTTTATTATGATTTAACAGTCCTTTTTTTACTGAAAATCATTCTCCAACTTGCATCAAATCTAGGCCTATGTGAAATTGAATTTTAAAAATTCTTTTAAAAGGACTCAAATTCATGACAGTAATTACTAATTAGTGAATATTTGCTTTTTTTTTAGTACAATTTTGAAATTAAGGGAAAAACCTTAAGACTTTTTTAACATTTAGGCTAATATAATTAGCAATGATCAGATATACCTGTTGGGACTAAACATAAATCAAAAGTTCATAGTTTATTCATAAATCATAGTTTTAACTTTTAACCAAGTTTACTGGGCGGGAGAATGTGTACCTATTTCTCTTTGTTAGACACTTGTTGACGTCTCGTTGCAGATACACGGTGGTCGGTAGTAATCCGGAGGAGAGGAAGATGTTCCGCACGATGCCACTAGAGTACGTAGTGTTGGACGAGGCTCACATGATCAAGAACATGCAGACGCAACGCTACGACAACCTCATGAGGATCAACGTAGGTGGCCAAGCACATTGTTAGGCTATGATATTTACTACTAATGACAAGCAGGGATATCGATGTCGTCGGTAAATTTACCCAGTTGTTTTGCTCAATTTGCTATTGTTACGAAGAATACTGTTTTTGGAATAATGAATTGTAAAATTAAATTAATATTTAAATATAGCCTACATAATGAATTTTATGATATCGAAAAACATCGGGGTATAGCCTCAAATTACCAATTTCGAGCACTAGGTTGTGTTGTGTGCAGACAGCGGAGTATCTCCGATGAGAGCGAGACAATGTGGTGACTGATTGTTCTGTGCAGGCCAAACACCGAGTGCTGCTGACCGGCACCCCGCTGCAGAACAGCCTGTTGGAGCTCATCAGTCTCCTCATCTTCGTCATGCCGCACATGTTTCACGGGAAGAAGGACTACCTCAAGAGCTTGTTCGTCACCAAGACTGCTAGCACGGTAACTGAATTCTAACCTAGATACTCTGAAATGCTTTCCGGGAAACTTTAAGCCATACTCGTAGGTAGAGGCATGTGAAGTTGCATATTTTATTGATTAGGCTATGTTTTGTTTTTATGAAATACTGTCTAGGCATTTTTATAACATAAACTACATCATAGGCCTATTGTTGTTGCCATATTTGCACGTAACATTTGCAAATGTTGGTAATTTTATTTACCAGGGCTGGCAATATTCCTTTTATGAGTCTAGTGTCTGCAAAAGCTATTTGATCTACATGAAAAGTCAAACAACCTTACAGCTTAGGAGCTAATGTTGGAAGTGTATGTATTACTATTGCTACCAAGGTCGAGCCAACCCTATCAATCATAATGATGATCAAGACGTGAATGACATTGACTGTTGACAGACTGAAGAGCGCCAAGCGAACAAGAACAAGCCAAGGTTCGAACAGGAGCAAGTAGCGCAGGCGCGGCGGATCATGAAACCGTTCGTGCTCCGTCGACTCAAGTGCGACGTCCTTAAGGACCTGCCGGAGAAGGTGGTGGAGACGTTCATGTGTCCAATGGTCGAGCACCAGGAGAATATGTATAAGGACCTCATGAAGCAGTATTCCCGGGACAGCTCGGTAAGCAAACTCCCCGTTCACTCGGGCGATTTCTGTACGAACACCGAAGTTAAGCTACATATCGGGCTAGGTACATTGTCATTTCCTGCTTCGGGTAGAGTCAGCTTGGGTTTTGCAACCAACTTAGTCCACTTCTTCCTATCCTCCCATAGTTGTGTCACTTCCACATCCTTTAAGGGCTTTTGCTATGGTCTCCTTCCATCTCTTTCTAGTCACCCCATTCCCTATTCATACATTCTCATTCTCTTCATGCATTTCATATGTCCAAACCGTCTCAACCATATAGTCTTCATGGTATAGTATATCTAGGGCTGTGCGAGTACTCGAAAAGTCGAGTTCGGTCGAGTAGTTACTACTCGACTCGAGGTGATCGAGTTTTTCATGAAAAACGAGTCGAGTTCGAGTAGTTTTGATCGACTGAGCTGCCGTACAACTGGTTAAAAATACCGCCAATAGGTAGCGCTAGTATCCAAAAATAGCTTAAGTATCGATTTTATAATCGACTTTGAAGAAAAAGTGACCTATCGATCATTATCGAGCAGATCGATACACGCAGACGACGCTTATTAGGCCTAGGCCTATACTTCTGCAAATTCGCAAAAAGTGTCTGCGTTTTTTGTGAACTAAGTGTGGATGATGTAGAAGTGGCAGCCAAACAAATGGAAGGGAATCTTCGAGAACCTAGGCCTACGAGATCGCTGACGCATAGGCCTACTATGTTCAAAGAGCCTAGGCCTAGCATAGCCTAGGTCTAGGCCCTAGGCTTAGGCCTAGACCCTTGTCGTAGGCCTGGCCTAGGCCTAAAAGTACCGAATCATCAAAGATATTATATTCCCTACTGATCATCATGTATTTAGAATCATTTTTAAAACGTTCCATACAACTTAAGTTCAAAATGTAATCTTTGCATTATTAACCTCAAAATGGGGAAACACTCGCCAACATGGTCTCACAAAAACAAAAGTGGCCATCTGACAACCCATCTGCAAAACAGATTACACTGTAGTTCTATTGTTTCTCTTAAAGTCTTTCTCCTGTGCCAGGTCCCCGTGTACAGTGTAGGCCTAGTCCTAGGCCTAGCATTTGGCCATGCTTCGAGCATAGCCCTAGCCTAGGGGCCTATCCCAAGACCCAAGACCTAGGCCAAGCTTTAGTACTTTCCTTGTCTAGACCCAGTTGGCAGAATTTAGCATCGTTTGAGCCTTAGGCCTAGGGAGACAATAATATTGAACAAATTACAGTAGGGCCTATATGGTTTTAGGCCTGGCCCCAGGGACAGCTTTTAGGCCAAGGCCTAGCCTAGGTGAACTCGGCGGTAGCTTAGAGGGGTCCTAGGGGGCCTAGGTCTAGTCTGCCTAGTACTCTACCGGTAGTTATTCCTTTCCTGTATCTTTTTATTATATTCAGGCACTACTCGAAACTCGACTCGAAACTCGCGAGTTATTTACTACTCGAACTCGAACTCGACTCGGAAAAGTGCTACTCGCACACCCCTAAGTATATCTCCTACTTTTATCTACACCCAGCATTCCTCTAGTGTTTGTGTTCAACTATATTTATTTGTTCATTATTATATTTACTTAATACAATATATAAATAAATATTGTTGAAACTGGAACAAAACTGTGTATTTGTAAGTACGTACGCCTACATGTGATGTGTGTGTTATTTTGTTGAATGCAACAGGTTGTGATGGGCATAGGCGATAGCATGGCTCCGAACACACTTACTATGATGATGACACTGCGCAAGCTAGCCAATCATCCAGCGCTGTTGCTAAATCATTACACCAGCTCCGATCTCACTGCGATAGCGAAATACCTCTCTACCGAGCCGCTCTACAAACCAACCAATGTTGAGCATATACTTGAAGACCTAACCTATATGTCCGATTTTGAGATACATCAAATGACATGCATTTATAAGGTACATAACTTTCCTTTGTCCTATTCGTGTACACTTGCCGACATATAAATCAAGGGATCTAGTAAAGAAAGATATACTACCTATGTACTACACTGTTTTTGTTTTTAGGAAGTTTGTTTCTTATATTGTAAATAAGATCGTATAGCATAATTAGTTGTGGGTCGACTGTGAATATGGTTCTATGGTATCTTAAACATCGTGTTTCTATTTCAGGGTCTAAAACGGTTCAATCTACCCGAATCTGTCATCATGGAGTCGGGCAAATTCCGAAAGTTCGACAGCCTTTTACCTAAGCTGAAGAGCGAAGGTCATCGTGTGCTCATCTTCAGCCAGTTTGTGATAATGTTAGACGTGCTGGAAGAGTACCTGAGGATACGTAAACACACCTTCCTACGGCTAGACGGATCCACTGCTGTCGGAGTCAGGTAGGACACTTCTCATTGTGTGCTCGATATACTAGCGATCTCTGTCTGCGTCAATCTAAACGCTTGTGTTGCGATTGTGGTCGACGGAGAGTTATATCCTTGAAAGGAGAGTTCTGTCGTGTTGAACCTTGGAGCTGAGAGTTTTTGATGACACTATTTGCAGATATAATAATATTGATCACGTGTTGTCAAGGACTGATAATGTGTAATATAATGTAGGGATAGGATCCAACAGCTTACCTTAGATGTATGATGATTGATGATGAATTTGAAAGTAGAAATGCACATTGACTTTCTACTCTTAAATTCATCATCTCGCTTCTAAGGTAAGTTGTTAGATCCTATTCGTACATTATACTGTATTCCAGCCAATTGACATAAATAAACATAAATGACCGATATGTGTAGTGGACATAAATCTTAAACTGTATACAATGAAAAATCTCAGATTAATAGGCAATATCCAGGGAATAAATCACTAGTGATTCGAACCTATTATGTAGTAATATAGGGATGTCATAGGGTACCCGGGTTACCCGGATCCAGAATTTACCCGAATCCATTTTTAGGATTCGGATCTTAATCGGGTAGTAATATTTCTAAAAAAAAAAAAAAAAAAACGCGACGATATTTCTGAGGCTACTTTCCTTGAAGCTTCAGTGCTTGTGGGCGTGGCCAGCTGGTCGCTGGTAGTACGCGCTGTCATTACTGCGGGCGAGTTCTGTGATGCCATACACACTCCCCTCCCCGACCCCCCTCACGCCTTTCTCGCGCGCAGCGGCCTCACAGAGCCCAACTCACACAGCGGCCGGCAGTTGACACGGCCAGAAAACGGCCTTCAAACGCGTGGTTTCGGGGGGGGGGGGGGGGGGGGGGGTAACCAAGATAAGATAACATAATTTTTAGGCTTTCAGGATTTGGGTAACCCGGTTCCTGGAAGGTCTGGAACCGGATCCGAATTTTCCTACCCTATGACATCCCTAAGTAATAATAATGCATATGCCTAGTGGTTCTATTGGCATTTGTAATAGCTGGAAATGTTGATATAAATGGTATCCCTAATGTACAATGTATAATGCAATATGTGTAGTCACATGTACCGGTGTTTGTAAGCCCGGCTCGTGTTGCAGGCAACAGTTGATCAATGACTACAACCGGGACCCAGACATCTTCGTGTTCCTGTTGTCTACGCGGGCCGGCGGGCTGGGGATAAACCTGACGGCTGCCGACACCGTCGTGCTGCACGACATTGACTTCAACCCGTACAACGACAAGCAGGCTGAGGACCGGTGTCATCGGCTGGGACAAAAGAGGTGACGCCACTAGAGTTGATAAGAGATGGCGCAACATGTTTTTAGATTCAACAATTTAAAAATTGTCAGCTAAACATCGTCATGCATTTGTGCATTAGTTCATTCTGTTATCCGGTGGCAAACACAAACACCTGTTAGCTATCGTGGTCCAGTGTTCTTACGTTCATCAACATTTTAATATGTTAATTAAAGTCCCCCACTGAAAATCAGTTTCGTTACTGAGTGGGTCGACTCTAAATGTGAATGTATTTATTTATTTATTTATTTATTCATTCATTCATTCATTTATTTATTTATAACTGTTACGGATTGAATGGTACTGTAGGAGATTGCGTTTCTGACTGTTTTGTAAGACAATGTGCTACTGACTGAGTTGTGTTATAGATTACAGTAAGTAGTGTGTTACTAACTGAGTTGGTCTTGTAGAATATTGTGTATTAATGACTGAGTGGGTTGTAGAATAGAATGTGTTTCCGAATGATTTTTGTTATAGGGCAGTGTATGTTAGTGACTGAGAAGTGTTGTATGGCAGTGTGTTAGTAACCGAGTGATGTAGGACAGTGTTTCTGACTGAGTTGCGTTGTAGGGCAATGTGTTACTGAGTGATGTTGTATGACAGTGTGTTACTGACTGATGTTGTATGACAGTGCAGTGACTGTGTGGTGAGTCGTAGAACGTGCTGTTACTGACTGAGTTGAGGTATGTTACTGACTGAGGTGTGTTGTAGGAAGATAGACGTATGCTACTGATTGAGGTGTATTGTGTTGTAGGAAGGTGTCTGTGCTCAGACTCATCACCACCAACTCCATTGAGGAAGGAATCTTCCAGGTGGCCCAAGAGAAACTTAACCTGGAGAAGGAGATAACAAGCTCCGAAGGTACGTACATGGCATTCAAGATCTCTTCCTGTTACCAACCAAACAATATTGTAGGCTACGAACTACGATACTTATCAAAACTAGACATTCAGTATCTTCAAATTTACAAACACATCTTGAAATCAAACATTACATAACTATGTGTGACTTATTCTTCTTTTACATTTCCACAGATGGCGGGCCCAACGAAGCAAAACACATAATGCAACTATTAAAGCAAGCACTATGCTTAACCCTCGAGAATAAACCGTACACACCGATGAAAGGTTCCTGATGCCGACAAGGTTAGCGCTGTAGACTTAATAAATTATTGTTACACTATCACGACGACGATATACGAATGGCCGTGATACTCGCTTCAGCTGCAAACATGGTACTACTGCGTTTGGTTCGTGCAACCCTTCAGACAGTTGGCGATAGTCTGGGATCACAAGCACACAAGTGGTTTCAACCAAATGTATAACCACACTCGTAATCTCCCAAAATGAAACGGAAGCGTAGTTCGCTTGACTCAGTGCGAGCTCCTTGTTATCTTTAGTGTGTCCTACAAATGTTATTTAACTAAGTTTCTAGTTTGTCTTGTCATTTAATTTTAAAATGAAATGGAGGCAATGTTCTTTTGTTCCAATTGTCTCGTCTCTATTGTTTGGAACTAGGGCCTATATGGCAATGTGTTATTAAATGCGGCTCAAGCTAACTTGTCCTGTGGCTAAGCGACGAGATAGCTTGAACCATCCATAGTGCTCGAATCAGATCTGTGCACAAAACAACGTATCCTCATTTCTATTAGGTATTCATGAATATTTGAAGATTTAGTTAATAGGCTCAGTACTCGAGGTTGAAGGTGAGACATTAGTTCGGTGGCACATCGAAAACCTGTTTGGCCTTCATTTTTTTTAAAATTAGTTTCAAGTTTTAAAAACCATATCTGCTATTTTTAGTATGTATTTATTACTTACTTTATCTTGACGACACAAATAAAATGTCAGCTTGAAGTACTCTGAAGAAAGAAAGTACTCTGCCCCCATAGAAGGATAGAGAGATACCACTCTTCATCCGTAAGTTCGAGCTAGCTATTGAGTGAGTTAGCAACTGTTTTCACCTGTCTAAAGTTAGTTGGCATTGAAACTATGTGAGCATCGATACAACGCATAAGTTTGAACTAGTACTACCAATAAAAAATACCGAGTCCTATACAAAATGATAAAGTTTGATACTGTATCATTTTGAAGAAGAATTTGAAAATCTTCAGGTTATTAATTCTGTCGAGTATTTCCACCTCGAGCACTGAGTGGGCCTACATTTGTTCTCTTACATCACACACACAAAATGTTATACAGTATTTATTACTTAACTTGCAACTCGTTACTGTCTACATTATGTAGTACTGTAGCACACTTCTGCAAACATGTTTACCTAATGGTAGTAAAACTCAACAAAGTGACATTGTTGAGAATAAGAAAATAGTACTCAAATCTATGTCTATGCACACTTTTTCTTCTTTTTTTTTCTTCAAAGCAGTAGACAGATAACTGCAGCCGTTGGGTCTCTACCCTATAAAACACACTCAACGGCAATAACTAACAAACCTACTGCAGTGTTGTGACCGATTATAGGTCAGCCGTCACTTTCAAAACAGGTGGCGTGGTGAGTTTTTTTACACTTTTGGTAAATTTGATCTGTAATCAATTATGTCATTTTGTTGAGAGGAAATCAGATGATATGCTGGCCTACTACTATAGTTCTTAAATCATGGTAACGTTGACCGCTAATAAGTTATTTTTCAGTTGATCTGAATTTATTGGTGAAGTGTATGAAACTTTTTTACAGTGTTATGACTAATTACGTTAAGTTTTAGCTCTAAGAATAGGGTATCTTTATCTATTGTGGGCCTATAAACATGTGAACCTATTTTAATACGAACGATGTGACATGTGGTGTACACGCTGTGATATGTCTCGCTCAATATAATAAATGCATTTGTCTGTACCATTTATATCTGCTACTGTACCAAACTGAGTGTTGTCAGGCAAATAGTATACATATGTAGTACGTAGTCTCATAACCATCATAGTTCTGTTATAAACTACTTATATGCGTAAATTTGTAACCCAAGTGTCGATGAATTAAAAACCTGTGTATTCCTTCTTTGACCTGTTGGTTATCTTGTATAAAATTGTAAGTTTGGTTATCGTGTTCAAGTTAAAGGTTGGGATAAACACATACAAATTCCTACCAACCAAACAACAGTTAATACCACCCACCAAGTCTGTAGGCTCAGGCTCTTCCCTAGGTTATTTGATTGTTGCTACTTTCTTTGATTGGTGTAGATTCAATGTTTGTCAAGACTCAAGTAGTCTGGATTTTATCTTGATCTACTGGATCTACTAAAGGCACGAGATGTTTAGAACAGTTTCCCATCATTCAAATTGTCAAAATAAAACATGTTCCAATATCCTAGTAATGACCTGTTTGCTAGGTTTAGCCCCTTGATTGTCACACCTGGAATATTATGTTCAGCAGGGTTGCGCATGCCATGCCAATCCCGGAATAATCTGTTTAAGCATCCGCTCTTAAGAAAAAAATCATTTTAACATAGCTGTTTGAATTTCTTGTTTTAATCAAGTGCTGCTACCTAGGAGGAAGTTTAAATAAAATAAATAAATAAATTCACATTTAGAGTCTACCCACTCAGTAATTAAACTGATTTGCAGTGGGGGACTTTAATTTAAAGTGACTGAACCAACCCTGTAGGCTTCGAACACCATCGACGAGTGCTTACCACATTGAAGCTATATTTTTATCCGATATGTTGCGCTAGTTGTTTCTCTACACTTGTTTCAAGAATATTTGCAGCGTCTACTAAATGCGAGCAGAAATAACGGGACATGGGCGGAAAACTTGGCATGCAGCAATTTGACTGTCAAGTGGATAAAATATAAATTTGTACTGTTCTCAGTGAATGTTATCCTGTCCCCGAGTTCAGTGCGTGCATTGGTTTGGTATTCTATAAAGCAGCAAATCCCGACTTACAATATTTGGTTTTAGTGTAATTTGCCCCGAGTTTTCACCTACTAGAAGTATTAATAAATTGTAATGTAACAATCCTACCTAACACTACAAGATATTTATTATAAAGCCAGAAAGGTAATGGTTATAAAGTTGCTATATGAGGTAAGAACACTAGTACAACTGGATCTACATATACCATTGAGAATAAAAGTAACACTTACATGCTTCCTGCAAACTGTCTATTCTACAGTTCATTTATACCAATGAGATTCTTTCAAAAATGTTTGTCTGCTTTCTAGCACTAAACATTGTCCCGCCTTGTATCTGTTTCTGTTGGTCTGTGGTTTTTTTACTGTGATTACTGATTACTGGTTATTTATAGACTCACAGTATACCTAAAACTGGCAATGTAACAATGTAACATCGATGTAATCGAGTTATGGAATATGCCTTAATGTTTTAACTGATTTTTACTTATGTTTCAATTCAACCTGTTTTTAACAAAAGAAAAAAATGAACATGATCAAGTTTCTTGTACATGCGTGTGACGTATACGATCAATGTTGTAAGCTCCATCAATAAACTTGCATATCTACAAAACAATATATGTACCTACTACCTTGTACTACTTTATTTACAAGTTAAGTTAATACTTTAATTTAAGATATCTGCATAAATTATGTAAGATGAAAAAGTGTGTAAATTGTAAGTAGGCCTACTAGAAAGAATAAAAATGAGCATTGGCCACCTGTTCAGCATAGTTTGATAATATTAGTCAATAATTGAAAATTAGTTGTAAATTATAAATGTAGTCAGTTCATCTGAGTAGGGAGGGTGTAACTCATTCTGACAGTGTTTGATTACATTCGACTCATATCGGTGCATAACTTGCTTACAAAACTTTACTAAACTTATCAAAAGCACCCATACAACAACGGTGTATTGTGTACTTGGCATCACCAGTAAGTACACTTAACAATTAGCTTAGCTTGTGTTGAGAGCTAAGCTAGAACCAGCATCTGCTTCAAAGTATATCTGTGAGTGACTGACATAGAAAATATCCTCAGTACAAACTTCATTGAGTAGTAAAATGGAAGATCTATTGTATGCAACATGTTTCTATCTCTCACTCAACTACCCTGGTCAATAAACCATTCGAAACACAAACATACGAGTATACTTGTCACCAAGAATGTGTTCACAACCTGACCATCTTAGAGATCTCTCTTTCTTAAAAGTAGTAGTAGTAGTACTCTTCTTATTGTGTGTTCCAATGGCTGCACTAGACCACACTCGGTGTGCCTGTAACAATTAGGACACAGACAGTGCGCACTGAGTGCAGCCCATTGGAAAATGCCATTAGTTACTGTCCTTGCCAGATCGAAGTTCTCTTCCATTTTTCCTGCTGCCAATTCTACTCTGTCATTGAATCAGGCAGCATAATTATTGCACAGGGCCATAGTTTGTGATATTGTACAGAACTGCCAAGTCATTATTACTGTTGTCGGAAGCGACGGGTTTCGTTTGCATAAACAGTGGGATTCTCGGTGGGGGTCTCTTTCTGTTTAGATGTACGTCGTCGAGAACGCGGACAGATCTAGAAGGCGCAGTGTTTTCTGAATGCGTTTGGTATGCGTTTCGGTCCGTGCTGGAATCTTGGCTTGTTTCTCGCTGTCCCACGTTGCAAGCCGCTCGCATTATCGGAGCATCCAGCACAGTCTTGTACATACGTCGCATGTCCCCCATCGTTAGTAAGCTCTGTGTGTCGGTGTCGTAAGGGATCGTTCCCGAATATCCCACGGACTTTGAAGTCTTCTTCTTCTTCTTCTTCTTCCTCACCTTAAGTTTCCATCGAGCAAAATATTTACTCTCAATGTGGAATTCACGCCTCGCCCTCTAGAATTGTAAATGCATTTTAACATGTTGGATGTATTTCAGTTTTTAGCCAAATAGTATAGAAGTTTAAAACTTAATTGTAACAGCACAAGCCTTGATGAGGAAGGAAGTGGCGTCAGACATTTTATTATAAGCGCATATTGTGCAGATATACAACTATGTCATATTTCTCGTAACTACATTTATTGTCTTCTTTTGTAAATCAGTTTTGTAACTGAATATGATAGACACTAAATTAGTAGGCTAAATATATATGGATATATAGGACTGGTCAAATAACCACACCGCAATTGTTAGTCTATTATTAGGATTGAGGCTTGTGCTATTGTGATGTTGCAACTCAGTAAATTGAGCTTAATTACTGTAGTGCAGTGGCTAAACAGATGTAAGAGATACCACATCCTTCTAATGAAGCAAGAATTGAAAGATTTTCGATGATCAGTATCAAAGTAAGAAAATACAATATATTCGTTTGATAAACTTTTGAATATAAACTATGTATCGATACGATGTGGGTAGTACGTACGCACCTGAGTGACGTACTCGAGTGCCGTAGTTTCTCTCTCTTGGGCAGCAACAAGATCGGCTCGCATCCAAGCTTTGAACCCCTCCTGCAGAAGGTTTGCTCGTTGTGTTTCCAACGCGTCCATGTAGCGTTTGATCTCTTCTTGTTGCGTGCGGACATAGTCGATCCATCGCTTCAGGCACTGAAAAAAGTCGTCGCTCTCAACAACACTTGTGTGAGTTTATATCAGCTAAGCTAATAAGTCAGTGTTGTAAATCCATATGCAAAGTTACTGGTGATATATGAACAAATACTTCACTCCCCGACTTGAATCATGTCAGAAGGGTGGATTCAAATCCAACCGCTGCCACCATGTTTGGCATATGCTTACATGGAGAAGACTGGCTTACGGAACATGACAGAATAGGATAGAACAACTGATGCAAAGATTTTGTGGAAAGCCTACAGTAAAGACAACATTAAGGCACAATCTATTACAATTATCTTCTTTTCCTATGCCCGCAATTTTGGCTTATTTCCAGTAGAGACAGGTTTCCTTTTCCTCACAGCTCATGCCAGGTGGAAGGGGATCTACTTCATCTTTAAGACTTGGACATCTCATCAGATGCTCTCTGTTCTGTTCCTTCCTCCCTTCCACATAGAGTGCACATACTGCTGTTGGTGATTCCTATTCGATGTAGGTGCTTTCCAAGCAGTTCGTGTCCTGTTTGAAGTCTAAATTAAGTATATTATAATTATTACCTAGCAATTATAACCTAACTTTACTACATCTATAACAGGTAGATGATTAAAAAATCTATAAACAACTGTGTATGTAGATATTTTTTCGTAGAATGTCTACAGCAAGAAAGCTTCTGTGTGGTTCACACCTTTCTCTGTAGTTTCGTGCTCCAGAAGATCAAGGCGACCGTTTCCTGATGCTTCACTTCAAGTCGTTGCTCGAGTCGGAAGCGCCACACCTTCAAGCACCTGTAAGCAACATATCATTGCGTGCAGTGTTGCCAATAACCACAGCACCACGATCGCTAGTAGTAACCATTAAATACAGCTAGATTCGCCTGTCGCACCGCTAACATGTTGAAAATATCGAAAAGTCTTCGGAAGTCTTCGGGTAAATCACCGTAAATACTTATTCTTCATTAACATACCGTCAAATTCGGCATCGCAATTTTTTATTTTATTGCTGTTTTGTTTTGTTTTTGAGCTGGTGGGAAGAAAAGAGAGTGAATTTGAAGAGGACATGACAGGCCTGGCAAGCCGGTGTTAGGAGCTCTTGAAGTGCCCTAGAATTCTGGTGGCTATAGCCACCCCCTGACCTAACTTAAGTTGGAAACAGGAGCCAGATATATATATATATTGCTGTTTTGAAAGTCAAATACAGTTAAGGGGAACTGCTAGTCTCAATTTTATTTTCTTGTCACTTTTTAATTCAAATCCGCTAGCGGCAAAATCGCCAAATTGGCAACGCTGATTGCGAGTCCGATTGCCGTCGCGTGTGGACCTACTGCATGAAGACCATCGCCTTGGAGACGAGACGGAGCCGTTGTTTCCGCTCCCTCAAGGCGACTTGCTCCAAGTGGTCGTTCTGCCAAGCGCGGAGACAACGCCGCATCAGGCGTTTGTGGTAGTGGCGCTTCGCTCTCTGCAACTTGATGGTCTGGTCGAGCCAGTTGTGGAAGTAGCTGGTCATCACGACTGTAACATTACCGGATGTATCTACCCATACTGACAACTTTCAATACTTGCATGTTAATTTTACATGCACATGGGTGTACCATGAAAAGCTTATTAATAAATTTTAAATAACATTCTACCCTAATTGAGGAATTACACAATATTTGAGCTTAATCAAACAACTTCACAGCACTATGTTGTAAGGGGTGGTAATGTGGTGAATGCTCTATAATAATAGCACTTGCTAACATACACATATAAATCATGCGTAGGAAAGGTAACATCCTTATCAACACCGTTTCAGGTTAATACGTGAGCTCCTTATAATGGATTGTTTTTAATCGTGTTGCCTAGGGAAACTTGTAAATACTTAGTCGTAGGTGTAGAGGATGTTAAAATAAGCTTGGCATATATTATTTACATGGTTCAGTGTTCACAAACGAAATGGTTGCTCAGTAGAGAATAACAGTGTAGCTCTCAATTATTATCGGTCGTTCTTACCTGCTTTCAGTTGATCTGCTGGCTGTAGATATTTTCTTTTTGACGAACGTTTCTGTTGTCTGTATTCCATATAGTAAAGCCAACCATCCCATGCCTTGATAATTATTGCTAGGTTGTAGTGTTGAATGGAAATATTCATTTTCTTGTTAATCTCTACCATTTCGTTTTTGTACATTAACCAACCAGCGAATATTCGCCGAAGTTTCTCTTTCAACAGTCTTGCTTTTAGCGTATGCACACGTTCAGCCTTGAGCTTTTTATGACGATAAAACAGTTTCCACGATGCCCATACTTTCTTTATCAGCGATTGTTTGTAGTACTCTACTGCATTACGGAACTTTCTTCTTTTAGATCTCTTCTCTAGGGTAATCTGAAACGATAATAAATAATAATACATAACTTAGGAAGAGAAAACAAAGTTTGAAGAAAGAAACATTTCTACCCTATAGTAGAAGTAAAGCAAATACAATGTTTGAAAACAGACAATCTGATCCTAAGTGAATTTATCCAGCACTACTGAAAAACATATGAGTATTAAATTTGTAAACATAGTAATCTTGGGTAGGGTTCAAATGATGATTGAAATATAGATTGATTGATTGTTTGCTTGAATGTGGTGTGTTTTGTCTCTTGGTGTAAAATAGTAAATAGCCTACACCGATAGTAGGTCTTAACAACATGACAAGCGGAAATTGTGCCTGCCCGCATGTTGATCATATTATTGAAGTGCCCCATTCCTGTCGTTGCCTCCTAAAACTCACTACTTGTGACTCACTACTACTACATGTGAGCTAAATGTTTTTAATTTTTAAATTTAGGAAATATAGTCTCTTTACTTACAATTCTCCAAAATTTAAAGTACATCTTTTGTACATGGTGGCAATGTAGAACATGCACTTCTTCTAGTAGAATTCTCTTTTGGATACAACTGTCCGCCCAGGTTTTCCACGCCGTGAAACATCTGCCACAAAATAAAAAAGCTGATTCATTCCTACGTTTATTGATGGTGGCAACATACTCATTAAAAAATCAAAATCCAGGAGTTGTAAAAGATTTTTTGTACGTTGAGATGTTATCATAATTAATTAGTATTATTACCGTATTTTTTATACGGATTTTTTATTTACTTTTTCACAAGATTGTGTGTGTAATAATGAGCGGCATTTTCTTGTAGTTCCTTCAGATAAACAACTTCGTGATATCTTTCTTCCCAAGTGCTCAGAGTATACTTCAAACATGATAGTTGATAGAATGCAACAGCCTACAACATAAGACATAAATATTTAACATATTGTAGCTTTCTTTACCCTGGTTGAGCCAGCGATAATCCAGTCACCCCGCTCGCTGGGTATGCCCCTTGGTTCTACTACACAAAATCTAACACAATTCACATTTACCTGTTTCTCCAGACTAGCAACATATTGTTTTTCTTGCCACTGGTTGTACCACAACTGCACATATTGAAGACAAAGCAGCATTTCAGCTTTAATTCTTAGTTTGGTTTTCTTTTTCCTTTTGTCCACATATGCTTTTAGTGTGCGTAGAGAATTCTGTAGAAGTTTCTTTCTAAAAACAAATTGTTCATAAATTATCTTGGGACAACTGCACACTTTGGCACATGTTGCCATATTACGCCGGCCATGTTTTAGCACCTGAAACGAGTTGTGTTTTGACGACTGTTCTCTTCTCTCTCACCTGTGAAAAGAGTCGGCCATCTCAACTTGTGGCCACATCTGCCGCAGTTGCGACTGTTCGACCGCGTCTGTCCACAATCTCCACGCGTGCTTCAGTATTGATCGCTTCTTCGCAAGCCGCCACTTTGACGTGTAGTCGGCATACTGTTTTAAACTTTTCAATGCCCTTCTCTGTAGGGAAATAGTAACCGTGACATTTAATTATTGAATTGCAATTTTTATTCACCACTTGACTACATTGTAGCAATATGCATCTCATCAGGACAGCTTGCCTACATAAACGTCTAGTCATTAATTATTTCATTCATACTAAACATCATGTCATATACATAGTGTATCTAGAAAATGTATTTATTTTATATTTTATCATCATAAAACAAGGTTTGCATAGTTGTAGCCGTGCACCGTGATGATATGGGGCCTAAGTGGGTATAGTCTTAGTTTTGTAGTGATTTATGCCTAAAGTTATTTAGGGGATGATTTTAGGTAATGTTAGCCAATGTTAAAATATTTTTAAAAACTATAAATACATTAATCGAGTTTTGTCCACGTTGACTTACCTTCATAGATCGAGTGTAATGCTCATCGGCTAGTCGTTCTTTTGATTTCTCTTTGGCAAATACACTCCACAGACGGAAACAAGAATGCAATACTTTATGGTTGTAGAGTTCTTTAACCTTGTCACCCAACTGTTTTTCCCACATCAAGTGTTGATATCTGAGAATTTAAAAGATACATGATGCAATTGTGTATCACCACAGATAAAAGGATTATATTGCACATGGTGTTGCGTTAATCGGAAATAGCTAACAATAAATGAATGGGACCTTGGATTAATTTACTTTTTATGTGATTCTTGTGCAAGAACTAATAAATAGATAATTACTCAGGAATAATAACAATAAAAGGTATTTCAAAGGAGTCAAAAGAAAAAGTAGGACTACCCCAAGCTATCGAGCATAGACATACCGTTCATTCCACGCGAGTAGATAAGTAGACAGTAGATTCTCCTTATATGTTTGGTCAGCTATCTTTAGTACTTTGTGTTTAGCTTTCTTCAAAGAAATATATTCCTGCCAGCTCTTAAATACCATTTGTTGGAGTTTGCTTCCGTACATTTTCAGGGCACAAGCTTGTTTGCTTTTCTTCACTTTCTGTAATGTCATAATTTTATTTCTACTCTAGTTTATTTTATTGGAGGTGCTAGGAAATGTATGGGCAGCTTAATACACAGTACTTTAGTAAGGCCGATACATATATTGAATAAGCAAGAAGTATAATCGGGTTGTATCCCAAAGCGACCGGTCAACGATTCGTAATTTAATCAGATGACAAATGATAAGAAGTCCGGTAGTTGGGCATTGCAACAATTTTCCACAAGACTGATCGATCAAAACCACCACTTTACGAAATGTTTTCTGAAGGAATTGTGCTAATTTTGTCTTAGCCACCACTACAACACTCGAGGATGCTCCGAATTACAGCACGAATACTGCAAGCTGAGCTTGGCTTATCATGGAATTCTACAGTCAGGTCGTAGACTCTACAACAAGCTTCCAGATGAGATCAAAGACTCCCCAGATATACGAACATTCAAACGCAAAATAACCATGTTTCTGAAAGCGGAGCAGTATTATGATGTAGCCGAGTTCACCGGTCAAGGAACCAAGCTATGAGCCATACACCTACACAGGCACCACCACAACACAAACTTATATGAAAGAACACCAATGCTTGCAGGAATAAAACTCTGGAACAAAATACCAACTAATTTGAAGAATCTGACAAACAGAACCAGTTTTAAAGCTAAGGTGAAGAAGTTTTTAATAAATAAAGAATTATACTCTTTAGATGACTTTTAAAACAGACTGATGTATATTTTATAGATTGATAACAATAACATGCACTGTAACTAGTTAGTACTTAAGCTTTAGAATTAGAACATAAGACCTCATGTCTTATTAACTGACCTGTACACTATCATCCAGAATGATATTAATTGTACGTGACAAAATAAATAAATAAAAATAAATAAATGACTTCAAGGCCTATACGACATTATGATGTAATATTTAACTCATCTTGACAATGTCCATACAATCTTGTATTGTGGTTATACAGCTAAGAAATGATATGAAATGGAAAGTAGGACATTACGACATGGACAACACGGTGAAAACTAAGAAAATTTGTAATTGTATAAATATTATGTGTCCTAATAAATAAATAAATAAATAAATCACTAATTAGATAATATAGGCCTAGTATTTTTCTTTATAAAAGCTTTCAAACCTTGTTTATAGAACACTACTAAACGAACAGACCTAACATGTCCGTAGGCCTAAATAAATAAATAAAGTACCGAGTGAAGTAGCTCAATGTTGGCGTGAAGAGAGAAGTAGCTCAACGTTGGCGTGAAGAGTGAAGTAGCTCAACGTTGGCGTGAAGAGAGAAGTAGCTCAACGTTGGCGTGAAGAGTGAAGTAGCTCAACGTTGGCGTGAAGAGAGAAGTAGCTCAACGTTGGCGTGAAGAGTGAAGTAGCTCAACGTTGGCGTGAAGAGAGAAGTAGCTCAACGTTGGCGTGAAGAGTGAAGTAGCTCAACGTTGGCGTGAAGAGTGAAGTAGCTCAACGTTGGCGTGAAGAGAGAAGTAGCTCAACGTTGGCGTGAAGAGAGAAGTAGCTCAAAGTAGCTCAACAAGAGTGAAGTAGCTCAACGTTGGCGTGAAGAGAGAAGGAGCTCAACGTTGGCGTGAAGAGTGAAGTAGCTCAACGTTGGCGTGAAGAGAGAAGTAGCTTAACGTTGGCATACAGAGCGTTCATTCAGGAGGTCGGGGATCTGATTGGGTTGAATGTTGAATATTTAATACTTACTTGAAGTTGAGAGTACTCCATCCAAAGCTTCCAATATTTTGTGATGCATTTATTTTTCCAAACTGCACATGCCAATACATCTACTCTGCGAGTGATTAATTTGTCTATTGAATGTAAACACTCTTGTTTTGCAATTACTATTTCTAAGATTTCTAATTTTAGTGAAGTATTTCTTTTAAACTTCTTGGATAGTTCAGAATTTTGCTTCAAGCAGTTGAGGGATCGGCTCATCACTTTTCTCTCGTAATGTCTTTCTGCAACTTCTTCCTTTCGTCTTGCTTCATGTTTCCGTCTAACGTATTCCTTCCATGAAGAGAAGGATTGTTTCAAGAGGACGAACCTATAGTAGCAGTTGGCTCTGAGTGTAAGACGCCACTCTTCACGTTGTTGCCACCAGAGTAGCTTCCATCTATGGAACGCATTTCTCAACAACTGCCTCTCGTAATGTCGTGTCGCCTCGGAAGGGCGAACGTTTCGAAATACTTTTTTAAGGTAAATATTCCCATATTTCTTTAAAAGCATTCTTTGTCTTAATTGCTCTGCTTTCATTTTCTGGAGATATCGAGGCAATGTTAAACAGGGTTTTCGTTCTGTACTTTTTCTTGCATTTGGCTGACAAGTTCTTAAACTTGACATTTTGAACCTTGTTTAGTATGGTCAGTATACTATTTACTAATTTTGGGCACTATTGGCCTTAATTAGATAATAAAGAGGCTCGTGGATAATTCTACAGAAAAAACGATTCCCATAATGTTTCAAGTATAACCAGTCAGCCTACCTCATAGAGAAATTAGCTGACAAATCATAAAAGTCTTGGTACTATCAAAGATTACTCAGTAATCTTTGGTACAGCTTTGGTACATAGAGAAATAAAACAGGCTTTGGTACCATTTTGGTACTATTTTGTTTTCCAATGGCAGGTCTGCCCCATGTCTGCCCTATGTTTTCACAACAATCAAAGAATTGCTGTACACTGCTTCCTAGATTTCCAAAATGATATTTTTCAAAGTCTTCTAGATCTTCATCAGGAGCAGAATGGGTAAAGAAGTTCTCTTCGTTATTGACTCCGAAGGCCAAGGAGTGTCCGGAACGAAGGCTTGTAACTTCAGTTTTACCGAACCTCCGCCTGGGCTTAAATGGACCCTGAGCAAGACCTAGTGACACAGTAACCTCTGACCCCATGTTTTAATGCCACCATCCAAGTGACAAAAAAAAGAGTACCACAACCATTCGGTCTGATAAGCTAATCCAGTATCTGTGACCTAACATAATCTTGCAGAATGCACATCAACATATCTTGTATTGTGATACAAAGTGTGGACCCAACTATTATTTGCAGTCAATATCTACTATCTGTGTAGTCTAGGAAGAACTGCTGTTGTATTGCCATGCTATCTGATAACAATTGTATCAGCATGACCTATAGATAGTGAAAGTGTGGGATAAGCATGCACACATGGCATGACAAATCTATGACACTAAAAGATGCCTATATTTGGTATTTAACTTGGTATAGCCCTCTGGCTACATACAGTGAAGTATTTGAGGCAGGGCACACTCCAGCACCTTTTCATATCAAACGTTGACATATCACTGTTTTTATGCTATTAATTACTGCATATTATGTTAAGCCCCACAAACCCAGAGTGGTTGTGTGAAATGTTATCACAGTGGTAAGCTGTAAATACAATCCTAAAACATTAAATAAATAAATAAATTACAGTTGTAGGTAAACTCTTTTTAACATGATTGATACTATAATTCCCACTCCACTTGTTTGCTTTTAGTTATGAGTTCAAAACACTAAAAAGTACGATAAATTTCACAATAAGTTGTATGTTAAAAGCTTTCTTAATGAGATGATTGATAGATTGATTACATGAATTAGGTGATCGAGTGATAAGCAACCAGCTCGAGCCGAAATGTCCGTTACCATTAGGCTAGACGTTTTGTATCACTTAACGAGCAACATCTGCGAAATACCACCCACAACAAAAAATATTACGTAACGTTCAAATTCCATGCAATTCTGAAATGGATGTGAACATAACTTGAACTTGTTTTGATAAGAGAGACCTTCTTATCTTTTTATCAGGCAATTATGAATCATTTATTGGAAATAAGTGCGTCAATGTTATTATCTCTGAATTTTACAATCATTACAAAGAAAGTGATTCTCGATGTCAGTCTATAAAGTGGAGTATTATTGAATACATCGTAAAAATATTTATCCCAGCCGGCCAATGTGTCTCAGAATGCATGGAGTGTTCAAAGCTACGTTAAGTGCGGTCCTGCTCCTGGCGATAGTACGAGAATCTGCGACTTCTTTGGTCGCCTGTCCGTCGACTGTTGATGGGAATGTCTTGCTAGCTCACCAGTTCGAGTGCAGTACGTTCTTTCTGTGCGATCGCACGGGAGCGAAGCCGTCGTATCTCCTGCGGTGCCCCATAGGGACGTACTTCAATGTAGCGGGAACGAGTGGAACATGTGCACTTGCATCGGAGGTGAACTGCCAGCCTACACTCAGCGTGGGGCGGGCGGGATATAGTCGTAGCTCCCCCCTCCTCCCCCCCATAGAGTCCCCGGACAGCTACCGGAACTACACCATGTACCTGCCCCATCCAAGGAACTGCAGCCAGTTCTACAAGTGAGTTTCAAGCTATTTATTTAATGTCTATGTCCACATTATTCAGTTATGAAACTTATATTTACTGGCTAAAAATGTAGTAGTAGTATGTACTATGTAGTAGTCTGATATTTTAATTTAATGTTCAAACTTTAAAGTGAAGATGGGTTTTGTGTGTACAGAGTAACAATATTTTCCTTTCTGCTAATTAATGCTGAAAACACTGTCTTTTTGCCTAATTGCCACAGCAATGTTTGCTAATGTTCATAGTAAAATAGTTGATATTTTTATTTTTTAGCCTTTATGTAGGCCTACAGAAAATAATTTAAATAATAAATTTTACATAAATTTGATGTAGGTTGGCAATTGTGACTTCCAGTAAAACAAAAAGTAAAATTAACATTTCGACCACTTTATCTATAAATGCTAATTTTTGGGATAACTCATCTTAAAAAACATTGAAATGATTGCCGATGCGTGATACCAAGCCAATAACCTGTCCACCAGGCACGAGGGATGGAACGAGCCCCACCTGTACGAGTGTCCTCAAAACCTTCGCTTCGACCCGGTCCTCGAGGTGTGCGACCTCCCTCTAGAGGTGGACTGTCGAGGCCGCGAGTGTCAGCAGATCGGCGAGCCCGTCTGTCCCCCAGTCAACTCCTCCAGCCTCGTCCACCTGCCTCACCCGACGGACTGTGGCGCGTACTACACCTGTGACTGGGGAGACGCTATACTGGAACACTGTCCCGACGGTCTCTACTTCAACCCCGCGCTGGGGGTCTGTGATTGGCCGCGCAACGTCGAGTGCAACCGTTGTCCGCAGTGGGGGTCACGCGATGAAGAGACGACCGATAGGGAACGGTTTTAGCTTTCTCAGCTCGATTAGTGGAACTAGACGGAATTGACATATTGCTAGGATGATATATTAGTAATACACGTCAGCATGTCAGTAGCAAATAGAAACATATCATTAGATGGAGGAAGCAGATGGAAAAGTTTATTTTATATAGTTCATATTTCTTTTATAATGTTCAGGTTTCTCAGGATAGATAAGTAGAACTAGACGGAATTAACATAGTGCTAGGATATACATATACGTATTAGTACTACTTAGGCCTATGTCAGTATGTCCGCAAAAAAAAGAAACATATCGTAAGTACAGAGGAAACGGATGGAAAAGATTATTTATTCTACGTTTGGTTTCCTTTCTGCTTCCAACAATGTAACGAGTAACGACCAATCAGAATTATGTGTGCGGTATCAACTGATCCAGTCAACTACTACCTTCTGTGTGCAACTATGCACTGGGATACTGGTATGTTTATGGTATGTGATACCAGTGGGATATTTAATGCATGAATACACCTATGCAGACATACACCATATTATGCAGCATGTATCTCAGATGCTCATGCTATGCAAATTGTACAGTTGTTCTGTTCTCCATAGACCTATAATAACTTAACTGCCAATTCAATTAAGTAGCAGATGATTTCATTTGCAAGAGGTTTATAAGACGTTTAGGAAAAACAGCCTACATACGGTATTATAAAATTGTATATTTTTTTAATATAATTAAATAATATGTGTGCTATAATTTGGGTTTGCCACAGTATTTCTCTGAGGGTTGAGGGTAGGTTACAATCTTATTGCGGACATATATCCTATCACATACCTCACTATTCACTTGTATTGTGTTGCAATATTTACTAGCCCTTCATTTATATCATATGTATATCATTCATTATTGTAATATTGTGTCAGTGTGTAAATTTCTGGCAACATGTATGCCTAACATTAAACCTTATCTCGCAGGTCATAGCCTAGACATTCTGTTCAACTCTATGTATCAAAACTGCGATATGATCTTATTTGTACCTATAGGTACCGTAGTTATATTATTTATTCAATATAATTTATTTATAGAAATTTGTGTCTTATTGTTCTTTAGTCTTTACATGGCTTAAGCACATAAATCTGTACACAGCATTATAGAAGTTTAATTTACATACAAAATGAGGCAGTTACATCCTAGTTGAACTTAACTGTGAACTTTTTTATTTTATTTTGACTTTCCCAAGTCCCACTCACAATCATCAAAGAGCACTGTACCTGCTTGGATGGTTATAGACTTATAGTCAAACATCACAAAATGTACTATTTTTTCAATACTAGCAAAACATTTGTGTATTGTACATGTTAAGTTGTACCTTAACTTAGACATCATTATAAGAACAAAGTATAATTTGTAGATGAAGATGCAAAACATTTCATGCTTAAAAAGGTAGACCATCATGATTATGCATCTCTTTTTAAGTAACATTGTTTCCTCCGGTTTTAAACTCCCTCCTCCTATGAAAGTTTTAAAATAAATATTACAACAACTTAAATTATTAATGTTTGAGTACATTTTTACATATGTACGTACATATAACAAAAACTTATCGACTTTATCCCATTGGATGTAGTAGCCGCATAGCAAATGTGTTTCCTACCCTACAAAGATCCATTATTTCCTTAACACTCCTACGATAATACCTCTTCACGCAAGCTTTTTATTTTTCATGTTTTTCAAATCCTTTTCTTTTAATTATCATTCCGAGATAAAATCTTGTATATCTTGTAAAATTAAATAGGGAAATGTCCCCCACGTATTAGAACTAAAACCCGGCAGTCAAATCGCGAGAAGTCGCATGTGGATATTGGACCCGGAATTAAACGGAGAGAACTGGGGTGACCAATAGCGACGCAAAGCTTCTCGAATCTCCGCCGGGCTCAACGGTGGCGCTCCCTCAATCTAAACAACCACACAGCAACTCATTAGCTTCTGTACAGACAAGACAACACAGTCGGGTAAGAAACGTGAAGAATTATTTTCACTTTCAGAATTTCGTTTGCTAATTTAATTTATATTTTCCAACGGTTTATTTTAAGATTAGTGGAGTGGGAGGGGGTGAAATACCAACAAAACCTCCTTTGCATATGCCAAATTGCCTGTGTGTCTTTAACGCAAGAGAATCAGCCAGCGTAGAATCAGTTAATTGGGAATTTCCACTCTAGATCAATCGCTTGTAAACGAACATACTTGCAAGTTCGACCAGTAAAGTCAAGAAGGCAGTGGGAACATGACGTACCTGTTTGTTGGTGGGCACCGTGTACGGATGTGTGTGTGTAGGGGGAACGTAACGGCTGATGGGGTCGCCCACTTGTGCATACGAGTCCTGTCGCACGAGAAGAGCCAGGTCCACAATCTGGGCCACAGTCTCGAAACCTAGATATCCTGGTAACAATGAAAATAAAGCTTTCAGTTTGGCAGCTCCATATAATGGTGAATTCACGACCTTGCGTTGCGCTACGCAACTTTGAACTTCGAAGTCCTAGCAGCCAATCATGAGCATCATCTGTGCGCGACTGTGCGATGCTGCAAACATTGTTCTAGTTCAACTTTCCAACGCAATAACGCAAAGCAAAGTCTTCTTGATCCTCGCGGCATGTATGATCCGGCATACTCGGTTTAAAGCACAGCCTTCTCGAACGTCGGTTCAATCCAAGGTCCGTAAATCCCCTGGCGGGGACTCGTCAAACTCCCAAGTTTTTACATTGAGGTTTACCGAACCTCCGCCAGGAGATCGACGGACCTTGGGTTCAATCCACGCAAGGTCCACTTGATCGGAGATCAAGTAGACCTTGAATCCGGGGTTTGACCTGTCGAGAAGGCTGTAGTTTAAAGCAAGGTCGTGAACAGATGATGAAGTCAACGCAACGCAACAAAGTCCAACGCTCAGCTCAGCGCAACGCAAGGTCGTGAATTCACCATTATGCAAGGGATCTTTGCAAATCTGTATACTGTAACAAACCTGTATTGTCCCAGTAATTTTTTCACCTAGGCCTACAAAATCTACAAAACAACTGGTCTCCTCTCCACCTTCGTCGGGTGAACAAGGCCACGTCAGGCCGAAACAGTATCGACGTTATTGTGTATTCTCTTAATGTTTTTTTATGTTTCTAGTAGGGATGATATCGGGTGATAAAATTCGGAACCGGTTCCAGCTCTCATATTACCCGGGTAACCAGATCCTGAAAACGTATTTTTCGATGTGTAGGCTTGATTTGAAGGTCGTCGCTAGGCCTTGTGAGTGCGCGGGGCACGAAGACAAGGGACGGATGATATGCACGCCGCCTGCTCGAATAGCCCCTTGGAATACGCCTGCAGTAATCACATCGAGTAAAAAAAAACATTTCGCAATACACCACTGAAGCACGTATTAAAACATGCTATTTCAAGTAAATAAATAGTAATAGAACAAGTGTTAGCCAGAATGTTCACCAGAATGTTAAACAATGAACAAACAGTAACGAATGCAAGTCTGTTCGCGTTTGTTCTGTTCCCTGTCGAGGCACTTGTTATGGATAGTGGGGGATGGGTCGGTGCCCGCCGTACCTGCTGGCTCCATCGACATCAACCCCAGCAATACTGGCGCGTAATTATAGCCTAGAATCGAACTAAAAAATTACCCGGACCCGAAAAACGGCTCCGGGTAATACTTTGGAGCTGGGTACCCGATGTCATCCCTAGTTTCTAGCAACTCTGAAGGTCGTCAACAACAAGGTAAGCTGTTGGTTTCCTTCCTATCTACCCCCATGCTTAATAAAGCAACTGTAGTATAATTTGAATAGCATTTATAAGTTTATTTACCTAGAATGTCATAGGAAGACTGGCTGAGATTAGGTTCTTCAGATGTGTCTATCTCTTGGCTGAACAGTCTGTCATACAACAAGCTTATCTTGGTCGGGGTGTTTGAGAACGAGGCTCGACGCGCGGTCGCATATTCGGCGTACCTGCGGAACAAGTAACTCTCAATTCATGTCGCTAGGCTAATAAAACAAACTTATAAATATTATTGAAGTAATCTAGGATTAAATTTAAAGCATGTGTGAATACTAATTATCATAGATAGCCTATTACATTCATTTGTGAGTAGAGTGGAATAGTATGTAATAGGTGGGGCCGCACAAAAAGGTATAGTAACAATACTGTTAGGTTTTGTAGAGCAAATTTAATTTTTAAGACATACAAACTTAAAGAACATTTCCTTTCTAAACAGTTTCATAACTAAATAGAATATGCATACACTGTACTGACCTAGGGTACATAAATAAATATTAATCCTGGAACTAATTACACTAACCATGTATGTATGTCTACAGGCTACACTCCACAGTCAATCTTGAAAGTATACAAATGAGATTTCCTTTCATTTCATTATCCATTGAGATCACACATGAAGATATCGAACTTGTCTACAATATCAAGATACTGTTATTATTGTTTTTCTTTTAGAAGTCTAATGCAGGCCTCCTGTAAACCTTGTGTAGGCCTACCTTATTTTATTTCCTCTCCTATATATAGACTACATCAGTTTTTCAAGTAGGGGCCTAGGCCTACACTTTAATTAAGTAAATAGGGATCATAACTTACTTTTCAGGTTTTAAGGCAGACGATATTTTATCGGCTCGTATGTTTCGCTCGAGCTTGACAATATCCACTATGTCATTTTCAAGTTGCAGATTAGAACACACAGAATGAAGGAAAGCCAGGCAATCTTCACTCCGTTTCTTTGTTGGCTGGAGGTTTTCAAAAGCGTCGTTCACAAACACTGTGTCGGTAATTGTTGACAATTTGCCAAAGCCTTTCTCCCTCATATCTTTCACGGCTACACAGAGTAAAGTACGTTCACGTTATTAGAGTTTTATTAGAATCAAGTAGCCTACCTAGGCCTACATTAAAACATGGAGGTAAGAATGAAAGAGCAGAGTCAGGGCTTGAGCTTCAGCTAGATGGGGTATAATTCTTCCTGAATACCCAGTTGAAAAATTAGTACCTCTGGCAGGGAGGCATGAACACCAAACTAGGAATACTGATAATAAGTATTACCTAGGGTGGTGTTCAAAACAAATTATGTTCAAATCTTTATTTTATACAGGAATAAGAGAATTTAATGCCCTGCCAGCTACACTGAAAAGGGTCAATTGTTAAATTAATTAAAGATGGTGATTATGTGTTTGGATGAAAGAAATGTTGACTGATTGTGATTTAAATGTATGATGTAAGATAGCGTAATCGCTAATAAAGAATTATTATTATTATTATCCCCCCCCCCTTCCACCCCAATTTTCAATTAGCCCTAGGCACTACCTATATTAAGTTGACTTACTTAAGTATTTCATGAGTCTTTGGATTTTCACTTTATCCTTTCTCATAAGAAATACGAAATCTTCTGCTTGGATGATAGGTGATCCTCGAAGTGTTGCAACTTCTTCTGCTTGAATGACAGCAGAACGCAATTGGCGCACCATCACTTCTTCAATGAGCATTGCTGAGGCTAACAGGGGTGTGCTGCTGTCACCCAAACCATGCATCATAGTTTGGATTTCTGAAAACCAACATATTACTGTTATGCGTAGCGTAAGTGGATTTCCCATGTTTAATTGTGCACTCTAATGTAATGTAATGTATGTGCTATGTTCTGGTGGTGGAATGGCATAGACCTAGGCTGATGAGTATTGATTGTGATCTGGTTGTTTTCTGCAATTAATAATATCATGTATCGGTAGTAATAAGTTATAACAATTAGCAAAATTGAGGACTGTGGCCTGCTAGGCCTAGGCTACGCCAAAATTTAGGGTCTAGGCCTAGGGGCCTAGCTGGCCTACACGAAAGCAACTGTTGCTTCCTAACCCCCCCGCCGAAAAAGCTATGCAGATTCAATAGTAGTGTAAGGCTTAGGGTTAAGGTTCCACCAACGAACTGCTGAACAATAGTAGCCAGAGCGATAGTCGGCCCTAGCTCTTCATTTAAAGAAGTTACTGGCGTCGGAGAGGTAACAAGCTGAAATTTTCAGTAACTGTTCCAAACAGTGCCATGGTACTCTGGTAGAAAGTTTTCACAAAAAACCATGTCGGAACACTGTCAAAAAAAATATTGAAGACGCAAGTTTGTTTTTTTGAGATTTTTTTCGTTTCTACGACTACTTTGGTCTTCATAACCCCATTGACCCAATTTTTATTTCTAAATGTGTATAAAGTGTATGTCTAACAATATTGATAGTAAAAACAACAGTTATTGGAATTTTCATGTATGATACATTAGAAAAATGGCGGAAAAAACATTAAAAAATCTCATTGCACTGTTTCAAACTCGATCAAAAGCTACAAAAAAAATCAAAAAAATTATTAGTTTTACCACAAGATAGATCAACTCGTTGGCTACAGAACTGTGTCTTTCAATTTTCGTTTACGTAAACTTCGTAGCATAGATTATCGCGTTGTTTGAAAGGCTGTATTATCTAGCGCGCTCGGGGCGGCTGCGCGCTTACGGCGCAGTATCACATCTACAGCCAGTGCTATTGCAAGCGAATTTCGACCGCTTTGACCTACCATAGTCGTGAACAATCACAGTCACACATACGACCACATCCAAAGTATGTTTAGAGGGTGTCATCGGTCCCCTTATCATTTATGGTTAATTATTGCTTCATACACATTTATTTCCTAGGTAATTATATTAAAATACATTGTTATATGCGACTGTATATTATAATAATCAATCATAGTTATGTTTGTATTTCTAGGCGTAATCGCAACTAAAGGTACGTACCTATACCTACTCTCACATATTTACCTCCTTGATGATTTTTATCACGATGAAATTGAACGTATTGCACTTTCAATTCAACAACGATTAAATATAAATAATTGTGAAGGCTTAACGATGTATTAATACGATCCATTCTTGGGTTCAATCCGCGTCAAAATACTTATTCAATTAAACTAAATAAAAATGTTTAATTAAATGTTTTTCATTTTTAAAGTTGACGTTTACAAAACGTTTCCGTAAACGTTCGATGTATCCGACGAACCGTATATAATATATATAGAAATAAAAAACATGTAATTAAATATTTTTATTATATTTAATTGATTTAGCATTTTCGACGCGGATTGAACCAAAGAATGGCTCATACATATGTATATATATCAAAGACTACCTTCGGCTTGGAAACCCATTGTGGCTACCCTTTAAGTCCAGCAGGTGTTTCCAGCCACCAATCAGCCTGTTGCTGATCATTGTAAAAGAAGCCAAAGAGTTGTTGCAGTATCTCAAGGGGGACCCATAACTAGGAGTAAATCCAAACAGCTTGCTAGAGCTACCCAGTGATGTTACGCTGTGGCAGTGATTTTGATTTTGTATGTATGGCTGTTGTGGTTTTCTATTTGTTATTGTTTATCTTGAAACAGACGACTCTAGACGTCGTCGAAAAGATGACATTTATTTTTTGAAAATATACTTTGGATTGGTTTACCGTTAAAAATATTTTCGTACCTTATATAAATATATACACCTATTACAGACAGGTTGATATTGAGTACAAAGATCTTATACAAAATAATAGTCGAACTTAAAAATGATTTAGGTGGCTCAGTGGTAAGACGCGTGGCTCTAATGCGGAAGGTCACCTGTTCGATACCGGTCCCTGGTAGTCCTGATTGAAGTTTTTCCGAGGTTTTCCTGTCACAAAGCGAATGCTGTGACTGAGTCATACTATCAGCTGTCGGATATTCCTCCCTAAATATTCGAAATACTGTAACGTGGTTAGTCACCCTGGCAGGTAATTCCTATGATAAATTATTATAATTACCATTGTGATACGTATTGCTTTATAAAAGCGACAATAAATCGATATCGAACCGCAAATAATCGATTTACATTTATTTGTAGAAGTAGCAGTTATTTTATTGTAGTCGACGACGTCTTCTTTAAAAAAAATTAGACCAAAATCAGCGGCTTGATCATAGCATGACTTTTCTCTTAATTTAATTGCCCTTGAATACTGGTTTCACTAATGTAGTTCAGGTAACAATGTGTTCAGGTACTAATGTGGTTCAGGCCTGTGGTACCTGGCATTTACCGCGAAGAGATCTACACTGTACCTTAGTCTTGACCTAATAGTGTCATCATTGCGCTTTTCTGCGACAATTAAAACATTTTTTTTAACTAAATCAGGCTTCATATTGATGTAAGAAAATGTGTGGTCCTTCTTATGTTTGTCCTGAATTTCACTGCAGAGAAGACAGTGGACATTCCAATCAAACTGTGCACTTTATACACGCAATGCGCGTTTTGACGGGGTTGGAATATCGTCATCATTCTCGGCACTTTTTCGCTTGGTGGCAATTCATCTTTTGCTGACATATGCGCTCCTCCTACACACTCTATGAAATTTATGGGGAAACTCGCGTAATGTCTTTGTCTTGTGCTCCAATATTTTGTGGGTGATTGGATCATCTCGTTCACGGTAAGCTGATACAAATGTTTCCAAACCTTTGGCAGTTAAAACCGCAGTCAAATCATTTGGCAATAACGGTCCATTTTCCCCGTTGCAAAACACACACACTATTTTACTCGTCGTTTTGAGATTGGTTTTTGAGGTTGACGGGCCACAATCATCATCAGTTAAAATGAAAACCAAAAGTAGTTACTTTATTCTATATATAGTCTCTTAAAACGCAACAAACTGTGGCTTAAAATGTCATACCATTATATACCTTACTTATTGTAAGTTTAAGTAGTCATGTCTTCAGGAAGGCCTATAATTATGTATTCACACTATTTGCAACTACTAGCGATTGTACGGAAGTACGTGGAAACTAAACGAAAATCACAATTAAACTTATTGTTGTGTGCAGTCCGTGCTGAACACTTTTACAATGCACTAAACGAGCCATTACCTATTGCACTTATAATAACTCTAATTTACACTTGCACTTGGCACACAAGATTCGTTTTGAATTGAACAAACGCGAACGGAAAAAAAAATAATGATCTATAAAGAAGGGTAAATTAACGTGGTATTGTGCAGCAAAATAATTTGGCCCGCTACCCCCACTCCACTCCCCCCTCCTCCATAAAATGTTATGATCACTTTGCTTTTCATTCAGTGGACTCTTTGGCCGTTGTCCACAAATTGTATCATCGGCACTACAGATAATAAATTCACTACGTGATAAATAGTTATCTGTAGTCGGCACATTATACGTCAAACAAGCGAGTTATACAAGAAATCTTTTCTGTGTGCACGTGTGACACATCAGTCAAGCTAAACGGGTGATATACTTATAAATTATACTGTATGAATGCGTGTGTGCATTCACACTGTTCTGTGCAAAACAACCGAAATACCTGAAGTTCGAATGAAGTACGAAATAGTAAATCTCATTTTAAGCAGAAAGCAATAGAATGAAAGGTATTAGTGGTAGAAGAGTTTCCACCTTCTAAACATGCTATCAGTAGTATTTTGTTGTGTGTTGATTAGCATGTGTTGAAAGGGATTGGTAATACTTGTGTGAAGTCATGGTGGTCGAGATTCGCTTGCATTAGCGGATAGCTTATGTGCATACTGTGCCTTACGCGCAGCCGGCCGAGGCGGCGCTACGCGCAATACAGTCTCTCAAACAACGCAACAATCAATGCGACGAAGTTTACGTAAACGAAAACTGAAAGACACAGTTTTTTAGCTAATGAATAGGCCTATCTACTGGTGTAATTAATTATTTTCTTATTTTTTGTTTGTAGCTTGTGATCGAGTTGGAAATCGGGCGAAACGATTTTTTCAATTTTTTCTTGCAAATTATTTAATATATTAAGTATAAAGTAATGAAAACATTAACTTATTTGAATTAACATGGATAGACATTAGGTGCATACACGTTCTAAGTGGTAAATTAGGCATATAAATGTGTAACTTCCAAAGTTATTACAGAAAACATGCATCAGCCTAAAAAATCAAAATTTGGTGTTTGATAATTTTTTTGATGGTGTTCCGACACGGTTTTTTGTGAAAACTTTGTACAGAAGTATCATGGAACTGTTTAGAACATATTCTGAAAATTTCAGCTTGTTATCTTTCCGACGCCACAAAAGTACTCCAAACGGCTTCCTTCGCTTCGGCTATAGCTAAAGTCATTGAAACAGAGTGGTGACCCATTTCCAACTAGGCCTAGGCCTAGGCCTAATCCATAGATGATCTAGGGCCTAGGCCTAGCTAGGCCTAGCCAGGTCTCGCAAGATTCAAATCTATAGCCTTGATCTACGACCTTGGATATGAGTATTTTAGCCCAATAATATCTAACTGGGTTAAACCTAGGTTTGTCAACGAAAAATAGGTAGTAGTTCCTAACCTCACTTCTCTACTAGGCCCTAGGCCCTAGGTAGGCCCTAGGCCTACCTCTTTCTTTATCCCATCAAGTAAGCCTCGCATGCATTGACTTGACTTACCTTTCACTATCCATGAAGCGTCTGTAGATTTGCTGTCACCTCCAATAGCACCCATATTAACACTCATATTTACGTATATCAAATAAATGTCATCGATCAGCACACGTCAAAGTAAAACTTGGTTGCCGCCACAGCGGGATCCCACAGCCTGTTGAGCGTGCGGCGTGCCAACGCACTTTTCAGTTCCCGCAAAGCGGGAGCTTTTCAAACTTGTTTGTCGACTAGTTTTTATGCATGATGATTTTAAAGGGTGATCTTGAAAAGCAAATGTTTAGCACCAGCGTAGAAACTTTAAAATATAGAAGCGTAACATATTTTAGCTTATTTTATTGCTCAACGCTTGGGGTTAGAAAAGCTTACTTCGAGAAATTCCAAGGGAAATACATCTGACGTGTATTTCATGAATTTACGCGCCATCTTCATTGTAAGCCATGCAAACGTTCAAAATAACTATTTTTTTAAACATGGATCAAAACTAGAATGGAATGTTACACATTATTGTGATAGAACCATCATTGCAGTGTAGGCCTATCCTTAGTGGTAACTTGCCTAAGATAAATACAGGGCGGGAGCTAGTTATTCATCATTCGCCAAAAGATTTGTTAAGATTTTTTCAACTGAAATATATATTACGCTCAAATATATTAAGCCACGCCGTACATTTTGTTTATTTGTCTATCATATGAAATTTACAGAATGTGGACAATACATAATTAGGTATGCAACGATTACAATACAGTATAGAAAACAACAATAAAAAAGTAACAGACAGCATAAGAATTAAATCAAGATCCAACAACTACACTAAAAAAATATAAATTACATATTACAGTAGAGAAAATGTAAAGAAAACTTAGCCAACACGACACACGTTCAAAAAATAATATATAAATCGAAAAGTAACATATTTTGTACGTACACGTAAGAAATGTTTGTGACAAAGTTTCTGACCATATTCTGCCATCATTTCCTCTTGTCGATAGTGCCGTAGGCCTATACTGACGATATGTAGACACATCACACAATACTGTCCCGAAACAACCTTACAGATGAGTTAGTCATTACAGAGTGGTTCGGGGCCAATCAGCAATCGGCGTTTGAAATGGAGGCTCGCCGATTCGCCACGAATCACTGACAAAAGCAACTTGTTTTAGGACTCGATCGCTATAATTGGTCACTGGAAAGCGTCACAGTCACACGTTGCTCCTCCTCTTCTCATTGACGATTGTGTTGGAGAAACAAACGGCCAAGAAGGCCCCGCCCGCCTGAAGGAGAGAAGCGACAGCGGCGATCATGGCCGTCTCAGCCAATAGGAGCGCGACACGGTCTATGAGCGGTTGAACACAGCCGCGCTGGTACAAGCGATGACACGAGCTCTCGTGGGGGGAGTCGGAAGCGCAGCAGGACCAGGGCACGTGCGCAGAGCCCCGGTAACCGCCCGGGCCGTCCACCGCGCAGCACTGTAGCTGTAACACACACCAGGGTATGAGACTGAAGCGCAGCAGGACCAGGGCACGTGCGCAGAGCCCCGGTAGTCGCCCGGGCCGTCCCTGCGCAGCACTGCAGCTGTAACACACACCAGGGTATGAGACTGAAGCGCAGCAGGACCAGGGCACGTGCACAGTGCCCCGGTAGTCGCCCGGGCCGTCCCTGCGCAGCACTGTAGCTGTAACACACACCAGGGTATGAGACTGAAGCGCAGCAGGACCAGGGCACGTGCACAGTGCCCCGGTAGTCGCCCGGGCCATCCCTGCACAGCACTGCAGCTGTGTGCATGTAGTTAATGTCAAAGATACCAACATTATATTTGCTAGAACAAAAACACCTTCACTCATACAACACACTCCATGGGTTGTACACACACATACATACCTTGCGTTGCAGAGAGCTCCACAAGTCCACAGACTTCGAGTTCTTTGGGTCGCGAGCGTCGAAGGCTTTCTCCACCTTGTCGGGTAGGGCGTCTTGAAGAGAGACCCTCACTACCAGAGCCCAGACGGCGCAGGACAGCTGGACAAGCACGACCAACACGAGGAGCAGGGCGAACTGCGGCACGTCAGACATGGCAGATTAGATATGAGCACGAGGAGTAGGGGAAACTGCGAGGTCAGACATATTAGATTAGACAACAGCAGGAGGAGCAGGGCAAACTGTGACAAGTCATGCAGACATTATCAGCACGAGGAGCAGGGCGAACTGCGAGAAGTCTGACGGTAGATTTAATATCAGCACGAGGAACAAGGTGATTTTTGGCAAGTCCGACATGTTAGATTTGAAATCAGCACAAGCACATAGCACCTGCGGTGCTCGATGCTCGCATCGCATAGGGAACCCGTACCCCTGTACTCACCACTCTCAGGAGGCGCCTATTCTCCTTGGACCCGCCGCACCACCCCACCACGGCCACCAGGGTAGCTGCCGCCCCCACCAGGACCCACGTAGAACTACCCCTGTACTCACCACTCTCAGGAGGCGCCTATTCTCCTTGGACCCGCCGCACCACCCCACCACGGCCACCAGGGTAGCTGCCGCCCCCACCAGGACCCACGTAGAACTACCCCTGTACTCACCACTCTCAGGAGGCGCCTATTCTCCTTGGACCCGCCGCACCACCCCACCACGGCCACCAGGATGGTTGCCGCCCCCACCAGGACCCACGTAGAACTACCCCTGTACTCACCACTCTCAGGAGGCGCCTATTCTCCTTGGACCCGCCGCACCACCCCACCACGGCCACCAGGGTAGTTGCCGCCCCCACCAGGACCCACGTAGAACTATCCCTGTACTCACCACTCTCAGGAGGCGCCTATTCTCCTTGGACCCGCCGCACCACCCCACCACGGCCACCAGGGTAGTTGCCGCCCCCACCAGGACCCACGTAGAACTACTCCTGTACTCACCACTCTCAGGAGGCGCCTATTCTCCTTGGACCCACCGCACCACCCCACCACGGCCACCAGGATGGTTGCCGCCCCCATGCCCGCCACCACCCACGTGCACTGCAGCGCGGGGGGTGGCAGGAGGGAGCGGTAGCCGAACATCTGCGCTAGGTTCAACCCCACCAGCACCACCAACGCCAGCCCGGAGATCTACAATATCACCATATTATTTTATTACAGTTATGACGCCCGTAAGCCAGAAGATTTGAGCATGGGCAGATTCTAAATTATTAAAAAATAAACTGATTCCAAACTAGAGATTGCGAAGGAATTTCTGTAAATTACTTGAATAAAATGTGAGTTGAAAATAGAAAGGGAAGAGAAATACAAGAAATACAAGAAAAGTGGGATGCATTTTATGAGCCACTATTATCATTTTTGACAAGAATAGCTAGGGTTTCAAATAGAGGGGTTGAAAACTTGAATTCGACGAGGATATCGAAAACCAAAATAAGTGAAGTAATGTTATGGGCATAATATTATTTTTTCGATTTTGTAGAGTTTTTAATGTGTTGAGAAGTTCTTTTTATTTCATAAAAGGAGGTGAAAGCTTCCAAACCTATGTTACAGTACGAGTACAAAAAGAGACTCTGTGGCCAGACGTAAAACATATGGTTCATTACCTCTGTGGTTGACACACGAGCGATAATTGAGCGTATTGCCAGGTAAGTACAATGCAATGCAATGAACCCAACACTTCACGAGGTATTGTGGTGTATTATCTGTGTGGGGCCTCTGTCTTCGGTAATAAGAGTAACAGAAACAGTCAACACTCTTGTAAGACAAGCGTGCATTGTAGTCCTACGTGAAAGTCATATTATTATCATTAACTGGCTGCGAAGTGGTTTAAACTTCTGATCATGGGGGCACTTACACTTGCACCCTGAATCGAACTGTGTATTATATAATATGTATGCCTCTACTGTAGATATGGCTTACTGGCAGCTCATAAACTAGGCTATTATTAGAGCTAGCAACAATACAAAAAATCTGATATCAAAATCAATATAAATATATATATATTGATTTTGATAAAAAAAAAAAAAAATCTGATATCAAAAATCAATATAAATATATATATATATATATATATATATATATATTGATTTTGATATCAGATTTTGTAGTCATTAAGCATAATTGACATATTTTGTTTCCGGCTGATCCAGAATTCTTGTTTATTGTCTACGGCCATATGCCTTATTTGTTTGTATAATGTCATCCTAAGTTTTATAAAAAATGAAACGTGGCTTCAGGAATTTGATCCCGCCAAATGTCACCCTATTTTCGCGTTAAATAAAATAATTGAATTTTTAGTTAAAAACTAAGTTGAAATAAATTGAAATAAAAAACTGAATCTGTGACCACACAAACGTGTCTAATACGTTTTCAGTGCGGTTTGTAAGTGTGCAATCAACCGGCAATGACATTGCATCCCATCGCTCAACGCCCACATAGATTATCTTACTAGGAAGCAGTCCTGTCCTATAGCAGTAATCTTTGCCTATAGTGAGACACTTCTAAGGATGGGTGGGGTGGGTGGGACCCTCTAAGTCTCCCGTACTTGTGTTTACACTGTAGGTGTGTGCAGCCTTTCGGAACATACTCGGAATCACATCACATCAAGTTCTGATAGAATTGACTCCGAGCGCTTCGAACGATCGCAGAATCGACTTCCGACTTATCCTCACTCCTCAGTCATGAGGCAAACTCATATACCACAGAGAACTAATTATTACGATTATTAATAATCATTACTTGTAGTGAATTTGTTAATTCTGTGCCTATACTAACAACCCTCGGACATTCCTTGAACACGATCAACATTATCCTAATGTGTTAGTTAGTCAGAGCATCTGTGGTCAGAGTATACTGAGTACAACCGAGTGAATAATATTGTTAGTCTACTCTAGAACTGTCTGCACACTACAGTAGTAAAGTGAACCCTTCAAACACAGCTCTAGAAAATGATTTTCATGTACTATACTGTACTATACTGTATACAACATACAACTAAAACATTTTCCCGGTATGGATTGTCAAATCATTCGACGCGATACACGCATACTATACCCTTTTCGAGTATTTACTGGAAACAAAGACTACAGCGTTCTGCCGAATATGAAAAAATAACATTCTATTGATTTTATCTTCAGTGAAACAAAATAAAGACGCACACTTTTTTTTGGAGTAAACCGCAATTTGAAACGGCTTGTCTCAGCAAAAACGTTTTTCTGAACCGATCTACACTGACTACGTAGATAATAAATTACAAATTGTTACATTACCAAAATTAATTTCGAATAACACTGTTTACAGAATAACTGCTCACTATTGAAGATATCCCTAGCGAAAAAAATCGTTAATAATGTGAACATCCTTCATTGCTATAATGGCTTAACACTGTCACCATTAATACCTCGATTAGAACCAAACAGGTTAGATAGATGTAAATAAAATTAATGTCCAAAGTAAAAAAAAAGACCAAACCGGGAATCGAACCCTAGTCTTCCTGAATAGAAAGCAGGAATAAACACAGCCACTGAGTGTGGAAAACACGGTAATGGGAATCGAACCCGCCACATTCCGTACAACAGTCCCACCACGGTCACCAACTATATTAATTATGTGAAACAGGTTCCTCCTCGTTTGTATTCAACGTGTTGTACCGGTCCAACCAACTCACCGCATAGACGACTGTGAACGTAAGCAGCAGATACTTCAGACACTGCGTCCTGAACGCCATCACTTCTAAACCTTGTGCACTCTGGCATAATCTTAGACTCGACGACTCAGCTCTTATCAGAAACGTAACACCTTCATTCTAACCTCATTCTAATGACATCATCGTAATCACTCATTTATCTTAGTCGGTAAAAAAACTAGGCGTGAGCGCGAGATTTGAAACGAACCCGTGTCACACACACAAGTAGTTGTGAGAGACCTTCACTAGCGCAGGCTTCGTTCTGTATTATGTAAATGTTGGGTTGACAACTGCGTGAAGCGTGAACCCTGGTTCAAGACCGCTGAAACGGGAAGCAAACACCGAGAGCCATTTATTCGTTTCGTTTGTGTAGGTAACGATTGTTCATTCAGGGTTATTGTACCTGTGTATAGACACTCAAATGTTCACGCCCTTGCGTCGATTGTGATTGGATATATTGACGTAATTGAACGACGTCAAATCATCGAAGTCTACCTACGGTCGATTAACTTATGAATATTCTGGCGGGAAACACATGAATAAGGATGAGCGACAAAGATATGCTGGTTATCATGATTGTGTTCATACGGATAGAGGTGGCTCAGAGATAACACAGAGACTCGAATGCTATGAGGACCCCGGTTCGATTCAGGTCACCATCAATCTAGACTGAAGGGTTTTCAGTCACAAGTCGATGAATGCTGGAATCGAATTCTATCTATGTACTACATAGTTCGTGAAAACTGAATGTGTCCTAGGGGCGTAGCAAGGTTTGTATTCGAACCTGGATCGCATATATGAAGACCCTACCCCCCAACACAAATACTTCAACTTATTAGCATATAATTATTAATTCGAGAATGTTTTTACAAACATATGAACTAGACTTACCTTATTAGATACAGTTGATGTTTTGTTGTATTTTTTTTCACAATCAATGCAATTGGAATATTAATAGTTGAATAATGCATAAGTCTAGTTTTTTGTATACTTGAGACTGCAAAGAGGAAAGTTGGTTAATATTATTTACATTTTCTACTGAATAAAGTAAGTACGTACCATTCCAGGTATCATCTTACGTCCTAGTAGCTGTGCTACCGTTTTGTTCATATACCATAATTTCAAAATCCAAATTAAGAAGTAATACCAAAGTACAGTGAATTTCCATACCTCAAGACTAGAGAGGACCCAATCTAATATTTTGTTCTTATTTCAATTAAGAATATTCCATTTTCAATGTACGAGCTGAAATCCTCAAATGCTCTGCTCTTTAGCACAAAATAGCTAGAAAAATCCCTTCTGATATTGTTAATCAAAACTTTATTTTATGCTTTAAAATTATTATTATGTGAAATTCATAATAGAAAATAGACTTTTAAAATCAATCACGTGACAGAATATAGAATGTGTGTTTTTGTGAGACCATGGTTTGTAGACATCATCAGCTGTAAACACGAGCTGTCATTGGACAGAATCTCAAAAATAGCTGCCAATATTTTCACTTTGTGATATTATATAACGTAGACAAAATCAAACTATCGAATTCCCCAGATTATCACTCCCCCCCTCGCCACGTTCCAATATTATTTATCAAACAGAAATTCACATATTCCTTTAGCTTTTGTTTCACATAACTTTTAAACTATTATTTTCGATGAAGACGTGTGCAAAATTTGTCAGTCATGATGTTGGTACAAGCCAAGCATATTTGTCATTTTTTGGAGTGAGAGGATACATTAGTATTACTGCTCAAACTTGGTCTAGGGGTGTAAGTTACTTTTATATGACACCTTCCCTTACAACTTGTCTCTAATAGCAACAAGACTTCTTTCAGCTCATGTTGGTATTGGAAGAACACCAAACAGAAACACACAGAGACTACCCCTCCGCCTTAAGGCGAGTGTCATACGAAAACTGACGTTTTTGACAACTCTGCAACCCACTTTAATTAAACTAAAGCATGTGCTTTACTTGCATTTACAACACTCACGTAGAAGATGAACATTGAAGACTAATAAGATTGGGGTGGGATGCAGAGCGATCGACCTTCATAGTATTGTCCTCAAAGCTTTTCTTGAATGTGATGTAGGGTAGGAAATCAGGTAACAAATGAAACACATCTTAGAGTTGAAACATGGTTTCTTGTTTCTACATAGAAACTCTATACATGATTGACCGATTCAACCGATCTAGTCTCACGTATTATGAGACTTATTCACTTGCTACAAAACTTTACCATCAATATGAATTATCTACAATTGTTTATCTTTTAAATACGAAAAATTACAAGAACATATACAACAGATACTAAGTCTTTTCTTTTTACAAGCATTTTGTTCCTCACGCTCTCGAACTCATAAGTCGGGGATTTCATAAATCGCTTTCGTGAAATAATATTACATCACAATCTCTTTTGCGTGTCCACAAAACGCCCATTGTGCCACTTTGATTTTTACAAATTCACTGCATTAATTAAATTAATATTGAGCCTGTGTTCTTTACAAGACTGTACATACAACAGCACAGGTTAGCACTTTTGTGGACACCTGTACAGTCTTTGGCTGGAGCGAGACAATTTACATAATAATATATAAAACTCCTTTGACATAAAGCATAATATCACGGTCACTTTCATTTTCTTTATAAATATGTAGGAAAGTGAATGTTCAGTTTCACTGTAAAGAAGCCTGCTTGCCATGTTGATTCAGTCTCATCAGTGAGTTGGTGTGGATGTACGGAACAAATGCAACGTCTGTTGTACGGTACGGTACGGTACGTACACAAGAGAAGAAAGAGGTAGAATTTGAGAAAAACAAGAAGTTGACCTGATTATCGAACTCGGCTGGGACAGTTACTTGCGCTCCTCGGAAATAATGAAAATAAATAAATAAAGGCCACATTATTGTGATTTATTGCATTTAACACTGCAACCATTCAAAAATATGACATCACTTAGTGTAATAAAAATATCGTCGCTACAGATTACGCTCGCCAAGTCCCTCAAAGAAACTTGACTTCATCACATTCTACAGAATTGCAGTTTTGAATAATGTAGTTGGTTCGAAAGTCGAAACCAATATGGGCAGTATTATTCCTGGTTCCTGATTCAGATACCAGCAAACATCAATGAAATAAGCGGGTTTTGACTGCTATTGCACAAGTAGTGACATTTTGTAGAAGTATCTTTGGTTCAAGTATAATGTGTGTATACAAATAAACAAAGTATTCTCAATCTCGTATTTAACAACTTCTATGTACACTAAAGGTGAAAATAAGCTTTATAGATAAAGTATTCCCTGCACGAATTATCATCTGTAAAAAAAAAAAAAAAAAAAAATCGTATCGAAGCAGCACAAAAATAAGAAGGCCTAGGCCTATATAAATAAAAAAAAAAATCAAGTATGTATAAACAATTAACATGCATTGAACAGTCATGATACAACTTTCATTACAGAAAATGTGTAGTTCAAAATAGCACATCCAATTTAAGGAAAACTACATAAAATAAAGTTAATCAAATCATATTTGATAGCATCTATTTTCCCCACGATAAATACTGAATACCAGAAAATGTTCGAATGTGTTAGTCGTTCTTTGCTCAGGTTGCTGATAGATAGCCACATCATCATAAGGTGTGCAGCATGAAGAACAATACGTATCTAGTACAGTTACAAAAACTTGAGTGGACCCATATTTTCGAGCAAATATCGACCACAGAGTGCGTCTCGAAGATCAGTTAGACGGGAGAGAAGTGCTTACCGGTAATATGTCGCTATCACATACGACCACTGGAGTTTACGATTAACATGATAAGACTTTCCTCCATAAAATGTCACCACTGTGTCAACGAGTCAAAACACCCTACCGTCATTGTGGATAACAGTGAGCAGAGCATTGAGGATTTCAACAAAACTTCATGCACACATTTCTCAGAAGACCAAGTTAAAAACATTGGCCTAACCGTTTTCATTTTTACGCTGTAAATTGATCGACACTAAGTTCATAAAATTCAATTTTTGCATTTCAGTAATAAAAATAAAAATTTTACCTATTCACCTATTCTGGTAATTACACATTTTAGAGATGAGATGGTGTCTTACACTTTGCACATGCCACCTTTATTATTTGCATCCAATAATCAATTTCTATATTTTTACCACTTGGTGTTAACAGTCAAAATAAAGAACCGCGTATACTAGAACGTACCCCGTGCTCCAGTATTGAGATGTAAGGACTTCAAACAAACTTCTCGTTTTACTTCAATGCACAACCTAGATTCCAGTACATACGGCCATCATTTCTTCAATTCCCATTCAGATTAATTTATTGCTAATAATTGTGTAAATATGCAGAAATGTTTTGGCTTGATCACAATAGGCAATGCACTTTTTCGATGTCCGACTACGTAATTGCATACATAAACCCCAGGTATAACATAACATAAATATGAATATACCCTACAACCATTCCAATTAGTACTGGTACTAGAGAAATGGTTTTGACACTTTTTGGCTGCCAGGAAACTTTTTAAACAAACTTCTGTACCATCACATCCTACTGTATTTAATTCTTGACATAAGCCATGCAAATTACCAATTATAATTTTCAAATGAAAAATTTGGCTTCCCAGTTCCCACAAATTTGTATTACTTTACATTTAGTACTTAACTACACAAGAACCTTTGTTTTTAGCATAGGAGTTTGCCAATGCATTATACACAAGTCCTAGTGCAATGTTTATTATTTATTGATGCGCTATCATCCTGCAATCGTGTAGAATGTAGCTTGTGAGTTGTGACGCCCAACAATTATATTTGTAACTTTGTATATGTGACATGGCCATCTAATGTTGAGAACATTCCAGCCACTGTTTTGATTCTCAAAGGCTGTTCTAAAGCCGCTCGAATAGCTGTCTATAGCCAATTAAATACAGTAGGAACAAGTGCGTACGTACTTTTCATACACTCAAGACCTGACCAACATCAAACATTGTTAAAATCGGTCTTCTGAAAAATATTTTGAAGTGAAGTTATAGTATGGTCACTGATTTCGTGCAGTATTATCCATAATTACAAATCAAGTTCTAGTAGTATGTAGTACGCCTATTATTTATTTCGAAAACACTACCATAATCCAGTCAAATCAATGATTCAGTATGAGTATGTTTTTTTTTTTATTGTACAGTTATACTATCAGATACCACCTTGAAAGGTATATGCTTAAAAATAGGCTTTAACAAGTAAAATGAAGATAATTTTAAAGCACATCAAGATTGAAAAACCACAAAAATCTATGCATCGTATTGCATTCGGTTGAACGCACAGAAAACCCCAGTCAAGAGTGTAGTACTATTATTTTCCCCGTTTGTCGAATCACTAGAGAAATGATACACCTCTCGTTAGTGTTACCCAAGTACTGTATTCGAATACTTTGCTTCGATCGACGTAACAGCAACGATCACACACTTGCAAATGCACACACTGGCCTATAGTAGCGTACGAATTCATAGAAGTAGATATATATTATTTATATTAAAAAGCATTTTTCTCTTTTCTTTATGTAATAAAATAAATTAGCACACATACAGATGAACAATTTGCAATGATTTGCTTAGACTGCAGTTTATCACATCTACAGTTTAAGTTGACAAGAATAAATGTTAGGCTGACTCTGGCAGCCCCGAAGTGAGATATGGCCTCAATGTTAAACTGCACACATATACTATGTCCCATTATTAACATATCTGGTCTCAATATACTGTACTGAAAAATACTTATTTGTCACTTTATTTTTGCAGCTCATTGAAAATCCACGGATGCCGATCCGTTTACGAGTACGTTTGACATCCTAATCTTTAAAGCTCGTTAGAAACGTTGTCCCAGAAAGCAAATAAGGGTCTGGTATTTAATTTAAGTCACTATCGTTAATAAGTTGAACTTATAATTGTGGAGATCAAACGACCCAAGTTCGACTTGAATTTAGAATAATACACTGGTCTAAGTCAGTTGGTAACGGAGCGATCACGCAGTCTGGTCCGTTGTTTACGCAGGACTGGTGTTACCGAGCGCGCTATCGTGTTCCGAGTTTATTCAGAGAGCTGAAACCAACAATTGGATCGATATATTAAACAGAAAAGTGATGTTAAAATACATGTATGTAACAAATGAATATTTCAAAGTAATAAAACATTAACACTGAGGAAAGAATTAAGTCCTTGCTCATCAAACCCAAAGTAGGTCTACTGAACAATATTTTCTACTAACTGCCAGAAGTAGTTCCATCTTTTGTTCAAAAAGGGGTAAATATGAAGTGCAATAATAATGAAGGCATGTCTATAATATATATATTTACGTAGTTGTACAGTGTATCGAATTGTGAAAATATTGTAGTTTTCCGAGGTTTTTAGTTGTTATACCCTAGGCTTGCTTGCCACGTAATTTCCATGCACCATCCATTGACACTTGCTTTGCGTAACACCTCGTAACTTCCCAACCTCATCCAAGAAGAACTCATCAGAAACTAAAACCCTTCTTAATTTATTTAGTCAACAACAGAAATGAGTTGAATGAAAGTGAATAAACAAATAAAATACAGAGCATTGAGTTTTGTAGAGTGTTTGTAATGCAGTGAAAGTCCATGACAGCACTGTCATAATATTACCCTGCTCGTGCCAAATAAAGCACTTTAGGCTGTGTGTCCACCAAACATGCACAACTATTCTATTCTATTGATTACAATTGCTTCAAAATTGTCACAAATTAAACCAAAAAATGTCACGGTATAGAGGATTTAGTGTTCTTTGTTATTAATGTACCCTTGTTCTAATAAGTATTCTTATTTACCAAATTGAATAAGGAGTGTTGAAACAACACAACAATGAGAAAGAAAGAACACTAGGGTATAACATATTTTGATTTACTTTGTGAACATTTTGAATCACTTTTAACAGATATAATTTGGGGGTTCTGCAGGGAAGGTGGCCACAGAACCTCAACACATGTTTCAGGTACTGGTACACGTAACGTTGAACTGCAAGAATAAAGCTGCGTGTGCAAGTGCGAGGCAATATCTCACCTATGGTGCCAGCGTGGGGAAGAAGGTGGACCAGCCAACGCTTCTCGGGTGACTCAGTCGGGGGCCGGGGGGTGGCGCATGGTTGCGTTGTGTCATCGTGACTGCGACGTCTCCTCTTTCTTCAGGAGGTCTTGGGGGGGAGTGAGTTTGTGTGGGGGCGCCCGATGAAGGCCGGGGGGGACTCCGAAACCGGGCGGGAACATCTTGGCCCTCTGTTCTTCCTCGAGCGCGGCCGCCATGAGGGGGTTGAACCTCAGCTGGAGGGGGTCGAAGCGGTAGGGGGCGCACGGGTCCCCGCCCCACGGGGAGCTGGGGGGGTAGTGGGGGGCCATGGGGGGGGCTCGCGAGAGGGCGGTCATGGGAGGCGCCGGCATGTGTCTGGCAAGGTACTGGTGAGGATGATGGAACTCCTCCTTGGGAACCCTGGGCTCCTCCTTGACCCGGACGTCGGCCGACTGATCCGTGCCGTTACGCAGCGGCGACCGGTCGCGGAGCTTCGAAGCCGACTCGAGCCTCAGTCGTCGTTCTCTTTCCCTCCTCTCTCGCTCCACTTGCTCCATCTTCCGCTGCTTCTCCTCGCGCTGTCTCTCTCGTTCTCTCGCCTCCTCTCTCTCGCGCTCTCTCCTGCAACGCTCCCGCTCGCGCTCTCTCTCTCGCTCCCTCTCGCGTTCTCGCTCCCTCTCTCGCTCCTCCAGCTCCGCCCTTCGCTCCAGAGGACTCGGTTCCGGCTTCAGACCCCACGGATTGGCCGAGAACCCTCCCGCTCCTCGCTGTAGCCTGCGACACAACACGGAACAATACAATACAACGACTCAGTGTTAAGTAACTTTATAATTTAATGGGTCAAATGGAGAAAATTAGTAATGCAACTGCCAACTAATAGTCTTTGCTAGATGAAAAAAAAAGGATGATTGGTAATATATTTATTTAAATATATTTATAAAATTTGGCTAGCTCTGGTTCCAATTGCATTGCATCCAAGAAAGCAGTAGAAGATGCTGCCAAAATTTCTCTTATTTCACAAGTACATACGTGCTCTTTGATAACCCTGGTGTGTTTAGTATATAAGTATATAGTATGTATGTTATTATTGTGCAGAGCTATTAACTATTACTGTGGGCTGTGGCCAATGAGGACGGTAGCTTACCGGCTCCAGGGGTCATGGACGGGCCCCAACGAGGACAGCCCCAGATCTCGAGGTGCGGGAAACCCTCCCAGACTCGGGAACCCGGGACTCGGACCAGCAAATCCGGGATACCGACCAAACGGAGACATACCCCCACCTGGAAGCAACAAAGTTATTAGAACCGGAGTGTGTGCGGTCATCAAGAGTACCACACACGCATTTATCCTTACGTCATAGATATACACAATACGGGAATATATTATGTGATCGATTCAGTAATGCAAACAGCAATGAATGACAACTAATTGAAATACACTTATTAAGTTGTAGCGAATAATTTTACATTTTCAATATTCATATTCCAGTGTACAATTTGTATCAAAATGGAAAAGGTGCACTGGTACGTAGAGCCGGAGGATCTTGGTTCAATCTCCAGTTGGGGCAAACTTTTATTTCATAGCTATATCTTCGTACATTATCCATAAAGCTGGATTTCTTAAAAACCCATACTCAATATTCTACTCACTCCGAGTGAACAAGATCATTTAAGACCGAAACATCCCTGTTCTCCTTTTAATGTTTGTTTTAGTTTCTCAACCACGTCAGTCTACAACTCCGGCAAGCTGTTTGGGCGTATCCTTTTACCAATCATACACTTATAATTAAGGTTGCCCATCGACATCGATTAATCGATTAATAATCGATGTCGATGCAAATACAACTCCGGCAAGCTGTTTGGGCGTATCCTTTTACCAATCATACACTTATAATTAAGGTTGCCCATCGACATCGATTAATCGATTAATAATCGATGTCGATGCAAATTTCCGACATCGATTTTTTTTCATAAATCGAATCGAATCGTTTTTCACACAAAGTAATAATAATAATAAAAAATCTGTACTCCGCTCGTCGACTGGGTTACAACACATTATCAACTTACCAGAGGGTTTTGCGATGAACAAGAAACGATTTTGCTAGGTGGGTTTACAGCATAGCGTTGGGAGCGAAGCGAGGGCGCGAGCTCCAATCGGCGGCCAAGTTCACGTGAAACTCGACCACTGATTGGAGCTCGCGCCTTCGCTTTGCTCCCAACGCTTAGCCATAAACCCACTATTAGTTTTTCCATTGTTCAAGGAACTTTTTTTACCGATGTCGATTATTTCAGGTTTGATGTCGATGTCGAAAAATTTCCGACATCGCGATGTGACATCGATGTTTTGATTTCGATGTCGATGTTGTAATTTAACATCGATGGGCAACCTTACTTATAATGTAACCGTTACAGTGGAGCTTAAGATCATACCACATCAACTTCCAACCTTGAACAAAGAGATAGCTCTCCTTTCAGACTGTATGTGTAGCTGTCAATGTTCGGGTGGCCATTTGAGTGAAAATGAGCGAAAATTATCATAGACTTCAAATACCCAATTCTGTTTTCTCACTACAATGTTGCTAGAAACGAGTACATATTTTTTTGGGTGTGTAAGTAATTAGTATACCCAACTCAAAAGAAGTGTATATATGTTTGACAGATCTATTAAAGTACACAATTAACACAACACAATATTGTCAAGTTAATTTTATTAGTTCTAGTATAATATATGAAAAGTAGTATTGTATTGTAGTTGTAGGCCTACTATGTATATGTCCTTTGGACGACAATTAAATAAATAAATACCTGAGCTGCGGGGGTCTCGCCATTCAACTAGGTTGGAAGCTGATGTGGTACGGACTTTAGTAAACGTACCAAGGTGTGACCCGGGGGGGTTTAGAAAGCTGGTGGGGTGGGGAGGCCCCGTATCGAAGGGTGCCCCCCTGTGCGCCCCCAGGGAGGTGGCAAACCCAGGGGGCAGGTCGTGGGGTCGCGGGGGCGGCGGAGGGAACATGTGACTCGGAGGCCTCAGGAGGTCGGCACTGGCCTTGCCGGCCCCGGCCTTGGCTTCCGCCTGCTGCTTCTGCTGGTGGTGGTAGATCTCCCAGGCTATGCGGACGTGCATCGCGTTCCACCGGCCGGTCTTCTGCAATCACAACCACAACACCTTTTAGTTGCGTGCGCGTTGTGTCGTAATCAAAGAAATCGGATGCATTGCATAATCTTAAAACTACTTTAGTACATAAACATTAAACCAACGTAATTTGTTCAATGGTGACTTCAAAAATTGATAATTCAAATATTTTTTTGTGATGTTCATTTTAATTTGTTATGAGATAATTTATACATTTTGTAAGACTCATAAAGAAAACAATGTAGACTCTCTGACATTTATAAATCAAGTATATTCCATATCAACATCTATTCGAGGTAGCCAGTTCCTATAGACCTCGGAGGCCTTGAGCGTACTACGTGACTTCGCGATATCCTATAGCTCAAGAAAGCTACCAAGGAAAGCAACTTCCTGGCCCAGCACTGCGATTCTGAATGGGCGACGTAAAGTTTAACGCGAACGACACTCGTCGGTAGACTTATCACGCGGTAAGTTAACGCGCGATTCCGAACAACAATTTCGTAACGTGCGGTAAACGTATCAAAAAGAGGTAGCCGTTGCAGCAGAGCAGCGCCTGTTATATATTAGTTTGTTTATGTTTTCGAGACGGCTGTGCATATTATAGAAAGTTAACCAATGAAAACGCGTGAACAAATGCAATCAATTTCAAATCAAGCTGTCAAAAACCAACACAATTCGAAACAAATCTACTCTCAGCTATCTCAAAGGGATTAGAAGTACTTATTAAATTCCTTCTATGCAGTCACAAATACTGCTTGCCCTAGTCGTCTTCATTATTCAACTATTCAAGCACCCCGAAAGATTGTGCAACATTTGCCATCATCGTTAAGTTCGTAATAGTGCGATCTCTAGGCCTAGGCCTAGGGCTAGCCTAGACAATGAATGAATGCGCGCAGCCAGTTTGAAGTCAAAGTTTCACAAGTAAGGTTATGTTACCCCTTTACATACGGTTTCCATCTCGCCATGCAATTGATGATGTTTCTTCATATTGAAATTAATTTAGAAATCCAAATATGTAACAGTTGTATCGTTTACTTACCGAAATCTTTTAATAAATCAAGTAATATAACTGAAGTGGACATTCGAAAGTCGGCCATGTTTGTTTAACGCATTGCTAACGGCAGGGGTTTGGTCCGTGATAGTTTATCGACAGCTGTATCGACGCCTGTCGTTACGAATAGATCGGGAATCGCGTCGTTACGTTTCCGCCTACCGTAACGACAAGAAAGCTGCGTTAAAGTGATCACGGCCATTCAGAATCGCACTGCAGGACTTACATGTTTCATGCTATAAAGAATATGATCTTTCCAAGTTCTAGACAACTTGAAATAAGCCTGCGCTAAAGTTTAGAGCCTCATTTAGCAAAGTCAATCATATATGCTAGTCTCATTTTAATTTTCTCTCCCAAAATTCCATTGGACAGTACGATAATCAGATAATCGAATCTCGTTATTGCCGAATTCACGCAACGCATTAACGCAAAGATGGGTCGAAAACATAGGTTTCTGTCCTACTCTCGATTTATAAATTAGCGAGTGTACCACGTTTCAGTTCCCCAAGTGGAAAAAGCTTCAGTAATGTTGTCTTCATGTGCTCGTACAGTGTACGAAACATGGTTTACTACACACTAGACATGCACGCTAGATACCGTTCTGATCTAATTAAGGTTACGGTAATGGTAAGGAGACACGTACCACTGGTTTGGGTTTCGAGGGGTCACCCGGGATCTGCTGTGGACAAAACAAAACAAAACAAAGCGTTACTGGTTGCAGACAGGCCGGGGGTTAATCACGCACGGACGGGTTCCTTCGTGCTGTGTTCAACATGAACAGGCTCAGGGTGCACAACAAGAGTCAACAGCTAAACATAGACAACTAGTGCAGCCTTGATGGTTAATATTGTATTAGTGCTTCACATAACTAATGTGATGGTAATAAACAATGAAATAATATTTTATAAATGTTAATATATATACATATAAGTTAAAAGTAGATTAGGCCTATGTATAAACACAACGTAAATGATTGTGGTAGAGTTTAAGGTGAATTGACGTGAAATAAAACAAGGCGCTGGGTTAGGGAGAAATATGAAACGACAAATCACAATCATGTGCACAGAACTTCTCCGCTACTGTTCTTGGCACCACACACATGCATACATGCATTGAGCTGTACATTTCATTTCTGCTAAGAGTCAACATAATATTTGCCTTTCTTCCACAGGTTCAAATAAATACACACGAGAAAATTGTTAAAATAGCATTTGCGCACGAGGGGTGATAAAAGAATAGGCTGCTTTTTTCGCTATCTTTGACACGAACATGTGTCTGCATAAGTATAAATGTAGATAAACACAGATAAAAATAATAAAATTACAAATTAAAGTACATAGGGCTACATAATACAGTCGGGCCCACTTTAAAAGATCTCTCTTTTAACAAAATTCTGGATTTAACAAAGTAATTTTGATTCATCTTAAACAAACATACATGCAAATTGGTTCTGTTTTAACAAAGTAGAAATCAGCTCCCTTCAAGTTTGTTATAAGTGGGCTTGACTCAACTAGTTTTTAAAAATTCAGAATAAAAACTCAACACTGAAAACTTGAAACATTGGCCTGGATAACTGAGTTTTTGCAAATAATTCCCATTAATGTTGTTTCGTATACTAATACCTAGATAACATATTGTTAATTACTACTATTCACCAACAGATAAGAAAAAAATTTCACCCCATAAATTATACTCACATATATGTATGTATATAGATCAACAATAGTAGCCTACATTTATAGTTCTTTATTGAAGTGTTAATCTATTATTATTTAAGTATGTTTTTCATCTACAATGTAATAAGCTGTTGACTCTTCAAACAAGACATCGAACAAAAGTCAACACATAACAACCAAACAAAAATGCTACGACTACACGGTTAGAAGACGAGACGGCCAAGTAGGCCTAGTGTTAGCAGGTTTGTGCGTGGGCCCAGTTTGCTTACTCACCTTTGGCGTGAAGGTGGGTAGGTGACTGGGAGGTGCGAAGGGGGTGGAGGAGCCAAGACCCGGTCGATGAGAGGGCCAAGCAGTGTTAGCAGGTTTATGCGTGGGTCCAGTTTGCTCGCTCACCTTTGGCGTGAAGGTGGGTAGGTGACTGGGAGGTGCAAACGGAGTGGAGGAGCCGAGGCCCGGGTGAATTAGTCCTGGGCTGTAGCCGGGGTAACTGGGCAGGCCCAGGTTCTGTCTATAGAACGGTGAGTCTACGCCGCCCAGCTTCGGAATATCCTTGAACTGTGGACAAACAATACAACACTTGTATAAGAGGAGATGATACGATAACAATCATTAGTATTGCCTTCTTATTCATTCCCCGAGTATAGAGACAGAGCCAAGAATACACATTTATTTCATTTAATGAAATTCCCAAAAATCTTATCGTTGCAAAACAGAACAACTCTTCAAACGTGTAAATTTTAAACAATATGTACCTGTTCTTAGCTACGCTAAATGCCCATTTAATGAATCCCAATCTTACAAGTTGCAAATCATGTTATTTTTGTTGATTTCTTATGGGTGAAAATAAAAAGCTTTGACCAGTCACCATCCAAGTAAGCTATCAAGTTCTCTACCATTCCCTAAACAATGCACTACCAACACAATTGGACTCACGACACGTGTTTTGTAATAACTAATACATAATTAATACACATAATTACAAACAACACATACAGATTTTCTTATGCATCTACCACACAGATTTTTAAGACATACAACTTAAGGTTTAAAGCGTAGTCGTAAAGTTGGATAGGAAACACGTACTGGCGTTCACACTAAGTTTTAGTTTTAAGACGTTGTTTTCATTGTTGTTTTTAACCCTTTTGATGCCAGCCTGTGGGGTGGTTTGTGCAAAAAATGCCAGGCGATTTTCCCTAAAAATATAATTTTACATTCAAAATACTACCAAAAGCTTATTTTTGATTGTAGGTAGGTGAAAATTTGCATTACTGTAAAACATAACAATTAGAATAAAATTATAAGTATAAAAAAGTCCTAAACATATTTTGAAACGAAAAAAAAAAAGATTTTGTTTACATTTTGTATGCACATAAACTAAAAATTTAAATATACACAAAAATAAACCTTGGAAATTATGTATTTACAATTTTTTGATTGCCACTGTCTTGTAGAGCATAGTTTTTTCAACAATATCCCTTCTCACTATTTTTTTGTCAAATTTGAAATTTAGATTCTACAGCCATAATAAAAAACATATACGCAAGTAAATTGTGAAGCGATGTTTTGATAAAATACAAGTTTTCATTCAAAATACTGCCAAAAGTTGATTTTTGAATGCAGGTGGTTGAAAACGTGCAGTAGCATAGAACACATATTGAAGTATAATAAATTACATAATAATTACATATAATTATAATTACAAATCATTTAGATAGATTACATTTATATGAAGATTACAAACAAAAACATCTCGCTTACTGAGTACAATAAATTAGAGCATGAAACAAAATTATGTACATCTAAAGTCTTAGTTGTCACCATCATGGAGAGCTGATTGTTTGCAATACTTTGTATATATGTACACGTCTATGATCAAATTTACAATTTATTACTATCCAATAATCAATAATTAATCATAACCATAAAATTAATTTACATGAAACATGTACAATTTTCCTTGCAATGCAGGATTATCTCTGGCCACCAAAAGTTATTAGGCTTAGGCCTACATTACACATTTGTGTTTGTCTGCACATACACCATGCAGCCCTTTAGAGCACCGTCTACACACAGTCCTGGACCGCTTTCGCTTTGTGCCGGTACTACACACCGCACAATTTTTTTCCTTTTTGTCGGGAAGCGTGTCCAAAGCAATCTCACGAGTCCTGCGTAGTGGCGCGTCCCCACCTCCCTGGTGCAAAGGTCTATTCCTCTCGAGGGCCCACTCGTCACCAAGGGCATCGATGATCGCAATTGTGAATAATAGTCGAGAGAGTGGTTTTTTTAGCGGGGAAATGTTTTCCTTATATACTATATACGCATTCAAGAGCATTCTGGAAAAAATGTTAAACGTAACCTTCTTCCAATACTTCACAGTCCTCCTCTCGTCAAGATAGAAATACGTCATCATGTCAGATGCGTCTATCCCCCCCATGAAATCATTATATGACTGAATAATTTCAGGCTTTTGTGTAACGCGCACTTGTCCGCGTCGTGTTTTAGTACGTTCAATGTCGCCAGTTGACGACGAAGTTGAGAGAAGTAGCACAGCATTTTTCTGGGATTTTTTCTCCCTATACCCAGCAGCTAGAATAGGCCCTTGCCTGAAAACTTCTTTTCTTTTACAGCAAATTTCCCGCGAATAGCCTGTGGTAAAAACTTTCTGTTACGGCGAATCGTTCCGGTTAGGAAAGTTTGTGATTCGTACAACTTTTTGGCAAGTGGCACCATAGTGAAAAAGTTGTCCATAAACACATGAAAACCTTTGCCTAAATAATTGCCAATTGACAAAAGCTTCATGACAACAGTGTAACCTAAGCCATTTTTTTAAATTTCATCCTTATCTTCATCGCCTTTTGCACCTCTATACACATAAAACGCAAGACAATAGTTCACGACACTGTCACACAACATCCAAAATTTGATGCCCCAACGGTGGTGGTGTTTGTTGGGTAGATATTGGATTAGCTGCGTCTGATTTTTTGTGCCCACTAAACTTTCATCGATACTTAGTTGCTGATGTGGTGTGTAGTGGTGTCGGAAGACTCGATTAGCGTGTTCTACCAACGGAGTGAATTTAGCGGTTGGATCGTATCCATCCTCACCTGGCCCTGGTAAATTGTCATTGTTGACCAAATGAAAAAACTTCAACAGCAACTGGAAACGGTTTCTAGAAAACATGTTTCCAAACCAGTTGCATGATTGTGAGGTATTCGTAAACCAATAAGATGCAATTGTTGGTTTTCTCATAACCCCCATGTTCAAAATTACAGCAATAAACGCCTTCACTTCATTCACGGTTACATCCTTCCATTGCTTTGCTCTAGAATGGGCAGACAAGTTTTGCTGGTGTAAGTTTAGGAATTGCCGAGCATACCTGTTAGTTTCCCTAACAATTAGCTGCAGGAGAGTGAGAGTGAAGAACATGTCGAAGTAGGCGATCGGTGGAGAATCAGCTGGGGGGGCGTGTTTCGGACCGGGGAGTTCTAGATATTGAAAGAGATGTTGACGAGGATTTTCGGGGCCTATAACTTCAGTCCAGTCATCATCCGACGAATCACTCGCTACACTTGTGTCATTACCAGACATAGATTGGTCAGAACTGTCACTGTCACTATCCGAATCGGGAATTGGCGTAGGCCTAGGCCTAATCAACAAACGACGCGCGAGAGGCACATCATCATCGCTCGAAGACTCACTTACTTGATGATACCCGCCAGTCTGAGTGGATGAAAGAAATTCATCGTCATCTGTAGATAAGTCACTCTCACGAAAATCACTTAAATCGTCTTCCAAAATATCTAAAATAGAACCGCTTTGAAGAGCTTTATTTCCCGTGCCGCGAGACGCCATGACGATGAAAGCAACAACACTCACGCTCGACCTCTCGATATATTTTCGCCGATTTCGACTATCGATATTGTCGAGTCGAAAAACGAAAAATACTACCAACTTCAGAAAGAAATAATCTTTCCAACGATGTATGCCACGCCTACTTCAGCCGTCAATTAAACTAGCTATGAGTAACGGATGTAAATAGAGCCGATATTTCGGGTCTGGCATTTCTCGCGCGAGTACTGGGAGCCGATATAACGGCTTTTGGCATCAAGAGGGTTAAAACAACGTCGTAAAACCTTATGCATTATGTCTTAAAAATCTGTGTGGACCAGCCTTTACAGACAATTTTTTAGAAATGTGAACACATTAGGCATAGTCGCATAGACTTATAAAACAAAAAAAGTTCAGCATACACATTCATTCAGTGTACTTTCAAAATCAATTAAAATACAATGTTTTACGAAAAACTAACTAAATGTTGACGCAGAAGTCAGAACCCTTGGTAATGCTACGTCATTTATTTGTACACGTATCCCTGTGTAAGTATTCAATCTGACACAACCATAATCCCTCTCGACTTTGACACCGCCATAAATTCATTTATATGTTTTCAATCTGCAGATGTATGTATTTGAAATGCCTCTGCATTCTTTCCTCATATGTCCAAGTAAATGGTCCCTCTATGTAATTACACATTTCCAAAACCTTCATCTTCGACTACTCTTAACAAGTACTTTACTTACGAGTGGTGGGGGTGGTGGAGGAGGGGGGAAGAGGGGGGGTGCGGGAGGCAACGTGTGCTGGTGAACGTGTGTGTGCTGATGCTGGTGGTGATGCATCTCGGTACGCAGGTACGGCGCTCCGCTCAGAACGCTCGCTCGCTCTTGGCTCGACGCTAGGAAACGACTGTCCAGTTCTCTCCTCAGTAGGTCCGCCTGTTGACCTGCAAAGAAACCACAACAATGGTTATATGTGGTGCAAATAAGCACTAGAGGTTTATGAGCTCAAGTTGTGCATGCATAATACCCTTATCGTACTAGTAATTACTTTTTTTCTGAAACAAAAATGTAGATTAAATTAATGGCAAAATAATAAAAGTGCTAAAAACGGTTAAAATAGATCTAAAATACTACTTAATAAAAAAATGTTGATCTGAAAAGAAGATCTAGGTCAAATGGCTAAATAATAAAAGTGCTGAAAACCATAAAAAAATTCTACAAGTTTCCTATCACTCCTATGGCAAGTAATATAGAAACCTCTAGTGGCTGGAACTTGTGTGCAACCCGTTTCTCTCAATTTGTATTGTTTTTCTTATTTTTTAAATAGTACAGAAGTTTTTATTGTTTTGTTATCTTTGCTTTTTAGTTTTTTATCATTTTTTCCATTATTACCCCAAACTATATTATTTAGTAGTTCCATTTAATTTTAATGTTCTTCTTTGTAAATCAGTTTTATAACTGAATAGTGAATAGGATATAAATAAATGAATGAATGAATGAATGAATGAATGAATGAATAAATAAATAAATAAATAAATAAATAAATAAATAAATACATAAATAAATAAACAAATAAAAACAAAATAAATAAATAAATAAATAAATAAATAAATAAATAAGTAAATAAATAAATAAATAAATAAATAAATAAATAAATAAATAAATAAATAAATAAATAAATAAATAAATAAATAAATAAATAAATAAATAAATAAATAAATAAATAAATAAAAAAATAAATAAATAAATAAATAAATAAGTTAGTTCAACTTACTTGACTGGAAGAGCGACTCGGCGGCAAAGGGGCTGGGGTTGGCTGGTGGGGGCAGGTTCAGGGGGCTGCTGGCCACAGAGGTAGGTGGTGCAAACATGGGCGGGGGGAACGGCGACGGATGCAAAGCGTGGGGCGGCCGAGTAACTGAGTTGGCCGGCGATAGCTGCCCCCCACTCACTCCGCTGCTGCAAACAAGAGCACAAAGCTAGAGCACGGACTGCATTACTAGTTTCAATTACTATTTAGTATACATACATTTGACTATACAGTACTTTCTTTTGTTTTAAAGAGCAACTAGGAATATTCAAGCGCCAAAATTCAAGGAACGGTAATTTATCCATGCGAAGTTCCCCATTATTCCTTATGACATAATATTCTACTCTTTCTTTCAAAATGTATCTCCATTCTACTTGAATTTATAATTTACTATACCCGGTACTAAAATAGCTATCTTTAGATAAACATCAATCTTAAAATAACTGGGTTGATAAAATAATGATAATAACATAGAAACGAACACATAAAACATAATGATAATCACAAACATTTGGAATTAAACTAAAATAAAGGTACCGTAACAGTATATGATGTATTTCACACAGTTAATGCAAATCTAAATGTTTTTGTCAAATGCAACATTTTTAAACATCTTTGAGAGCTACTGGGTTCCATTGTTGAACAACCATAATTTGGAAACTATTCCGAGATGAGTGGACTTAACGTAGCTAACAATAACACGTAGCACAACCTACTTTTTTAATAAAATGAACCAACGCACTCGTTCGAATAGGTTACGTTTACTGACTCATGGTTTCTATGCTCTCTATCTATATATGGTATATTGCTTTACAGTCAGTCATGCAATCTACGTTCAAGAGGATATCCTGCACTTTGATATTATACTTTATGTCTATTTTAAAAATGTTGCAAAAGTGTAAATATTTTTATCTGTTCTGCATACACACCGAATGACTGAGATAAATCTTCAACTGTCCATAATTAGGATCACTGGTGCATGAACAACATAACGTAAATGTCATTTACAGGATGCATGAACAATGGAAGTGCTCCAGTTCTTACCTTGAGTATTTGTATTTTGATACAAAGGTCAAATCTAAATCTGAAAATGTAGGCGTGAAAGCTAGATCACAATCGCCAAACATACATCCACAAACGATGTTTCAAAAGGCTGAATGGGGGAGAGGATATAACTCCGGCCTTGATACCACAACCGATGTGACGTAACCCAAACCACCAGAGCGATTTGTCTTTCGAATCTCAGAAGCAAGAAGCAGGCCTTTGATTAGTGTTTACAACCCTCGTCCCAGTGCTCATAATTGGGAATATTTTACAGTTACCCAGAAGACTGCAGTCATGTACAAATGTATGTTACTCCAGTACAGAACTGAGTCGGCACTAGTTTTGTAAATCTCACAATTTTCTTTTGCCAATTACCTAATCTAAAAACATATTACATTAATGATGATTTTGCTGTTTTTTTGCTTTCGTTCATTTTCACTCGGATTTCGTTAAGTACAGTACTACCTGTGGGCTGTGGTACTACTAATTCCTTTTGAAAAAACAGTTACCATTTTCTTCTATTTAGTTTAGCTAAGCTTAAAGCATTTTGGCAAGAATTTTGCAATAAAACTTTAAATAATTAACTTTAGTAAAAAATGAATAGCACTTCATTAAAACCTATTGGCTTGCTGATACTGGTTTGGTTGTGAGTTGTGACACATACCTGACCCATACGGGCGGCGGGTGCTTGTTGAAGGCAGTTAGACTAGAAGACACTGTGGCAGGTGCTGAGCTGAAGGGGGAGGCGGCCACGCACCCCTGGCTCCCGGGTGTTGTGACGCTACTGCGGCTTAGCGAGCTCACGTTACTGCTGTACATCACCAAACACATCATCAACACGGACACACGCAACACTAGCCTACTATTTACACAACACTTGCACTTTTCACTTTCAATATTTTAATTTTTAATTTCCAAAAGTTTAATTTTCACTGCACGGTTTGGTAAGTCCTATACAGGATGAATGCTTAATGTAACTAACACGGATCAGTATTGTTATTTTCACTACGATACCAAATATAGTAATAAAGAATTTAATAACCAAAAGAACTTACCCTACTGATTATGATATTGATTGATATATTTATCATTCAGTTTGTAGGGCCTGCCAAATCACATTGCACTATGCCCTCAGATTTTCCATTTCAATTTTTCATTTCAATCTTGGGATGTAATTAATGAAAATGTTAGGTGATTTTTTTCTTCTTAATGAATATAATCTAGCATGGTTAATGCTTGAGAAAAAGAGTTGTAGACTCCAAAATACCACAGTTTTTAAAGTAAATGTCTAAGATTCATGATCAAATGTTTGTGTTTTTTCATTCAAACTAAACTAAACACTCAACAAAAAAAGTTCCAACTAAATGGACTGAAAGGTCTACTTTCAGCATTGTGGGTAGAAAATGGAGAATGCTGTGATAAAATATTCTTGAAACATTTGTCCAGAGAAACAACTAGCACAACAAATATAGCTTCAAGTGTTGAGCAAACTCCTTTCAGGTAGCAGCACACGACTTAAACAAGAAATCTGAACAGAATGTTCTAAAATTAATCATTTAAAACAAAAGAGCGGATGATAAAACGGATAATTCTGGGCATGTAACCACACGTGGAACAGCGCTGCACATGATATTCCAGGCGTGACAGTCAAGTGGTTAAAAATGTTTTGATGATTGAAGAAAAAAAAATCAAAATTGTATAACAAAGTTGGGTGTCAGCAAAGGAGGGTGTCAGCAACGAGTACGTTACCTGTAGCTGTCTCGCTCCCTGGTGGGCGAGTGTCCACGCGGCGAGTGACTGCGACCGACCACCGTCGACAAGACGATATCGCGGTGACTGGTGGTCGTTGTGGTGACTACGGCCGTCGCGGTGGTCACCGTGGGGGCAGTCGTGGTGGCGGCGATCAGCGTGGACGCTGACACAAACAACAACACACTCTTATTAAACTATACAACACAATACGGGCATTGCAAAGGAGGGGGGAGGTGCAGTGTTTCTTACTCATACCTGCCAACTTATCAACTTATCAACTTATCTGAAAATAGGGAGATTTATAAAAAAAGAAACATAGCCTTTATGGTATTGGCGGGCCTATTGCAAAAACGCAATTCATCGAAGACAAAAAGAAGAAAGACAAAAAATAGTTATAAACAGTGAAAAATAGCAATAACAGTGCATGTACCAGGACTGGTTTTGGAGAAAAATTACGTGAGTGGGCAGAGTTTGAACTCACTGCACACTGGGCATCAAGATATTGGCGGTCAAGCTTCGAAAAAATTCCAACTTTTAGGTCCGAAAATACGAAAATTGATCTATTTACAGTAAAATACTTGAAAATTCGTGAAAATCGTACAAATTCTGTGCCAAATCGGGAAATCGGAAAATAAGGTTAAAAATCGGGCATTTCCCGACTAAATCGGGAAAGTTGGCAGGTATGTGGTTGGATATCACTGGATCACAATGGAGGAGGTGTTCCATCGTTTTGAGCAGAAAGTGCTGACTCACTGCTTGTTTGCGCATTGAGTGCAGACAACCGTGCAAGAGAGTATGTACATATTGCCATTGGATTTTGACGGTGCAACCGTTCACGGATAATTGTGTGTGCTTAATAACAATGTATGACTGACTATGCTCATGCTATTGTTGACACATTATGGTAGAACGATTCGGGATATTTTAGCTCACTGTGTGCAGGTACCAATCAATGCACATTACTGTTGTACATTGATGGTACAACTATCACAATTCCTCAATACTACGTATACATGGACCATGTTACAGTGTTTTCCTTGATGGTATAACCTATTGGGGTACTTTGCATATGGCGTGCATGTCTTTTAATGATCGCAATGAGGAAGTATAACCAGATGTACAAGTCTCCGCCACTCACTGTATATAGTATTATGCAATTCACATGACTTGAGTAAGATTGGTTCCCACAAAAACCTTTACAATCATTTCCATGACAGTTCTTCTTCAATCTCCTTGTCCAGAGTAACATCTTAGACAAGACTAAAATTATATTATATTGTAGTACCAAAATGGTATTCTTTTACACCCTTCAACCTCGCCATTCAATGCACTTCTTTTAGAGATTTATTTTTGGTACAGATACTTTTTTTTACCCAAGGAATACATGGTTTACACATTTTTAGTGATTAGAATATGTTAACATATAAAGAAATGAATGAACTATTGTGCACTAATAGATATGTAGGTAATTATGAAAAGTGTTTTTTGTCCCGGTGAATTATTTGACGACGAATTCGCTAATGTTGACATTCTCTGACTGTCCCTGACATTTGATCCAAAATAAGCTATTTCCCTGACATTCCAGGTTTGTGCGAACCCGAAGTGACACCAAGCTTACCTGCAGTGGCGGGACTGGGGGCGGGGGGGATGGTGGCAGAACCCCCTGAAGATTGTGGCTGCTTTGCCACTATCGGACAAGGAGATCTTGACGTTCTCTGAAACACAACACAATTCGTTTTCAACCGTCGGACACGTATTTCGCTGTCTGAGATGTGGGAAATCTGTGTTTGTCACGTTGCTAACATTGTACACAGCGAATGTGTATGACGTTGGTAATTACACACCTACTACATGCTTGCTGGTTACACTGGAGTCAGATAGTCAGATGATGCTACATAATTACTGTACTTGTTAATGCACATACATAGTAATATACACTTTGAAAAGCGCAAGTGCAACTCTTTGTAATTGATTGGGAGAATGGATTATTATTAGTTGTTAAACAATACAACATTTCTAACAGTGGGGATTTTCCATTGTCACTTACAAATTATACTCATTAGACTCATAAGAAATGAATATATGTTAATATGGAGTTTGTATGATAATTGATTAATTGTGCACGAGCTTAAGCATCTATCCTCCAAGACACATTATACTCATCATGATATTCAATAGGGAGCTTGCAATAACGTCATTTCCGGTATCGCACGGTAGCCATACTGAGGTACTCTGTAAACATTTGTTTACGTTTTTCCGACACTTCATTGTTGCAATATTGCAGATGTCCTTTGACTGACACATCAACTGTTTTCAAACAAAGGTTCCGTATTATGACTGGAAACAAAATAAGAACGCGTAAACTCTGTTTGAAGACAATCATTTGCATATGTTATCATTTTCTTGAACTTTTACCTGCACACATCAATCTATACGGCTTGAAACTGTGATATTTCCTGGATAACCTATGTGTCTTCTATTGACAGAACAAATGTAAACAAACAATGTGTACCTCATAATGGCCGCCACGTGACGTCTATCGAAAGCTACCTATTCTTAAAAACTTTGGAGGGTACCCTATTTTGTTAGTTTGGATTCAACTTTTTTAAATTGTGTGGACCTATATCCACCTTGTTCACAGCTGGAAGAATATTGAGAGGAAGAAAAGAGAAGAGAAGAGAGAGAGAGAGAGAGAGAGAGAGAGAGAGAGTTAGTCACTCTTTGAGCTTTTGTTTCGCCGGGGCGTTGGAACGAGCGGAACTTGAATAACCTATAGAGTACGTGGCATGCATTGTTTACGCGCTGTGTTAAGAGTGTTCAACACATTCCCAGAACATTCTTTACAGGGAAGTCTGATCTCCCAGTCAGTCCCGAGGGACAAAAGGGAAGCGAGAGCAGCTCATAATAAAAGTTCATTTAATTAAGAATCCAATTAGGGGGAGCTATGCCAAAGTTTTCTATAATATTTATGAAGTTTTGCTTACTCAGCAGATAACCTCCGAGAGGGCTTGTTGGTGCAAAGTAATTAATTTTAATCGGTGTGGTTGTAATTAGTGAGATCAGCAAGCAGTGAAACTTCTCAACATGGAACCTGTTCATTATGCATGAGGGGGTTGTTGTGTTTACCGGGCTGTGAGCGTGACACGGCCACACCAAGTGATATTAGCTCTACCCGGCGACGGGGCGAGCAACCACGTCATGTCGATATTGACAACAAACATTTCACTCCTTGTGGATATTATCATAGAAAAGTAACATGGCAGGATGTTTTCAAAATATAGATCGACATTAGTTCACAGTGATGTAGGCCTACTCTATAGAGCAGGGGTTCCCAAACTGTGGTCTGCGAACCCCTGGGGGTCCATGGACATGCATGCCACAGGGGTCCGCGACATTTGGTATAAATTAGGTTAATAGAAAATTAAAAATAACTTAGGTAGTTACACATTAATGTTTTATTTTTAGGTGGCCTTCATATTGTCTCGTAAATAGTAGCAGGAAATTAAATGTTAGCTAGGGGTAATGGGGATTACAGTTAAGGGACGGGAGATATACGTGGTATTACTAGTTTGGTAACGACTAACAAGGATATTACACTTTTAAAATGTGACGTTATTTTATGACATGACGCAATGCCGAGGGCCATGAAGAGGCTGGCAAAATAAGTGTGTCTTTACTGGTTGACCAGATCCACTATGATGGTATAATAAACAAATGTGGACATTTAAGAAGAAGACATTTTTTGACTGTGGAGGGGTCCACTTATTTTTTTAAGTGAATGGGAGGTCCACAGCTTACAAGATTCGGAACCTCTGCTACCGGAGATCTTGCCTACTTACAGAGAGACTTTTAACGTTACTACATGTTGCATAGATCCATCTTTGGGTGTCGCCTTTGCACCGAGACAAAAAGAATAAAGATTCAATCAACGACGGGAGCGCAGGCAGTGAGCAAGTCTGGGAGTGGCGATACCTTCCTTTATAATGAATATTTTATCTTTGCATGTTTTATTCATCGACTTGATCGAGTAGCTTAGGATCAAGCTGCAGCGTAGTCTTAACATCTCACCGACAGGTGGCTCTGTGCTAGCACACGAGGGCTGATTGTTAGATTCCCACTGTACCGGCATTGCTGATTCAAGTTATTTCCTAGATCTTTCGAAAGCTATCTATAAGGCAAAGACATGTTTCTTAGTAACTTGACATGATTATAACTTTTGCTGATTATTATGTTGCTACATATCCATTGTATTTCCTCCATGTATCACTCTCATATGATAGTTATAGGCCATGTATTATATTTATAAACATGCATCTCAATGAAGCATATATTTTATATTGGTGACATTCTTACTGGTGTCTGTACACTGAAATGCAATTTAAAACTATTTAGTGTGAATGTGTCTTACCGTCTCCGAGAGCCTCGGCGATCCCGCCGGCAGGTAGGGGCTGTGCATGGTCGCGGAGTAGGGTGTGTAGAGGGGAGGGTACGCGGGGAAGGGCTGCGGGCCCAGCGCCACGGCGGGGCTACCGCTGGTCCGACAGGGGCCCGGGGGGGCCACGGGGGCGACGGGAACGAGGGGGGGGACGGGCGTCGTGGGGAGAGGACTGACGGGAGCGGGCTGGCCATTGGGCAGGCTCGGTCCGTTGACGAGGAGTACGGGACCGTTGGTCGAGGGTGGAGGTGGGGGAGGGGTGGGTATCCGAGGGGGAGGGGCGGCGGGGGAGGGGGGGCCACTGCCGCCTCCGCCGTGGCGTGGTGAGCCCGCGAGCACAGCCGTTCCGTTCGTGAAGGGCGGCGGACCGTTGCCCGGCAGCTCGTCTGGAACACACACATGCAGATACAGACCATCAGTCTCAGTCATACTACCTCTCAGTCTCACCATCTAATTTGAATATTATTATAGAGCCTATACCATGTTGATGTATGTGATAGATTAAGTTAATTATACACTTCGTCTTAGCTTAATCTATGATTGTGCTATAAATTATGCTGGTGTATGTTTTGCTATGCATTACACTGTATGTAAAAATAGCAAAAGTGTGCTAGTCTACTTAGTCACGGAAAAATAGCATTCTCAGCACATAGCATAGTAGTATTTTGTACATTTATTTTTTTTCTATTTCCACCACCAAAACCAGTCTGTGGCGATTTATTGCAACTCTAGTTAAAAAAAGGTGTCGTACTAGTTCAGACCTTCCAAATCAGATTTGCAAAGGCTCATAATTTTATTTGACATAAAAAAACAAGTGACCCACACGTTACGAAATTGCGGAATCCAATGGGTGAGAGGAGAGGGGGGGGGGGGGGGGGTCCGCCTTTCTGAAGAACTAACTCTTTTAAAACACCCGTCAATTCATGCACAGATATTTTGCTGCACGTAGACACATTCACTCAAAAGGGTATTCATTGCAATAACGCGCTATCGTTTGAAGTGAGGTTCATTTTCAGCTACTTCTTAGGACGTGTCCGAATTTAGAAGACTGCATACTTGTATACTTGTACTTGTACTTGTCAACTTCACTCGCTACCTCGCGAGCTTGTATACTTGAATTTCGGACAGTTCCGTCCATGCGCGATCTCTGACGTGTAAAGAAGTAACTAACAAGTAGCCGCCTTCTTGATTGCCTCGAACTCCTATTTAGCGGGCGGTGAATCAGCTGATTCAGTTCAGTGACACTTGTTGAAAGTAAACAAAGTAGCCATGGAGGTGGAAATGTATTTATTGTTTATGATGAAACTGTATATTCAAAACGTCAGACGTAGAAGAACGTTACGGCGAAAAATAATTATGATAATGCGTAAAAGATTACGTTATTACAGTGCGTTGTTTGGGGCCACCATGACTGTTCCAAGTACTCAAGTTGAGTGCGCGAGCACGAATGATCTGTGTTCTCGCAGTCTTGCCATCGTCTACTTGCAAACTTCTAATTCACACACTTGAAATAACGTCACTTCCGTACTTTTCACAAGGTCAAGTCCGAACTTGGTAAGAAGTATGCATTTTTCGATGAATTCAGACACGTCCTTAGACTTAGGAGGTCCAATCTCCAAAGCGCCGTGGTCCGCCTATTGGAAAGGTCTGTAGGCCTGTTAGTCCAGCATCAAATGGAATCCTGTGCAATTTCGAGGAAAGAGTATAGCACCATATACCAATGTGTTCATAAGGTTTCACAGTATTTAGCGCACTTTGGTGCCAGAGCGATATCCGCGACTGGGGGCGGGGGCGGTGCCCTCAATTTTGACTACGCATTGCATTGACTATTGCTCAATTACGGCCAAAAGGTTGGTCTGACAACGAAAATGATGATTACAAAATATATTTGTATGTAATTGATAAATATTTCCTTGTCACAATTATTCATGTACGGTACATAGTGCGAAAGTTATCGTCAATTAAGTATAACATTAATATATTCTCAATAATAAAACCATGAGGCAACTATATATTATCAAAACATTACAAACACATTCATACACGTTTAGAAATGTCAGAGTGTTGCCATATAGGTGATTTTTTTTCATAATTTTATCTTCAAGCGATTGGTATTAGTGAAGTATTAAAGACAAGAATGCGTGGGGCTTTTGTGCGCCCGCTAAACACAGGTGTAATGCATACAAGCATTGGCAATCATAATATTGTACCATTTCGAAAGAAAAGTACACTTATATCTTTGTTTTAGCTTGTAAAATAATAATTTTGATGGTGCCAAGCTCCAAAATTAGGCGTTTACAAGTTATACATAAAAAAACAAAATGGCCGACTCTCATGAGGTTTTTCCTTTTTATCTTCACAATCGTGCATTGTTTGGCAAAACTTAATATGACAAAAATTGTTTCTAGTAAAATTCTACACACATATGATACTTGGATATTTTCATAGGAAGTGCTACTTACGTACAAATTTAATTTTTGTATGTGTGCATCTGAACTCAAATGTACAAAACTTGGCTCCCGTTCGCTTCTTGATGAAGCAACTTTGACCTACGGGAGTGGTCTTAATCTCTTCTTTTAAGCTCATTAAATAATAATATTGATGGTGCCAAGCTCCAGTGATAGGCGTTTACGAGTTGCATGTGAAAAACAAAATGGCTGTCACTTCAGGTGGTTTTGGCAATTTATCTTCATAACCGTACTATTTATGACAAAATCTAACATGACAAAAAATATTCCTTGTAAAATTCTACATACAAATCATATTCAAGTATTATCATATTATATACCATTTACCTACAAATTTAGATTTATGTATGTTAATCTGTACTCAAATGTACAAGCATTGGCTCCCCTGGGCTACTTGATGAAGCAAGTATGGACTATGGGAGTGGGCTCAATCTCTTCCTTTTAGCTTATAGAATAATAATTTTGATGGTGCCACACTCAAGTACTAGGCGTTCAAGAGAAACACGCAAAAAACAAAATGCCCGTCAATAGGGTGTATTCAGATGTACATCCGTCGGTTGTTTGATGAAGCAAGTATAGGAGTGGGCTCAATATTTTCTTTATAGTTTATAAAGTAATAATTGTGATGGTGCCTACCTTAAATGTGGGGCATTATCGAGTTACACGTAAAATACAAAATGGCCACCACTATAGGTAGTTTTTCCAATTTACCGTCATAACCGTACGTTTTATGACAAAATCTAATATGACAAAAATTATTTCTTGTAAAATTGTACACACATATGATATTCACATATTTTTATAGGACTTACTATTAACCTAAAAATTAAAATTTCTCCATGTTAATTAGTACTAAATTGTTTTTTTTTTTTTACGTGTTTCTCTTGAACGCCTAATACTTGAGTTTGGCACCATCGAAATTATGATTCCATAAGTTAAAAGGAAGAGATTGAGCCCACTCCCATAGTCCATACTTGCTTCATCAAGTAGCCCAGGGGAGCCAATGCTTGTACATTTGAGTACAGATTAACATACACAAATCTAAATTTGTAGGTAAATGGTAAATCATATGAGAATACCTGAATATGATTTCTATGTAAAATTTTACAAGGAATATTTTTTGTCATGTTAGATTTTGTCATAAATAGTACGGTTATGAAGATAAATTGCCAAAAACACCTGAAGTGACAGCCATTTTGTTTTTCACATGCAACTCGTAAACGCCTATCATTTGAGATTGGCACCATCAATATTATTATTTTATGAGCTTTTAAAAGAAGAGATTAAGACCACTCCCGTAGGTCACAGTTGCTTCATCAAGAAGCGAACGGGAGCCAAGTTTTGTACATTTGAGTTCAGATGCACACATACAAAAATTAAATTTGTACGTAAGTAGTACTTCCTATGAAAATATCCCAGTATCATATGTGTGTAAAATTTTACTAGAAACAATTTCCGTCATATTAAGTTTTGCCAAAAAATGCACCATTGTGAAGATAAATAGGAAAAACCTCATGAGAGTCGGCCATTTTGTTTTTTATGTATAACTTGTAAACGCCTAATTTTGGAGCTTGGCACCATCCAAATTATTATTTTACAAGCTAAAACGAAGATATAAGTGTACTTTTCTTTCGAAATAGTACAATATTATGATTTCCAATGCTTCTATGCATTACACTTGTGTTTAGCAGGCGCATAAAAGCCCCACGCATTCTTGTCTTTAATACTTCACTAATACCAATCGCTTAAAGATAAAATTATGAAAAAAAATCACCGATATGGCAACACTCTGACATGTCTATACGTGTATGAATGTGTTTGTAATGCTTTGATAATATATAGTTGTCCCATGGTTTTATATATTAAGAATATATTAATTTTATACTTAATTGACGATAACTTTCGCACTATGTACCGTACATGAATAATTGTGACAAGGAAATATTTATCAATTACATACAAATATATTTTGTAATCATCATTTTCGTTGTCAGACCAACCGTTTGGCCGTAATTGAGCAATATTCAATGCAATGCGTAGTCAAAATTGGGGGCACCGCCCCCGCCCCCAGTCGCGGATATCGCTCTGGCACCAAAGTGCGCTAAATACTGTGAAACCTCATAAACACATTGGTATATGGTGCTATACTCTTTTCTCGAAATTGCACAGGACTATGATTTTCGACACTTTGATGCTGGACTATGTACTAGTTATTTAAAATCAATCAAGTTTAAATTTTAGCACAGAAAATGAAAGAATACAATGTGAGACTGATTCTCAATAGGTACGAGAAAACCTTGTTCAAGTATGTATTCGCAGCATTCTCAAAACTATGTTTGCCGAATACACGAAACACTACTTACAACGAAAGAGCTCGATTAGTTTAAAACTCGACCGGTCGATAAAAGAGAATAGAGAGATATAAAGTCAGTCTACGAACTTGGAGTAGCTCAACTCAGAGGGTTGTTACTCGTTACCACAGCGCCTTCGTGATTACACAATCCAGGGGTATCTACTCTCTACCGTAGGCCGGCAATATCCCCCCCCCCCCCATCTCAGTGTGACGTAAGTTATTAGCTTCGGCCAAGGACGCCCAAGCACGTTAGCATTAGCCCCACACTGGGAGTCGAACCCAGAACCTGCGTCTCTCTCTACGCACCGGTGCTGTTTACAGAGAGACGCCAGTGACACACGCGAATGATGGTCATGATTTCATTTCACGTTTAATTAGTATGATGAATTGGTACATTTTAAACCAGAAAATGAACAAATTATATCACCGCCGCGCACCGAAATCGGTTTAAATTAGTGAATAACACCGCAATGAATATTATATCGTGAACGAATAGTTACATGCGAGTAGAAGTACATGGACTATACATAAACCCACTGAAATATAAATTTCACTGAGTAAAACCGAAATTTGGAGATGTAAAACCATTTTCAAGGATCTTTGCCTATAGCAGTTGAATTTCTTACTCGGAAATTAGTTCCTCTCGAGCATCATTTGAATTATATTTATATCCATAACAAAAAGCATTCTTCACAGACGAGCGTATTGTAATGCCAATATATATATACATTACGAAGCTAGATGTAATTTATAGCAATAATAATGTTTAAGTTCAATAATCATCCTATTCGTTATGTCAATGGATGGAGCAATAGTGCTTCTGGATATAATATGGAAATAACTAGCCTACAGTGTGTAGATTATTTTCCCAGAGTTGGGATTCTACTTACGTTTTCTCGTGGTCGTGAAAAGATCAGATCCAGCATCGGACCCCTGTAACAAAGAGAAGCCACAATCAACGGCGCGTCAACACACAACAGCGAGGAACACAGCCAGCACACGTCGCCTTGCATCGCTCACTGCAAGCCATGCGCGCAACAACAACCATCTGTCAGCCAGAGAACAGATGCTCGGTAGCAGACCGTAGGTTCGAGCCTCGTCACTGACCGACTGTCTCACTGGTAGAACATAGGGGCCAAGGTGCATCACTAAAATATTCGCCAGCCCAGTCTAGAGGTCTGCAGCGGCCTCGGCGTACAATCATCATTTATTTGTAACACAAATACAGTCGTTACAAATTTTTAATTGTGTGCGTAAGTTCAATAAATAAAACAGTAAATAACTAATTGAACAACAGATGAAAAAAGCAAAAGAGGTTTGTAAGAATACAACTTGATACAGATATAGTGGACAATACTTGATACATTATTGCAGTCTTTGGATTGGCCTTGTTTATGTGCTGTCTGTCTGTACAACCTGACATATATATTTATGAAGGGTGGACTGTTGGACATAAATCTTATTTACACACACAACATGGCTGACGATTGTTGATGCTCATGTACATGTTTAGCACTTGGATTGAGACCAGAATATGTTACTTGTCTTGGCAAACAAGTTATATGTCCACCCCTTGATTTATATGTCAACGGGTGTACTGTGCGTAATAGAAAACATTGGCGTCAGAAGCTTAGAAGGCGTTCTGCTCCTAGCGGCAATGTCGCGCCCTAACCGAGTGAGGGAAGATGTTTCATCGCCGTGTTAAAATATCTGCGCGAGTTTTGTCAAAAAATTTTAAGTCTCACCACTAGTTCGAATTCTCACCGCAAGGAGCGCTAGCTCAGCACGTTTGAACTTTGTTGCCGTCTGGCGGGATATATTTGAACTCGGCTCAGACACTTCATTCCCCCGGCGCTGAGTCGAACGACCAAGGTTCCCGCTCAGTTTTAAACTTTTGGAAGAGCGAGCTCTTGCGGTGAGAATTCGGACTACATGTCGGACTTAAAAAATTTCGCTCAGACACGCGCAGACGATTTCCCATAAGAGTGAATTATCTTCCCTCACTCAGTAATCTTTGATAGCACTCAGTATCGGAGTCAATAATGATGAATGAAGATCAAGAACTTCTTTATCGACTCTGGTGCGAGTGAAAATGGCGCGTGTCCTCCACTATTTGGAGACGTGCTACGGTCTACTTCGGAAGCCCATTGTTTCTCTCAGGCAAATCCAAATCCCTCGTGCTGACAAGTGTTTATCCTTCAATGCCAACCAAGACCCAACTATGGAACGTTTCAAACATGTCGCCTAAAACTCATCCCACCCGATCGAACGCACTTCCCTTGCCCAGAGCTGTACCATGAATCCCGCTGCCATGGCAACCACGTCGCATGATAGATCATCAAATGATTGGCTCTAATTCGACGGTTAAACGGACGGAATGTGGAAATCGGGCCAATCTGTCGCGATTAATCACTTACTTTTATTTATGCACAACCGAATGATTTATGAAAGCAATTAAACCTCTCTGCCGGGTCGACAGCGCCAATTATTAACATTCTAACGACAACACCGTTATTAATTGAGGCAATAACTACACGAGTGTGTGATTCGAAAGTGTACGCGCTCATGCAACGCAACGCAACGCATTGTGTTGTGTAACTGGTCTTTGCCATGCTATCGATCTGTCAGTCACATAAATTACACCACACACACTTCATGAGCGAAACGCTTGTTGAGTGGGTTCGATTCGCACCATCTTTAGTGAAGGGTTAAAAAAAAAGTGAGACAAATAAAATATATGTGGCTGTAATAATAGAGGTGTGTCTTAGTAATTAAATTGTAAATGCTCAATAAATGTGAGAAAATTGGGTTTAGAGTTAAATTTGCACACAATTTGGTTGTGTGTGCATGTATCCGAGTATTGTAACGTTTTTTTTTCTAATGAATGCTAAAAAGTTGCATTAGTGCTAACAAATTGTTTTTTTTTGCTAATTTCCACTAAAACAGCTAATTTGTCATAATTGTATAAATTTCGCATTCATTTTATGCAAGTTACGTGAGTAATTTACAACAAAAAAAACGCATAAAGTAACGACTCAACATTGTTGTTAAATTAGCGCTAATTAATGCCAACTTTTTCCAAGTTAATGTTAAATTAATCACTAGTTTTCAATGCTACAATGTCACATAGCTCCACGTATCATTATGTTATGCACCAACAACGCTATAATTAATTAAGTAAGTAATTACACAACTAAGCTGAACGCATTCTTACGATGAAGGCATGTTGAAGAGCAAAGGATACGGAAACCCAAGCAGAGGCAAGTAGCCTACGCCTGTCCGTCCCATGTCAACCTTAGAGCGAGCGGTCTCGTGCCAACGCGCAAGCTAATCGAATTTTACCCAAACGCTTATTTTCGATGCGATATCGATCTATCGAGATCGACGGTTTTTATGGTCCAATCATCTCCGCGATTTGTCATAAATTAGAAACAACTACTTTCGCATTAATTTAAATCCCGTCTGGGCCCGGGGTAGAAATTAGAATCTGGCCCAGGGCGCCTTTGCCAATCGTAAGAGGCGACGACATGAGTTTTTCGATCTCCTTTTTCCACCCATTTTAACCCCTTTAAATCTGTATTTCCCATCCTACTTGTACTTGTCCCTTCCCCCTAATATCGTCCAGTACGTCACACGGCCTAGTTATCGAGCACGCCGCTCAACACAAAATAATGACGATTAAAAAATCGTTTAAAATGAAACACGCCCATAACACTAAGAACTCACCTACAGCGCATTTCATCTTCACCTTGCAGAGCAGTTCTTACACTAAACCCCTTGCAAGCCAAGGGTCTACAGGTCTACCCCCACCATCCGGCCGCGCGGTGAGTGCATGTGGTGGGTCATAAATTACACCTGTCAAGACGATACCTATTGAAACGGTAATTAAAGTCGTCGTACAACATCTTCGGTAATGCTTCCATCACGGGTGGGTGAGCGGCAACCAACCAGCGGCCGTGGCTAATTCAAATACCTGCTCGGGTTGGCCGGGACCGTAAACACGTCATTGATTGATGACGAAAGCATTACCGAAGTTATTGTAAGACGACTTTATCGAAAGCAACACATTAAAAATCCACAGAATCAATTATTTGTTGGGAAATATTGATAATGTGGATTTTAAATGTTATTGTAGATATTACCGCCCAATACGTCAGGCCACCGCGCGGCCGGATGATGCGGGTATAAACCCTTGACGTGCAAGGGGCTTTAGATGAAATCCACTGTAGTCGACCTCGAGTTGCGCAATGTTCTTGAACACACTGTGGGGTGGGTGGCTATATATATTACACGCTCGAACTGACACACACGCTGCGGTGTATATTAGCTGCACCGTCTCCCCCGTAAACACATATTTACTTGAGATAATTACTATTGCTCTGTGAGTATTGTCCTCTTACGGTCCAATGATGGAACTCTTGTTAATTACGTCATGAGTAAACTCAGATTAGCCAATTAGGTTCGTGTATTGTCTACCCCTCAAACCCAAATACAAGCTTTTTAGTTACACGTTATACTATCACTCGCTTGGAATACACTGCACATGCCCTCGCTTAGCCACCAACTTGCTTTTCATTATTTTACATCATTTGATTTTCATTACTGTCAGTGGTATTTATGTCGATCATTCTAAATCGGTTTTATAACACTGAGGTCCGGTATCATATGAACAGCTATTAAAAAGTTAGTAGTTCATAACTTGTTTTCACCACATGGCAACCACCAATCAGAAGCCTTAAAACGACCTAATATAGCTTATTAGCTTTATTAGCTGATCATAATATCGGGCCTGAACAGGATAGTAAGTGATAGACCATAAATAAATTTATATCAATTCGATTTATTCTTTTCGTTAGGCTAAAAGCAAATAAGGCCCGGTAATAACGCCCAGCTAAATATTTAGCCCACCACTAACTTGTTTTCTCCATGGCAACCACCAATCATAAGCGTGGTATCATAGGAAAAAACAAGTTAGCCCAGTGCTAAACGTTTAGTCGGGCGTTATAATACCGGGCCTAAGTTATACTTCTATACCATTCAGGTTATAAATGCAGGTTGTAAGCAGTCTCATACCAACAGCCGATCCTGATTGATGTTGATTCAACGAGAATCGACAGATTTCTGGCGTTTTGTTCATCACACTCAAAGACAGTCTTCCGATCAGTAGAATGCAGAGTCACGCCCGCTTTGTTAGGGGTTGTCCCGGTATCCAATCCAAGGTTGTAACTTATCCCTAATGAACCTGTTTTAAGAGCGGATACCTCTACGTCGAAAACCGAAAAAATTTTCATTTTTTAATTATATCTCAAGAAAGGAAATCGTTATCACAGTCACAGTTATCATAACGTTAAATAGATTTATCATTCAGTCTGTAGAGCTTACCAAACCACAGCGCTATGGTTTTTCACATTTTCGATTTTGTGTTTCAATCTTGAGGTATAATTAAAAAATGAAAATTTTCTGCGGTTTTTGACGTAGAGGTATCCTTCGTTCTTAAGTACAGACTGTAGGAACGGACTACGCTGGACGGTAGGACAGTTTAAGCTGGTATGCCTACTATTAGACGGCTATTTAGTAAGCGTGAGACAAGTTACGTTGGGGCTGGTATAGAATGTGTTGCGTGTGTAATAGAAGTGTTGAGGACCACAATGAGATCACGCTCGTGCTCGTCACAAAGGGCGGCGGGCGGAAGGGGGCGAGTTCGAGCCCCGAGCAAACAAGTCGTGTAATCACGGGCACAGAGGTTGCTCAGCCGACGCAAGTGGGAGGAATAATGACATTAGCGCAGTTCGCACTCGACTTGACGCTCATCACAAAGGGCAGCGTTAATTGGAATCGCTCAGATTCCTCGTGCGTGTGCGTGTGCGCGTGTGTGTGTGCGGCTGTGCGTGTGCGGAGTTCGAGTGGGGTGGATCTCTTTATGACTACCTCTGCAGAGTATTAGCCCACAGCCAGTCGCTATGCCTGTCGTACGAGGCGACGTCAGTTGTTGAGTAAAAGTTAACAACAAGTGTTGAGTGTGTATTGTAGGGTTGAGAGACCCCAACACCAGCTGATGTTTGTAAAGATCAACGTACGGTAGCCGGCTAGTAGACGCATGCACGCATCACTGGTCGGACCTGTGATGTGCTACCACCGTCCATACGTCTACATTCTGCTACTACCCGACTAGCCTATGTTGACTGTACGAAGCTGTACTCTACAAATTATACACATCACGCAAATGGTTAACTAAATATTTCTGTTTTGCCGTTGCAAACATTTTGCCATAAATCGTTTTTTTTTTCATCTCAAGAAGATACACTTGTAATTTTTTCAAAATCATTGTGTACTCCTTGGTAATGCTTGCGATTAACAATCTTCATAAATAAATGAATAAATAAATAAATAAATAAATAAATAAATAAATAAATAAGTAAATAAATAAAAAATAAATAAATAAATAAATAAATAAATAAATAAATAAATAAATAAATAAATAAATAAATAAATAAATAAATAAATAAATAAATAAATAAATAAATAAATAAATAAATAAATAAATAAATAAATAAATAAATAAATAAATAAATAAATAAATAAATAAATAAATAAATAAATAAATAAATAAATAAATAAATAAATACACATGTATTTATGTGATGTGTATTCTATGCCGTGAGGATGATACACAGTGTGCGTCCAGCCCCATCCCATCCCCTCCCAGTGTGCGGCCTGCGCGCGGGATTACCACGTCACATTATGATGAGCCACGTAAAGCGAGGTGCGGCTTTTTGCCTTTATTCACTATCGCCTTTGTCAATGAGCCGACTTAATTAGTTTTCATTAGGCCCCGCCGTTCATGTATATTAATTCCCGGCTATGACATACTATGTAACAAAAACAAGCGGAGCGATCAATTGTCCCCGTCTCTCTCTCTGCTCGCAGTCTGCACGCAGTCTGCACGCTCGCATGAGGGTAGAGCGACGACGCTGCTGGGCTTTTCACTGCCGCCTCGGATACCGTCGAGACGCGAATCACCGTTAGTCAAGCGACCACGTCTTCTTCATTACTTTTCATACACGGCATTTAGTAGCAATAATTACAAACCTAGTCTAGATTAATTAGAGCTTGTATTTGAAAATCTAGTACAGTATTTACTCCAAAACTAGTAGACATTATGGACGGAAATAATGTTGTTGAAAATAATTACCTTATGCCAGATATTGTAAATAAATAAATAAATTAGTTAGGAAAACGTATAAATAATTTCTTAATACAAAAAATTACAATTTTCCCTCAGGGTTGTTTTAAAAAAAGCTAAAATTACCATTTGAACATTGATAATTTTGATTACAAATAATTTTACGAATATTAGATGCCTATATGCAACATACCAAAGATTTAATTTGTATTTTTAAACTAATATCAAGAGGATCCACTATTATACGTTTGAAATGCGCGCGTGGGCAGATACTTATAATTAGCATTCACATTAAAGTGCAGTGTTTCTTAGAAAGCATAGGCTAGATTATTTACTTGACTGTGACGCACGTTCTCATTAACATTATCACCTCATAAATCCAGGCACACCTTCTTGCTACTGTATGTAGTATTATCATTATCATTATAATTAATAATTAGTCATACTTCGAGACACGAGATAGGAGCAATTACCAGTGCGAACATGTCAACACTCATGTCACAGCTCGTAATGATTAGTTTCCATCACCCACGCATGTATCCACGCTTGCAGCAGACACGCATACATCCACGCTTGTAGCAGACACGCATGTATCATTTACAACAATCTTTCACAACAAGGGAAACTTCCTCTACAGTCTACACAATCACATGTGCGAAGACTTTCTTAGAAGGCTTCGAAATCATGTTTTAATGTAGGAGCTAATAACATAAAAAGTAGGCACATCGTATTGCTGGTAGGGGTTTTACTTTTTACAGAAGGTTAATACAAAAAAGAGAAGTGGTCTTGTGGAAAACTGTAAAACGATTAGGCTATTTAGCGAAATCTAAAAAAGTACCATTTGCAACTTGAAACATCTCTCACACGAACGATTTTATCTTGTATTTTGTACATCGTAGGCCTACATCTACATGGAGGAAAAAATACAAACGGTATAATTTAGGAAAATAGATTTAAAAGAGCTTCGTACGTTTGAAAACTATGCATACATAAAATGCAAAATTTTGTAAATTCCATTCATATACAGAGCATACATAAATCTGTGGCATAAATACACGGGAGAGCGTTACAGAGAAAAAGGGATCGTTTAGTAAATAAGTAAGTAAGTAAGTAAGTAAGTAAGTAAGTAAGTAAGTAAGTAAGTAAGTAAGTAAGTAAGTAAGTAAGTAAGAAAGTAAGTAAGTAAGTAAGTAAGTAAGTAAGAAAGTAAGTAAGTAAGTAAGTAAGTAAGTAACTAATAAGTAATCAAGTTTATTTCCAAACACGTAGCATATTACATTATAATAAACACTTTGTGATTATGTAGAAATAATGAAAGAATATAATTGAGGAAAGTGGAAAGAAAAACAGAGGCAAACCGAGCTATATAAGAAAACACAAAACAGGCAGCCGAGCAGGAGTGATGAAAAGGGACTCGAGTGCTTAGTATTTCTCTTCCTGTACGTATTTACACAATCAAGTTTCATGAATATTTTCCCGGATGAAAATCAACATTTGTACGGATGGTCAATTTTGTGTATATTTACCATAACTTCATTCGAGATGTAAATAAGTAAGACTATCCATATATGAATACGATAAACTATTCGAACGGAAACTTTGTATTGGAACTATAAACATTGACTTACGGAAGGAAGCACCAACGTTATTTGGGTTTATTTTGAACAGCGCTGACTGCCAGCCAGTATTTGTTTTTATTTGTCACATACATAACAAGCAGTTTCACGCTGGAAATAGATGCCAGTCAACAGTGTTATACAAGTAGTTTTAATCTCTGAAGTCTGAATGATACGTTCGCTATAACACATTACAATCACATCATACAATGGTGTCGTGTAAGTATAGTCGTCGCGAAACAACCTTACAGATGCTCTCGTCACAGACAAGTGGTGCGTGGGCGGCAATGTCAAACACTGCTCACTGATTGGCTCGATAGCATCTGTAAGGTTGTGTCGTTGAGTGAGTAATATAGGGTAGAGCCACAACGCAATCGGCAGTTTGTCTACCGCCTTTTGCTGCCCAACATACTTCAGTCGGATAGTAGAAGTACGCCAAGCGACGCGATGACGGAGTTTTCGGCTGTCTTCGTATATCTTCGGTGAAGTAGCCGACCAATCAGGCTCCGTCATCGCGTCGCTTGGCGAACTTCTACTACCCGACTAAAGTATCTTGGGCAGTAAAAGGCGGTAGACAAACTCACTCGACGGTTGTGTACGTAACAGTGTTGGCGACATGTGCCGGCCGTACAAGTGGCATCTGTCATCACGGAGAGAGCTGGATGGCGATTAGCCTGGCCGGGGTCCAAGCGAAGAGAGCCGCCGTGACGCATCCTTTACACAGTCCATCTCACTTGGCACCCATCTACGAGCGTCGCGACGCTGTGAGGCGCCCGGGACTAACTAACCCTCTCGGCTCTCTCGGAATATCTGACGCGTCCACACCACCACACAACTTCACGCAGGCCTCCAGTAAATCAAGTAAAATGTAATTATTATCATTCCCCCCCCCCCCCCCTCACACTCGCGTCACAGACACCAACCCTCCCCACACACAAGAAAGCTCCGGAAATAGTTACATTATAAAAGAAACTAATTAGTTTTCTGCAATCTACAAAATACGCTTCTGAATAATTCAAATATGTTTGCACAAAGTTGTTTATACAGAGCAATTCAGAAAAAATACTAAACAACGTTTTCTGGAAACGTCGACTATATATCTAAGTAACACCCCTCCCTCGCCAAGAAATCCTTAGTGCACCACAGTAACGGGTGGTTTCATGCGTATTATATCTCTCATATTATACACAAAAAGTTGCAAACATAACGTACGTTGCGTTTAGTACTGTGAAACGATGAGATCTAATCGAGGCTTTACGATTATTATAGGACAAAACAAGTAAAACAGCAGCGCTTTACCGGCCAAATATTGACAATTACGACTAGTACGATACATTAATATCTTGTCAAGGCTGCACCCTTTGCCCTTGATGTAGTCACGATGCGTGCACGCGTGATAAACGCCTATTTCAAGCAAACTGTTCCGTTGAATGCCGGTACTTGTGAAAAGCAATAATCAACTATGCAAACTCTTGTCGTATATGTTGTTACCTCAGGGGGGCGAGTGCGTATTCAACGTACACCCTCGCATGCACAGCTTTGTTCGCCTGCACTGAACCAGTGTAGACACGGCAGGAAGTACAGCTTTATATATACCGGAAGTAATGTACCTGCACCGTCGTGTGTATACAACAGAAACAGAACGATTGTGTTGCTTTATATAGAAATATATTTTCCATCCAACGTAGGCTAGACTTTAATAAAATATTGAAGTCGACAATTCGCTTTCGATCTGATGTCAAGTATAAAATAACGAATTCACAAGTAAATGAGCAAATGATGGAATCTCCTGACTCCTGTACTGCCAGCAAAATTGTAAGCAGAAGAACGCTCAAGTTGCACAATGCACATAGATACGAAGATGCTACTGATATCGTAGCCTAACTACTAAACAACGCATCTGTTTTAAAGCTTATTAAAAATGCATTATACGGCTTGTAGTTCAGGTTAATTGATTATTTGCTGTTTAACGACGTACTCGACAGCTAGGTCATATGACGTCAGTATTTAAGTTCAGTATGTGAATCACATCATTTATTAGTGTTGTCCCTACCCATCACATTAAATTTGTAATCATTACTATTGGCAGTAAATCTATAGGCTACTTACTGGTACTTTCAAAATATTAATTTATAAAGAGATTTAAAAAAGTCGTAGGAAGCCACGCCGCGAAGCTGGTTGAGTAGGGTGGGCACACAACACACGGCTTCTTGGCACTCATGCACGGCGCACGCGTGTATTTATAGGCGTCGTGGCCGCGCCAACAGTCAGTCAATCATGTCGACAACGCCGCGTTCACGATACACCGCCGCTCAAGTAGCCACTAAACACTCGTAGTCATCAACATAGCGCTTGATCCCGTGGCGGCCATATTGGCGGCCATGTTTGTTTAGGCGTCGTGGCCGCGCCAACAGCCAGTCAATCATGTCGACAACACCGCGTTCACGATACACCGCCGTTCAAGTAGCCACTAAACACTCGTAGTCATCAACATAGCGCTTGATCCCGTGAGTGCGCGCGGCGGCCATATTGGCGGCCATGTTTGTTTAGGCGTCGTGGCCGCGCCAACAGCCAGTCAATCATGTCGACAACACCACGTTCATGATACACCGCCGCTCAAGTAGCCACTAAACACTCGTAGTCATCAACATAGCGCTTGATCCCGTGGCGGCCATATTGGCGGCCATGTTTGTTTAGGCGTCGTGGCCGCGCCAACAGCCAGTCAATCATGTCGACAACACCACGTTCACGATACACCACCGTTCAAGTAGCCACTAAACACTCGTAGTCATCAACATAGCGCTTGATCCCGTGAGTGCCCGTGGCGGCCATATTGGCGGCCATGTTTGTTTAGGCGTCGTGGCCGCGCCAACAGCCAGTCAATCATGTCGACAACACCACGTTCACGATACACCGCCGCTCAAGTAGCCACTAAACACTCGTAGTCATCAACATAGCGCTTGATCCCGTGAGTGCGCGCGGCGGCCATATTGGCGGCCATGTTTGTTTAGGCGTCGTGGCCGCGCCAACAGCCAGTCAATCATGTCGACAACACCACGTTCACGATACACCGCCGCTCAAGTAGCCACTAAACACTCGTAGTCATCAACATAGCGCTTGATCCCGTGAGTGCGCGCGGCGGCCATATTGGCGGCCATGTTTGTTTAGGCGTCGTGGCCGCGCCAACAGCCAGTCAATCATGTCGACAACACCACGTTCACGATACACCGCCGCTCAAGTAGCCACTAAACACTCGTAGTCATCAACATAGCGCTTGATCCCGTGAGTGCGCGCGGCGGCCATATTGGCGGCCATGTTTGTTTAGGCGTCGTGGCCGCGCCAACAGCCAGTCAATCATGTCGACAACACCGCGTTCACGATACACCACCGTTCAAGTAGCCACTAAACACTCGTAGTCATCAACATAGCGCTTGATCCCGTGAGTGCGCGCGGCGGCCATATTGGCGGCCATGTTTGTTTAGGCGTCGTGGCCGCGCCAACAGCCAGTCAATCATGTCGACAACACCGCGTTCACGATACACCACCGTTCAAGTAGCCACTAAACACTCGTAGTCATCAACATAGCGCTTGATCCCGTGAGTGCGCGCGGCGGCCATATTGGCGGCCATGTTTGTTTAGGCGTCGTGGCCGCGCCAACAGCCAGTCAATCATGTCGACAACACCACGTTCACGATACACCGCCGCTCAAGTAGCCACTAAACACTCGTAGTCATCAACATAGCGCTTGATCCCGTGAGTGCGCGCGGCGGCCATATTGGCGGCCATGTTTGTTTAGGCGTCGTGGCCGCGCCAACAGCCAGTCAATCATGTCGACAACACCACGTTCACGATACACCGCCGCTCAAGTAGCCACTAAACACTCGTAGTCATCAACACAGCGCTTGATCCCGTGAGTGCGCGCGGCGGCCATATTGGCGGCCATGTTTGTTAAGGCGTCGTGGCCGCGCCAACAGCCAGTCAATCATGTCGACAACACCACGTTCACGATACACCGCCGCTCAAGTAGCCACTAAACACTCGTAGTCATCAACATAGCGCTTGATCCCGTGGCGGCCATATTGGCGGCCATGTTTGTTTAGGCGTCGTGGCCGCGCCAACAGCCAATCAGTCAATCATGTCGACAACACCGCGTTCACGATACACCGCCGCTCAAGTAGCCACTAAACACTCGTAGTCATCAACATAGCGCTTGATCCCGTGGCGGCCATATTGGCGGCCATGTTTGTTTAGGCGTCGTGGCCGCGCCAACAGCCAATCAGTCAATCATGTCGACAACACCGCGTTCACGATACACCGCCGCTCAAGTAGCCACTAAACACTCGTAGTCAACAACATAGCGCTTGATCCCGTGGCGGCCACATTGGCGGCCATGTTTGTTTAGGCGTCGTGGCCGCGCCAACAGCCAATCAGTCAATCATGTCGACAACACCACGTTCACGATACACCGCCGCTCAAGTAGCCACTAAACACTCGTAGTCATCAACATAGCGTTTACTCCCGTGAGTGCGCGCGGCGGCCATATTGGCGGCCATGTTTGTTTAGGCGTCGTGGCCGCGCCAACAGCCAATGTCAATCATGTCGACAACACCGCAGCCCAAGTAGCCACTAACACTCATAGTCATGAACATTACGCTTGATCCTGTGCGTGCGTGCGGCAGCCATATTGGCGGCCATCTTTGTTTACATTCTATTCGCTATTCGTTGTTGCAAAGTTTTTCAGACGGCGTTTGAATCAACTTAACCGTTCGCTAACATTATTTCGTTGTTACTACTGAAAAGGAAAATAAGGGAACGATAGTGTCTCGTCTGCTCTTCGTCTGGTTTATACAATGGCAAACAATAAAAATGGCATTGATGCATGAAAAAGAAAAACACGGTTGTCTCACGCGGTTTGAACGTTGGTACTATTGGTCGTATAACGCTCGTTAATCTCATCGCACCTGTGGCGTACATAATGATGTGAAATTACCAATAATTTATAATTTGGTAAATTGCTCGGTAATTTCTCGGGTAATTTACACCAGCTCGAGAATAGAAATTAAAACAGATGAGCTTCTGCTTGCATTACATGCAGAATTAACTTCGTACCACTGCACACAGCTCTGCACAGCCATCTAGACTACCAGTTTATGGTGGATTCCCGACATGGACGGCGAAGAACGCAGAACGTGCGGACACCAACGAACCAATCAGAATGAAGCTGCGTTCGGCAGCAGAGAATCTGAGTGGTTCGTTGATGTGCGTTCGCCGTTCTGCGCTCCTCATGCAACGTCCATGTCGGGCACCCAGCACTGCCATTTATAAGACTGATAAAAGAACAAAAAACCCGAGTCATTTCGCATCTACTCATTGTATAATTTGCGGTAATTGATGGTACGACCGGTAATTTACGCAATGCAATTTGCAGTGCAATTTACTGGTAATTAAAAACTGGTAAATTACCGAGATATGGTAAATTAGTAAAGGAAATTTACCAACTCACATCATTATAAATTTGCTTAGTATTTTTGCTATTGGCTGATTGAATATAATAGCAAGTGATAACTACTTAGTGAGTTATGTCCCCGTGAAAACTTTCAGAAATAGCCACCCTGGATCGCTAGTGTCCGTCGATATACCTTTTTTTGTTAGAATGAGTTGGAATTGACCTCCCCAAAGCGGAAACTTCTTTATCGACTCTAACCGCGTAGATAAGCGTGGAGCACTGTTGTCTCGACTGCGTGACGCGACTGTACACGGGCGGCTTTGTCTCGGAGGAGGCGGCAGCTTTACACCATTGAGTTTGTTAGTGTAGGGTAGAGACCCAGCGGCCATTGGCGGCTCTCTACCAATAAATTTCCTGTGGACTCTAGTAGTGCGAGCGCGTACCGCTAGAAAGCGCTACATGTACCCTCTGATGTCAGCGTTCCTGTGGAAAGAAAGGGATACTACGTAGTACGCGCAGATGCGACGTCAGAAGATCACGTGGTGTAGTCCGAGCCTAGGTCTAGGCCCAACTCTTTTAGTCTAGGCCATTACTAGGCTACAATAAGCCTAGGCCTACATTAATAGGCCTACATTAGTAACGTAGTACTACAGCCTAGTCTATATAATGTATAAAACCTTATATAATGTGTTGTAATAAAGTATTAGCTTACTTATTGTTAACTTCGTGCCCGTTTGACATGTTTATCAGAACAAATAATAATGCTTTAATAACAATAACCACCGCCATCTGGATACTACTACCTTACCGACTTCGCATCTGCGCGTACTACGTAGTATTCCTTTCTTTCCACAGGAACGCTGACATCAGTGAGTACATGTAGCGCTTTCTAGCGGTACGCGCTCGCACTACTAGAGTCCACGGGAAATTTATTGGTAGAGAGCCGCCAATGGCCACTGGGTCTCTACCCTACACTAACAAACTCAATGTTTACACATGTCGACGGTGCTCAAGCCACGTGATAATCGATACACTACTACACCTTCTTTATCGACTCTGACCGCGTAGATAAGCGTGGAGCTCTGTTGTCTCGACTGCGTGACGCGACTGTACACGGGCGGCTTTGTCTCGGAGAAGGCGGCAGCTTTACACATGTCGACGGTGCTCAAGCCACGTGATAATCGATACACTACTACACCTTCTTTATCGACTCTAACCGCGTAGATAAGCGTGGAGCTCTGTTGTCTCGACTGCGTGACGCGACTATACACGGGCGGCTTTGTCTCGGAGAAGACGGCAGCTTTACACATGTCGACGGTGCTCAAGCCACGTGATAATCGATACACTACTACACCTTCTTTATCGACTCTACCACGTAGATAAGCGTGGAGCTCTGTTGTCTCGACTGCGTGACGCGACTGTACACGGGCGGCTTTGTCTCGGAGAAGGCGGCAGCTTTACACATGTCGACGGTGCTCAAGCCACGTGATAATCGATACACTACTACACCTTCTTTATCGACTCTGACCGCGTAGATAAGCGTGGAGCACTGTTGTCTCGACTGCGTGACGCGACTGTACACGGGCGGCTTTGTCTCGGAGGAGAAGGCGGCAGCTTTACACATGTCGACGGTGCTCAAGCCACGTGATAATCGATACACTACTACACCTTCTTTATCGACTCTGACCGCGTAGATAAGCGTGGAGCACTGTTGTCTCGACTGCGTGACGCGACTGTACACGGGCGGCTTTGTCTCGGAGAAGGAGAAGGCGGCAGCTTTACACATGTCGACGGTGCTCAAGCCACGTGATAATCGATACACTACTACACCTTCTTTATCGACTCTGACCGCGTAGATAAGCGTGGAGCACTGTTGTCTCGACTGCGTGACGCGACTGTACACGGGCGGCTTTGTCTCTGAGAAGGAGAAGGCGGCAGCTTTACACATGTCGACGGTGCTCAAGCCACGTGATAATCGATGCACTACAACACCTTCTTTATCGACTCTTGACCGCGTAGATAAGCGTGGAGCACTGTTGTCTCGACTGCGTGACGCGACTGTACACCGGCGGCTTTGTCTCGGAGAAGGAGAAGGCGGCAGCTTTACACATGTCGACGGTGCTCAAGCCACGTGATAATCGATACACTACTACACCTTCTTTATCGACTCTGACCGCGTAGATAAGCGTGGAGCACTGTTGTCTCGACTGCGTGACGCGACTGTACACGGGCGGCTTTGTCTCGGAGAAGGAGAAGGCGGCAGCTTTACACATGTCGACGGTGCTCAAGCCACGTGATAATCGATACACTACTACACCGCAAATTCAACCGTCCATAAACACCCCCGAGGCAGTGGGGGTGGCTAATGGCTTAGCTCTCGTCATGGGGGTGCCCGCGACCGCCCGCCCGCCCGCAGACAGACAGACAGACATACAGCCAAGATGACTAACCCGACACAATATTTATCCCGTGCACAACGATCAAATGAATCACGAAGGAGATGATGTTGGGGAGAAGAGAGATTTGTTGATGCGCGCGCGACGCTTTTCGTTCAACTGCGCTTGGAAGTGACGACGAGGATGAAGGACAATGTTTAATGTTCATCCTGGTTCAATGAAATAAATCAACGTGTGTTTAATTCACATCAGTTGTTACTTTGTTAAACAAGCGCGTTTCATACAACAATCTAAACGGTCTGAATCAAAGCTTTGAACGATATACACTACGAAAGTCAGTCAAACCCCATGTGTTTACAAGAAGAAGCAACGAGATACAAGTTACTTGTTTTGTTTTGTCACCGTATGCGTGGAAAGCAGGTATATAGCACTAACTACGGCTCACAGGTTTTGTGACTACACTCACAAGTCACAACGAGGACGAACTATGTCCACGTAGACCCGGCACCTCCACCAAAGGCAACAATTCGTTACCAAAGAACATTTCTTTGGGTTGTTGATCCGTGAAAAGGTTTCACGTCAGCTATGCATTATGTTATTTATTTCTAAATATCAATAACAACGCCTATCCTACATTATAGCTGTTGTAAATATTCCAATTTTGGTTAGGTAAAATGCCGGCGTCTATGAATTTACTTCAACGTTGTCTCTATCAAGTACTATCTATCAATGAGGGTCTTTAACGATCTCTGTCACAAACTATGGTGGGGGACTCGGTAAGGACTATGGCGCTGGAGGAACTTATGAAGGCAGTCAACACTTTTAAGGACAAGAGAAGATAAATCCCTTTTATCTCAAAAGTAAAACATCTTTATAACCTCTTTTTGTAAGAAGCAATCTGTTGAAATGTACTTTAAGCCCATAGTCATCGCAAGAACTATATACGCCTTATATCGTCGGGGGAGGTGGGGGGGAGGGGAGGGGTACGTGGCACGCGCCGCGCATTCAGTCACAGCGTGACACCATTCCCCCTCCCTCAATGCAACATTCAAAACTTTACACGAAGTCGCCGCCATATATTAAACACTTCACATTTACTCAACGATCCTTAATTTATTGCCCTCCTCAGCTTCCTCAGCTTCCACTTTCCTTCTTATTTCTATCTAGAGTAGACAGAATAATCTTTATGCGTGTCTTCATACCCCACGACATGGGTAAATTAAATTTAAAACTGTAATTTAAAGTAGAAAGAAAGTACTTCTCGCGTTGAAACGGCTCCAACAACGGCTGCGATCCAAATATTAAATACAATTGTCAATATCTGAACCCGGCACCTCCACCAAATACAGGCGGATTATTGTTTTACTTTCAAATGTCTGCTTTAAAAAATGTGCAGTAAATACTAAACAGCTATATGTACATTTTTACACGCAACGAAGATTGGCAAACATATACGGGGGAGCATTACAGTAAAACAAAATGGATGAATAAAGCATATACAAATAAATGAACAGAATTATGTTTTTGCCTATAATATGTAAGTGTGTTAGTTAGTACATTATTATATCACATCATCAAGTTGGTATCGGTATAAATCCCAGCTGGCGCACTATTGGCCCACGTGTGCACGGCCTAACCTGGACACGCTATATATATATATACGAGGCATGAATACTTGACGTGTCCGTGCATGTCTCGCAGTGAGCATAAATCAACGGAATACATGCGTGCGAACCCGCACACACAACGCACAACATGTTATGAATGACACAACCGCACAACACACACACATATTCGTGTATTACCCATTACACGCCCGATACTAGTAAATAACACACTCGGTTTTCACTGGGGAAGGTTGGTACAACGTATCATTTGCCGCCGCGTTTTACTAAGAAGGCTTCGAATTCACTGTTGACATACATTGCCGGTATTATGACGCCCCGCTAAATATTTAGTAGGGGACTAACTTATATTCTGTGTGGAAAGTACGGTGTTTGCGATGCGGAAAACCAAATTACAATTTGTATTATTCAAAGCAGTTTAAATAAAATTATACCTCGTCTCAACCGATTCCAAGTAGACCAATGAAACCAAATAAAACCCGCTAAAAATAAATTATTTCTTTTTTCAATGTAGAAAGTTGTATTTAAGGGTTAGAAAATGGTGTTGTATTTTTTTCTTACATTTCCATAACAAAATTTATGTAAGAACACGACAAATGTGAGAAACCAAGAAACTGAAGGGAACAGTGATGTAGAGTACGCTTATGCGGCATAAATCCCCATCACGTGATACTTCACGCAGAATGAGGTCTTAGAATGGAGTTGTTCTTTATTTAGTACAAATGTGTACAGGATACGTTCAAGTTAGTCTCTTTTAAGATTGTTATACCTCTTTTGACATACTCGAAGTCGATTACAAAAATTAGTTTAGAATGGAAACCACCAACCAAGAAATTCAATACATTGCCTTATTCGGTGCAAGGTTTGTACACGAAACAACTAGTGCTGGCAATATTTATCATTATAATATGTAGCTTTAATTACATCAGAATTAAGATTGTTGGGTGGTTAAACTCTAAAATATGTATTTATTTATTTGTATTTTATTTGTAAGATTCTTTATGTATGAATAGAAAATCAGAATTTAGATTTGTCTTTTGACACGCTTACAATAAATACATCCCTTTACGGTGCCGAATAGCATCGTTTAGTGCGCATGCGTAGGAGGGGGGTCACCACAAACGACCACGTGTGACGTGTGACGTATAACGCAACACTGGCTCGGGCGAAGCTCGTTAACCCGTTTCGTTCGCAATTTGCGCCAGCTTTTATATGCGGAACTGTTAAAACGAAAACTCATTTAATCGTCTATACTAAAACGGGGATTTTATGGGTTCTTGCGTTTGGCAGACAATCTGCCTCGACGCTTAACACTGCCGGTAATAACGTAATAAACATTTTACTTTTAGAATGTACAGGACCGAACAGAATAAACAAACAAAAAACGGCTCTCTAGTGTGAAATCACCTCGTCGCTATATATACGTTCTCTCGACCAAAACGGTGTAATTGTTAGAATATCCTGTTCTGTTTGATCGTTTAGAAAAACCGTTCAGTTTTTTTTTTTTACCAATTGAGGATATTTCGCATTTAATAAATTACAATTATATTATACCTTCCGGCTGAATTATTCAGAGGGTAATTTAAATCGATTAATCTGTGTGAAGCGAGGCGAGTATTAAATTGAATTATTGGATACGAGGGGTGGAAATACCTGCGGGCGGGCTGGGTTAGTCGAACCACAGGAAGACTATGAACGAGCGCACCTTCTGTCTCGCTTGTGAGACGCTTATATACGGGACTCCCCACGCTCAAGGTCAGACCGCCATTGCAGCGCGGTCGAATACATTCGCATTTCTTTTAGTTACTCGCTTTTCGATTTAGTGACAGCCTCACATCACATGCCACATTTACACTATTCCTCAAACATAAGGGGTGGTTTTAATAAACACACAAAAAAACATGTTTTGAACTCCTTATACGCAGAGCATTTGATAGTAAGCCAATAGCAGTCGAGGTGGGTCCCTCCTCGTGGTGACCGGTGCCCGTAAAGAGGGCTCTCGTGCACAAATGAAATCATCACTTTGCTCGTGTCTTGTTTATGTCTCTCTTCTCCTACTTTCCAAACTAAACGCCCACCAAACCATACCCCCTACATATATATTGTTTCCCCTCGCTGATGTGATTCGGTCGACGTCATATTATGAAATAGCTGTCACGTACGTCATAAATACACAACTATAATATATTGCTCAATTCTCCCGCAGTTAATCGAGCCGCAACAACAGACCGCGTCTTCGCTTGCAATAATTAGGCCTACTCTATATTTGCCGGCATCAATTACCCAACCCCGCGGGGTACTTCACACTGAACGCCACAGGTAATGAACGACCTGCATATTAGATAAGCACCGCGTACAACGATAGCACTGTAAGTTATGAGCGGCGGGCTAAATAAGTTATTGTGTGTAATTGTGTGTATACGTGGTGCGACCCCTGAGACCAAGGCCGGCCGTCTAATTGGGCGTCGACGACTAAGCAGCAATATGCACAAATTAACAGACAGGCGCGGTCGACCCCCGGCTCTCCTAGGATTACTAACTAGTCCCACATCTGCTGCGAAATACAACAAGCATTGTTTTGTTTTCAACTCGGAGAAAACCGCTGGTGGAATCGCCACTGTTGTTGTTTTCCTATGTACGAATTTACACCCCAAAACTGCTCATATAATTTTGGCGGCTCAAAAAATTGCAGTTCTCCTTCATAAGCCAAACAGAAAAATAAAAACCAAAGGAAACACGCATAGTTTTCATAATTGTAAAAAAAATCTACAGACCATAATAATTGTCTCTCTGCAACAGGGATTCGTTCGACAATGAATGCCGACGTCTTGCGCTGTTGCCAACTTCGCGTCGAATTCTTTGGCCAAATGACGTCACTGTACAATACTAACCGTGCTGCGACTGATCGACGCTGGGGCTCGCTCGTCCCTTTCACGTGAACACAATGCAAACCACATCGAGAAGTATTTGACACGGGCCATGATGTTTACACTGTCAAGAGAGGGAGCATATTTTGTTACCATAACTAGGTTACATTTTGAAATTATTTCATCAATTGACTATACATATTATCATTTATGACGCAAGTTATTTAGGGTGTGAAACAGAGACACGAACCCACGTTATGCGGCCCGCGGGACTTGTCACGTTGTACCAAACTAACAGCCGCACGAAATATTAGAATCACTATGAAATCTTAGCAAATCCAAAATAACAACGCCACTGATAACAATATAGCCCTATTATACGATGTGCTTATCACGGACCGGTGCTCCTTGCTCCTCCTCCCATACACCTAAGTAATGGTCGCACGTTTTCTGTCTCTCTACAGTGATGTCAACAACAACAAAAGGCGCGATTTCTTAACACTAAAACTAACATCATAGTTAATTTGAAATATTATTGAAATAAAACCTGATTTTATCAGAGATCCGATCTAAAAACGTGAAACAATCATGTTTTCGACTAATGAACACTCGTATACAAAAGTGTGCATCACTCTGAACGCGCGAGCGATTGTTTACGGCATGTTTGAACACGTTCACTCCCCCCGCTTCTGTCAGCTGTCACTCCGACCTGACAGTCAGCTTCTAGGCTCCCTCACACAAACACGAGCGTTCCAAGTTGTGCCCAATACTAGCAAACAACCTCATGAGTGCCACTGACATAGATAGCTTGCTATAATAACTCCTGCAAGGAACCTTTAACAATCCCACTGCAGATGTTCAGACAACACTCCCGTGAGCAACGGGAATCCACGGGATCATCTGATGACGCGTCGGGCTCTACGTGTTACCCCGGTATAACACAATCCTATTTAGTAGATGCGATTGCATCGGCAGCAACACTGTACATGTATGTCTGTAAGCTTTAGAGGCCCTTACACAACCCCTGTTTAGGTAAAACAATGCCCGTGCTTTTAGCCAGGTATACACCCGCATTCTCAGCGCTCACACAACCACGGTTTAGGTAAAACAATGCCCGTGCTTTTAGCCAGGTATACACCCGCATTCTCAGCGCGTACCCTGCCACGGTTTAGGGAAAACAATGCCCCTATTCTCAGCGCTTACACTGCCACGGCTTAGGTATAACAATGCCCGCATTCTCAGCGCTTACACAACCACGGTTTAAGGATAAAAATGCCCGCATTCTCAGCGCTTACACAAGCACGGTTTAGGGATAACAATGCTCGCATTCTCAGCGCTTACACAACCACGGTTTAGGGATAACAATGCTCGCATTCTCAGCGCTTACACAACCACGGTTTAGGGATAACAATGCTCGCCTTCTCAGCGCTTACACTGACACGGTTTAGGGATAACAATGCCCGCATTCTCAGCGCTTACACAACCACGGTTTAGGGATAACAATACTCGCATTCTCAGCGCTTACACAACCACGGTTTAGGGATAACAATGCTCGCATTCTCAGCGCTTACACAAGCACGGTTTAGGGATAACAATACTCGCATTCTCAGCGCTTACACAACCACGGTTTAGGGATAACAATGCTCGCATTCTCAGCGCTTACACAAGCACGGTTTAGGGATAACAATGCTCGCATTCTCAGCGCTTACACAAGCACGGTTTAGGGATAACAATGCTCGCATTCTCAGCGCTTACACAACCACGGTTTAGGGATAACAATGCTCGCATTCTCAGCGCTTACACAACCACGGTTTAGCGATAACAATGCTCGCATTCTCAGCGCTTACACAAGCACGGTTTAGGGATAACAATGCTCGCATTCTCAGCGCTTACACAACCACGGTTTAGGGATAACAATACTCGCATTCTCAGCGCTTACACAACCACGGTTTAGGGATAACAATGCTCGCATTCTCAGCGCTTACACAAGCACGGTTTAGGGATAACAATACTCGCATTCTCAGCGCTTACACAAGCACGGTTTAGGGATAACAATACTCGCATTCTCAGCGCTTACACAAGCACGGTTTAGGGATAACAATGCTCGCATTCTCAGCGCTTACACAACCACGGTTTAGGGATAACAATGCTCGCATTCTCAGCGCTTACACAACCACGGTTTAGCGATAACAATGCTCGCATTCTCAGCGCTTACACAACCACGGTTTAGGGATAAAAATGCCCGCATTCTCAGCGCTTACACAACCACGGTTTAGGGGTAAAAATGCCCGCATTCTCAGCGCTCACACAACCACGGTTTAGGGACAACAATGCCCGCATTCTCAGCGCTCACACAACCACGGTTTAGGGGTAAAAATGCCCGCATTCTCAGCGCTTACACAAGCACGGTTTAGGGATAAAAATGCCCGCATTCTCAGCGCTTACACAACCACGGTTTAGAGATAAAAATGCCCGTTTTCTCAGCGCTTACACAAGCACGGTTTAGGGATAAAAATGCCCGCATTCTCAGCGCTTACACAACCACGGTTTAGAGATAAAAATGCCCGTTTTCTCAGCGCTTACACAACCACGGTTTAGGGATAAAAATGCCCGCATTCTCAGCGCTTACACAAGCACGGTTTAGGGATAACAATGCTCGCATTCTCAGCGCTTAAACAAGCACGATTTAGCGATAACAATGCTCGCATTCTCAGCGCTTATACAACCACGGTTTAGGGATAAAAATGCCCGCATTCTCAGCGCTTACACAAGCACGGTTTAGGGATAACAATGCTCGCATTCTCAGCGCTTAAACAAGCACGGTTTAGGGGTTAAAATGACCGCATTCTCAGCGCTCACACAACCACGGTTTAGGGATAAAAATGTCCGCATTCTCAGCGCTTACACAACCACGGTTTAGGGATAAAAATGCTCGCATTCTCAGCGCTTACACAACCACGGTTTAGGGATAACAATACTCGCATTCTCAGCGCTTAAACAAGCACGATTTAGCGATAACAATGCTCGCATTCTCAGCGCTTACACAACCACGGTTTAGGGATAACAATACTCGCATTCTCAGCGCTTAAACAAGCACGATTTAGCGATAACAATGCTCGCATTCTCAGCGCTTATACAACCACGGTTTAGGGACAACAATGCTCGCATTCTCAGCGCTTACACAACCCGTGATTGGGGTTATAATACCCACTACCTTAGCGCTTATACAACCCCCGTTTAGGTATAGCAAAGCAGCCGCGCTTTTAGACAGGTATACAACTATATAATGCCCGCATTCTTGGCGCTTATATAACCATTGTTTAGGGGTAACAATGCCCGCATTCTTAGCGCTCATACTACCCTATTTGAAGTTAACAAAACCTGCATCACTAGCGCTTATACAGCCCTGATTAGAGATAACAATACCCGCATTCTCAGCGCTCCACAACCCATGATTAGGGTTATAATACCCACTACGTTAGCAGTTATACAACCCCTGTTGAGGGACATAATACCCACGTTCTTAGTGGTTGCACAACCCCTGTTTGGGAACATGATACCCACTACCTTAGCGCTCATCCGATACAATCCCTGTTTATGGATGTTATACCACAGTCTCAGTGTGCGTACAGCCCTGTTTAGGCACTACCTTAGCGCTCATACAACCCCCGTAAAGCCCGTGTCGTGTCGTACCTGTGTTTCCGTCGTGGCGGCCGATTGTGCAGCGTCCTCCTTGCCGCCTCCACCGCCGGACTTAATGTTGTTGTTGTCCCTCTTCCCCCCCTGTGAGACCACCCCCTTCCCGCCCACCGCGTCCACAGTTGGCTCCTGCACCGTCACTACTCTCGTCGCACAGTCACACTATACAAGCACATGGACACTGCACTGCACTGCGGAGGAACCCCGTCCCGTCCCGTCGCACTCGCAGCGTCTCTCTTCCAACCAGCCACTCGACTGGCTCGCTACTCGCGAACGAGGACCTAAAAAACCTAAGTATTGATTTTTGTCCGACTCGGCTTCGTTTTGAATCTAAAGTAGACCTTAACGTGTTTGAAAAAGTTAAGCACAAGAAAGTGTCGGGGTCGTAGTCCGCCGATGTGCGGAGTGGTTGAAAGCAGGGTGCACCCCGACGCGGTACGCTGCTACCCCAGGAGCAAGAAGTGCGCGTACACGCCTCGCGATGTGTGTGTGTACGGCCGATACTCGCGCGCGCGATCCGCCCTGCAGGAGAGTCGAGCTCGCACTGAGTGAGCTCAGCTCCCCGCGAGGCGAGCCCGCTCCCGCCGCCGTAGTACGTAGACTCGCACCCAGGCGTCGCCCGCAACCAACATACCTTGTCCGCAACGTCTCACTTGTCAAAACACACCCTCCGTCTTCTTCCACCGACCCACCCGACCGAGTGTTTACGCCACTGTTTGTTGTCCGACGTGGGTGACGCAAAACGGACACTTTTTGCGCCGCGCGAGTCAATGTTTCTCGGTCGGACTGTACACGGCCCGGTCCAGGAAAGCGATTTTATTATTTCTGGCGAGGATCAAGAGAGAACTTGTCATGTATATGAAATTGTAATTAGAATTTTATCCAATATCCTTCCTACTACCCGTCTAAAAACATATATCCATCGCAATTTATACTTGATCCCTATCAACAGCATGTAATTATATTTTGTAATGAAGAGTGTTACTGATGAATTGGGCTCATCAGTAACCACACATTACTAAATATAGAAATAAACAATATCCGTCTTTACAGAGACCCCGAGACGGGTGAGGACAGGGACAGTGCAGACTGCAGACAGTCGACAGTTGACAGTGCACAGCAGAATCAAAGTGTACTAAACTCTGACCCACGAGAAATTGGGGGTTAGACACTTGCAGAAGCAAATCCCCATTTTCACGCTCAACTTCCAGCAAGGGCAGTAAAACTCGACCCTTTTTACAGGGAGTCAATGAGTACGGGCCCGCTTATCAGCATCTTACACACGCACCGCGCTACATACTTGTCCCAAACAACATTACAGATGCTTTCTTTATAGACGATTGATTCGTCATGGCCAATCGGCAATCAGCTATAGCACAGTTTTAAATATCGGTCGCTGGTTGGCCATAGTCGCTGGTCTATGACGAAAGCATGTGTAAGGTTGTTTTGGGATGCCCGACTTGTGTTTACGAGCAGTAAGCTGGCGTGAAATAGACTGGCGACAACTTCGCACCGCAAAGTGCGACTCAATATCCGATACGGTCCCATCATTCCGCTACACGACCGGTTCGTGACCGGAGCGAGCGCTGAGCCCGGTCGCTCTCTACTGCCCCCCTACATCGGGTACTACCGGCCGGCCATATTATTTCTACTCAGGGGTGCCGGTGTCGGTGGTGGTGGTGGTGGTGGTGGTGGTGGTGGTGGTGGTGGTGGTGGTGGTAGCAAGACAATTAACTTCATTGGTAATTCACTTTTTGTAGTCGGCCGGTTCTAATGCGCGTAATAACGTTAACAGCTTCATATATCTCCGCCATGGAAACACGAACGCGCGTAAAACCTTTGGTATCACGACTTTCATTATGTTCTAAAAGCTGCGATATAAAAGTGCTCGCTGCAGCATGGCTACTCTGTACACACAGCCCCATCACATTAAATACTTTATGTATTTATTTACGATCAGGTTATTTCACCGTATAATCTTATAATAAGCTCATTTTTATTGGCATCGTTTTATAGGTGCTGAAGTGATAAAAGTAGTAATAGCCGCGGCCATTAAGTCTTCCACTTTTAATACCAGCGACGGTGAGTCTGCGTGACAGCGTTGGTGACTACTACGTCTCATTGTCTCTCTCACTCACTCTCTCTCTCTCTCTCTCCGTGCTAGAGCTGACACGACACTTATCATCCTCTATGGGCCCGGTAGCTCTGCCTGTCAAGCGAGTCCACTCCCGAACTAGCCGAAGAGTTGATGATAAAGGAGATATCTTTACTCACACTATTTACATATGTAAGCGAGTGTACAACACGTACGTGTGCAATGCATCGTCGCATCTCTATTACTTTGTGCATTCACGTATGTCCCTTCTTTTTCTTTCTGAGCGCCCCACCGTAATCTTCCACACGTGGCCCTGTGTATTACACTGGGTGGCATTGTCAACAGGGGGAGAGCTGTGTGGCACGCGACCAGGGTATATCTTACTATCTTTGCACGCGAGTAAGTGTGCAAACACGGCCGCTCATTGGTGAACGCGCGGGCGCAAAAACGCGCTAATTATATAAACTTTAAGCCATGCGAAATTAGCCCACAAGCGATAAGCAACAAGAACAAAGTGAATGCACAGGTAAATAAATTTCTTCCCAAACTAAAGGCATTATCTATTATTACATATTAATAAAAGCAAGGATACTGTTGCAGAATAAACTATAAACTATATAAACTATTTCAATTCAAATATTACTCTTTGCATTTTATTACCCATCTTTTGCATAATGAATGGTTTTAGTTCTTGCGAAACCGAATATATCTACGTTCTCACAATGTTTTGTATAAATAAGATGTTACTACAAGAAAAGGGTTATTTTGTGCGCCGTATAATCTTGTAAACAACCGTATATTGTCGACTGTGAAAACACTTTTACGAGTAAGTCTACAGTCTACACCACCACCATGCCGACGTTTTTATTACCAATAACATCCAAACCTATACGGTCATATGAACCACTTATACGTATACAAAATAATCAAACGTTACGTTAAAGCGTATAATTGCCGCAGATACATTCAGTGCATTGTGACAACACTACCACTCTATAGTGTCAATGTATTTAGGACACCGATCACCCCACAGATGTCGTAAACACGACGTCACAAAACTATACGGCTGACGGTGATTAACTGTGTGTTGGATACCTCGGTTAGTCTGCTCGTTAATTAATAATATAGACACTCAGTTCTTCACTATACATGGCATGGCATGGAGAGAGGCTTGATGACAACGTTCGTTCAGTGATGATTTCAGGCATATCCCAGAGGGGGCGGAGAGCCCCCCCCCCCCCCCCCCCCCCCGGCAGTTGTAAATGCCCCCCCCACCCCCCTAGCAGATTGAAAAAATCACATGAGGTTATGTAAATTTGCAAAACAAATATGCAAAATGCAAGAAAATGTGGTATATTTTTCCACCTCATATAGGACCAGGAAATAAATCGATTTCCACGAAAAACTCATCTACATAAATGTTGCAACATTTTATTTTCTATTTAAACGATGTTAGGTAAAGGTAAGAATGGCAAATAGGAATCACCTCATGTTCGAAAACTGAAAGGATAACATCAACAGAGACCGTAACCCCCTCCACCCCTGCCTTTTGTCACGGCGTCAAAAAAAGCCATAAAATGAGTTACTAATATCGCAACACCCAAGATTTTTATCAGCCCCTCTAGGAAAAATGTCTGAAATCATCACTGCGTTCGTTGTTGCAGTGTTTCAGATGGTATTTGTTTCTAGTTGGACTGTTATCCCACATTTGTTTGGTTCACTATTTCTACTGAACTCAACATGAAACTTACAATGGCGTACATAATGGTTTTCATATAAACTTTTCCCGGAGATACGACATACGTATTTACATTTTAAAACTCACAATTCGTTTTAAGCAGCATATTATTTACTGAAAGATCAAACTCAAAGTTTAACACACGTGTATCCTGCAGTGTGGCCGTTGTGACGTCACGAGATAAATAACAGAATTGGCGAACACTTATTTTCTGTCATGGCTGCTGTTTTTGCTACAAATAGTTCACGTATGGCTACCGTTTTGTTTTACGATCTAAACTGAAAGTCGTTTTGTTAATGGTGGCAAATTTACAAACAAACCAAGCAGACTAGGGAGTGAGGACAGGTATAGGCCCAGGACTCGCCCTGACACTCGCGCGACCGAGACAAAGGACAAAGGACACGAGCGAGCATCCTTCAATTGATTTTCGATCTCGGTTCAAGATTGACGCAGGTGAGGACACCGAGGCATGAATAATTTATCGTCTGAACGTGTGCGAGTGTGTTGAGGGCGCGACAGCGTTAGGGTCGATAAGCCCGCCAGGATTTTATGCGGGTAGTTTTCACAAGTTGAGCTGTGCTCTACCCTCGCGGGTGATCTCCTCTCATCCCTTAACACTGCGAGCAGGGTTCACAGTGGTGCCTAGCGGTGACTTGGACACCAAGCACGGTTCACAGCTCTACCCTCGCGGGTGATCTCCTCTCATCCCTTAACACTGCGAGCAGGGTTCACAGAGGTGCCTAGCGGTGACTTGGACACCAAGCACGGTTCACAGCTCTACCCTCGCGGGTGATCTCCTCTCATCCCTTAACACTGCGAGCAGGGTTCACAGTGGTGCCTAGCGGTGACTTGGACACCAAGCACGGTTCACAGCTCTTCCCTCGGGGGTGATCTCCTCTCATCCCTTAACACTGCGAGCAGGGTTCACAGAGGTGCCTAGCGGTGACTTGGACACCAAGCACGGCTCACAGCTCTACCCTCGGGGGTGATCTCCTCTCATCCCTTAACACTGCGAGCAGGGTTCACAGAGGTGCCTAGCGGTGACTTGGACACCAAGCACGGCTCACAGCTCTACCCTCGGGGGTGATCTCCTCTCATCCCTTAACACTGCGAGCAGGGTTCACAGTGGTACCTAGCGGTGACGTGGACAAGACAGGTTCACAGAGGTCTCTAGCGGTGAAGGTGGAACCGAGTATAGTTCATAGAGGTAGCTAGCGGTACCGTGGGCGTGTCAGTTATGTCTCCATTATGTTCTTTTACTAAATACTTTCCCCGGTTCTGAATAGCGTAAAAAGTCTCTAGATATCCACAAACCACATCTAATCCCTAATTCAACCCGTACGAGCTTCGAGACATCGCGAGCTTGTAAAACACAAGTATTTGGTGGAGGCGCCGGGTAGGACCGAGAACAACTATTGGTCTCCTCTCCCATTACATAATGTTTCCACGCTCACACGTCACAACTGTACCCGTTTACAATAAACAATCCGCGGCGCTTTTCGTCGGACTATACCCTTGCTTCATTTACACACGATGGTGTTTGGCAGACATGTTTAGGAGGCTACACCGTCGGCCCGAGGAGTCCTCACAGATCGAAACGCGTTTAGTCCTCCAAATTGGCTTCAATGTTCTCGTGTCAACAGGTGGGCATTGTGTTCATTCAGCCCTTTGTGTGTTACCCACTAAGCTTAAACCTCGCTGCTGCATCGCATTGAAATTAGCTCCCTCATTTCGGTTCTCCATCACCTGCAGTCGACAACGGTTCGGTGACACTTCCCCCCCCCTTCCCCCTCCAACCCTCACCGCCGCAGATAGGGACTAATTCGGTCGTCGTTTGAATCAGCGTCGTCCACCACGTTAATTATCTGGAGGCGACGACAGGAGTGTGTGTGTGTGTGCTTGCGTTCAATTTCACCAGGATTTGACACCGGGCGCGGTAGCGGAGCTCACCTCAGGACCCCTATTCTATAAAACTCCCGAAATGGATTCGGGCCGAAATGGAAACAATTGAGAAATAATAACAATACTAATTGGAAATTATTGTGTCAGTTATATTGTTGTGGAACTGCAATTGTTTCCATTTCGGCCAAAATTGTTGTAATTTCCGACCGAATCCGTTTCGGTGGAGTTATAGAATAAGGGTCCAGGTGAAGAGAAGCGCTGCGCGCGCTGCGCTCTCTATCCGTCGCCTTTTGAATGTCAATTGCGCGGAGCCAAATCCGAGGAATAAGTCTTAAGCGGGGCGCGGGTGAGGGTTGTGATTTAATGTGATATCAGAAGAAGGGAGTTGCCATGGGAACTGATCCAGCGGGCCGAATAAAAAGCGCGACATCTATACACACAGCAGAGCAGAGCAGAGCAGAGCGCGGTAGCATCAAGAGAGCAATGATCGAGAATAAAACGAAAGAAAAGCGCTTGTATAAGTTGTGAGGGAGAAGGATTTTACCCCCCTTTATTTACCCCCCGTGTTTATCGAGCTCAAACGAATTGTTACAACACGAGCGCGCATCATCATCGTCCTTCACACGACAACCGTACTCTTGCATTATATATTACATACCTTTTATTACAATATATGAGAATTTATAAGAATATCGCATAGAAAAAAAGTTAACCATGTGCAATACCCATTATTACTATGGTATAATTATCTTGATTGCTGTTGTTATGTTGGCTACTTGTTTTTAATCTCACGTCATGCAATTACGTTATTGTTAGTTATCCACGCAATCAACACAGCCATATCCACCGGACGAAGAAGACTGTGCGATATGGATGGAAGCGAAGGGCGGACAGGTTGAGCAGATGTCACCTCACGTCCATCACGTATCCCTGTGATATGGAAGCGAAGGACGGACAGGTTGAGCATATGTCACCTCACGTCCATCACGTATCCCTGTGATATGGAAGCGAAGGACGGAAAGGTTGAGCATATGTCACCTCACGTCTCACGTCCATCACGTATCCCTGTGATTCACGTCCCCAATGAAGGCGCTTTATTATGAGTGGACGATTTCTAGTTGCGGATCAAGGACATATCAAGGAAACGGTTGTTAATGCGGTTTAAATTTACATAATATATAAAACGCAAACTTAGATTTAAATTTTAAAACGTTGATAATATTCATATAACGCTATGGCAAGTACCAAGTATCGTGCTTTACCTTATTTTTGCCAAATGTCTTCCACACCCTGCTTAGCGTTGTGCAACGCCGAGGAGTATAACGCGGGGGGGGGGGGGCTCGACGCCCGACAGCGCCACAAAGCGTTCTGACACGGTTCGCCCCCCCCCCCCCCCCACCCTCCTCCACTTCCCTTCATTTCAAGCTGGAAATTAAATGAAAAAAGCCACCAATAGCTCAGCGGGCACCGCCATGATACAATATTTAGCTCCTCTGACGTCATCTCATTGCTGACTGCTCTTCAACCCTCCCTTCGTTAAGACGGGCGTCCATTTTGTTTCGCTTTATCTACGCGATCAGGAAAAGACATGAGTCCTTTTGGAACGCTATCTTTGTCGTTCTGATGACTTGATACCGGAATATGTATACAAGCCTGTTTTCATGCGCGCTTTTGAAACGAAAACATATTCGTGGTAATCGACCATGTCAATAGATCTTCCGCGGGTAACTAACCCGACATGTGGGGAGTATTCTCAATATCCAGTATCATCGCTATACTAACTAATAACTCAGTATTTGTTGTGAAAATGTCCGTCCTCGCGCGATGGCTGGACAAACCTCCACGACCGCAGGGGATGAAAGCCCGCCCGTCACTCGTGCCAGCCAATATGTCAGGCAGATGATGCACCCACCCCTGTGTAGAGCGAGCGAGGGTGGTAATTGCGTTGTGTCCCCGCACATGAGCGCTGAGATGAACTTGTAATCGAGTTGGCGCGCCTGGCGGCCAAACAACACACTATAGAACTAGATCTACGCGGGGCTGGCGCGCGTGGTTTCTTTGCGTAGCTAGGGGAGGGGGGAAGTGTCGGAAAACGATATGAATAAATTATTTATACGTAGCGATTTCGTCTTCGCCCCGTTATAGAAGCGGGGTGAATGAATTGAATATTCAATATTGACACACGCATAATTCGCCATGATTCCGTTTCTCACACCCCCCCAGCAGCTGTAAAAAGAACTACCATTCAGCGCGATGAAACCACGGTATCACGCAGGTGTCTACCTGCACGCGTGGCGCGTCTACCTGCGCGTCTACCTGCACGCGTGGCGCGATGAAACCACGGCACCTGCACGCGTAGCGCTATGACAAACTGCATCCTGTTCTTCACTTCACCGCTGACCCAGTGCATAATACGATAACACGCGACTTCCTCTCTCATAACTGTTGATGTGTTCTAGACAAGTGCCAGTGTTGTTGGCCAATATCTCCTCGTCTGTGAGAGTGACAGCAGCATAAAGTTAAGTGCTAAACACTGTCTCGTTAGCTCGAAGTTGCCGAGAGAGCGCAGCACTAGACAGTGACAACCTCGAGACTTTACATGCAGTAATCCAATAATTTAATTAACATATAACGTGAAAATCAATTGAAAATCATACTTAAAAGGAGGGAAAATTATTGTTCATTGAATAAAGAACTAAGAAGTGTAAAACTTAGTTCCGTGTGTGGATACTTAACAGGTTTTCGTTGCCCAGTTAATTCATATTTTAATTTCCCGCTCTACCCAACCGCTGCCACCTACTTGTTCTAATGTGCATGGGCGACAGTGCTGCATCCCGTGGCTACTGCCAGCTCGTCTGACACAGCCAAGTACACCCCTCATGTCTGGCCGTTGCCCCTCCCCCCACCCTTCACAGTGCCCGGCAACCTGTAATGAGGTTCGATGGGTAATTCGCCACTTGGTAACCAGGCCAGCACGTTACCTGAGCCCCAGACAGACAGACACAAAGACAGACAGGGTGCTTGCGACTGCTCTGAGTAGGGGGTGGGGGCATCTCTCTATTCTGTGTTGACTTGCTTTTCAGACAAAAACCTCTTTTGCAAGTACCAAAAACAGAATATAGATGTTTGAAACTTTATCTATTTGTTATAGAAGCTCTTATAGTTCGCGTATCGCAAAATTGTTTCAGACGTACAGTTTCTTGTGCATATATATATATACATATTTTGTATATATATTTCTTTTATTGAGTAATTTAAGTTTCAAAAGTAAATTTTAATTATATATTGCAGTTTATTTAGCTTGCTTTAACAATGAGACCAAGTTTCATAAACACCATCGAAAGCATTCCAGCTGGAGAAATTGGTGACTGTGCAAACGCCACTGTGTTGCAGGCAGACGTTTGTTTGTACGCCGGCACGCCACTGGAGGCAACCGAGGCGAGCCCACAAAGCATACTAATTAATTCTAGTAGTTTGTCTCTTACCTTATCATCTTCACCCTCACTATCACACTGAAACAAGCAGAAAACAAACAATTAACAAGTGTGGCGAGGCTGGAACCAATTACAGTCGGGGGAATCATTAACTAGGCGGACTAGACCGGGGGGAGGGGTGGGGGGGGGGGGACTTCACGCCCCCAACTTGAACCTAGCTATTTATAACAAACAGTCTCAGCCGAGCTCTGTCTATATACAGCTCATTTACATAGCAAGCATGCTTAGAGTACCTAGTCATTTAACAAATGCATACATCTTGGATTTAGCTTCAGGTCCAAAATGTGTTCACTATAAGCTATTTCTGCCGGATTGTTTAGCTACAATTCGCACAGCAACTGCGTATTGTATGAACGTTTGAAAAGAGTAAGAATTACCTTACTTACTTACAGTAATACTAGACCAATAGATAAGGATATTGAAGTTTAATGAAATCATAGAATGTCGATAATACCTTCAACATTTTTTACTCTAACTATAAACAACTAGCGAGTACTTTCAACTGTAGAAATGTAACTTTAGAACATGCGTACAATTTATTTTCTACAAGTATACTTTTTGTTTGTTTTATATTTACTTACGTTTAAACATATAAAAAAACAGTCATCTCTCTCACCTGAACACCATTTACAAGGTTATGTTTACTGCATGTATTATTTACTTTAGAATAGAATATTGGAAAATGTTGAGTTCAGCAAGAAACATTATGTGGCCAAACCCCCAAAATTAAAGGAATACAGATTAACTTGCAAAAAGAAACAAATGTAAATAACTTAAGACACAAAAAGTGATTTTCAGTGCAAAATATAATAAATACGATATGACTCTTAGGTCCGGTTTCGTACGTAGTTCGTCGTAAGTCTACGGAAGTACCCGACCCCGCGTGTTACACTTTTTACTCCTGTTCTTGTTCGCTTGTTTTATAATCCTTCGATGCCTCCCCCCCCCCCCCCCCCCCTCCCCCCATTCCGGCGCGTTTGGTCTCGGTAGCAAAACAAACGGGCAAAAACGCTCTTGTGGATCAAACAGCAAAACAAACAACCCGCAGCGTTCATGATTGATGGAACCGAGTCCGTTGGGGGGGCTGATGCTAAATGATCATACATTGAGGATTAGTTTATGGAAACTTCGGCTTTGTGTACATTATTACAGCTGTTATAGGGGGGCGTTTGACTAACCTATACAATTATAAAATCGACTTCAAAAAAAGAACAATAAATAAACAACTAAACATTACACAAGGAAAAATCACGACAGATATGACAAAAATGTAGCAACGTAGGCAATCTCTACAAAAATGTCAAGAATTCCAATTAAAAAGCAAGAGAGAATTAGTATTTAGTAGGTACGTTTTTTACCACCAACATTACACTAAATGCGCATTTACTAAGTTTGTACTTTGTATAATATATGAATACAAATAAAGGCTAAGCACGGAAACCCACGTCATAGTGTGCGTAATGATAATATTCCCAGTTCTTCTCGTGTAGTCGATTTGCTTGTGAAACACTTACATACTTACTTACAAGGGGTCACTATAATGCTATTTCCCTACTAAAATCATGTCTGTGTCTCACATAAAAGACGGCAAAATACATAATATAGAACATTATCGCAGTTTTGCGACCGAATTTTAACGACACCACACCACACCGGCAAACGTAACTATTTATGCATTGCATAGGTAGGTTAGTATAAAAAGTCTTGTATAGCTGTACAATGTACACATCAAATGTGTTGAAGGCACGATCGAAGGATCATCGCACGATTCATTTATCATGAAACTTGTTTTTCCCGCCGCGAATCGATGAAGACGACATCTCTCTCGCTCTCTCTCTCCGGCAGGAAACTGATGAACGGCGTGTGAAGATGTGGGGGGGGGGGGGGGGGGGGATTACCGCAAGTTGCGGACGTGATCGACGGATTGTCACTAAACCTCGGCGTTATTCAATCAGGAAATCAGGACCGGGGAGCAAGTTGATGCGGCCCGCTCGAAATACAGACAAGACAGACAGACACTGATTCGAGGAAATTGTCTCGAGGCGACGCCAACTCAATGGCCGGATAGATAAAGGGGCACGAACTATCACCGCCCGTATATTTCCCAGTAGTTGACGTCGTGGACGAGGGAAGATTTGATGATGTACAAGGTTTGAATTGCCGGCGTAAATAACCAAAATCAAGACGTAGTGAACACAATTTCCGTTTTGAGGACGGCGCACGTCCTCGCTTTGACCAATACTAAAGCGTTGAGTTGAGGACGAAATAAGTCAGGTGCTTTCATCATAACTGGGTGACGTCACGTATAAAAAGAACCACCTAACTGCTGTACTTACAGATCGTCCGCGGTCTATTTTATTACAGATTTATTAAACACACCATTTCATCAATAAAAAGAAAACATTTAGAGCAGAAAAACAAAGAGCGAGCAGCAGTTCGTAGTTTCGTCGAGAGAGCGCGCGCATGGCGGCTATGTTCTCGGTGCGCCGTCAGCACCCGACTTCTTTCGCCGTGACGAACAAGTCGAAAGAGTTTTCTCCCCTGTTTTGAAATACGAAGACTATAGCGGACGGTCTTTACATGATATAGAGTGCGGACACAAAAGCTTCGTTCGCCTGCCCTGTACTTTCTGTACGAATCGGAACTTTTGCACTTTTCACCGTTCGTCTGTCATCGTGCAGTATCGTCATGTCGTTCGCCTGTAAAAGTGTGTTTTTCTGCACGGTCTCTGGAAGCGGTACAATAGTACAGTGCAGAAATATTTGCCGGCAGAAATGGATGAGACTAGACATGAAAACTATTTGATGAGGATGATTATATATCCTAGTGTGAAGGTTAATGTATTTATGAATAGCGGCTTTATAAGAGTACGATCAATTGATTTACGTTTCGAGGAAAACCAAATATTGCTCTAGTTTTAGCCGAGAAGACCTACCATAACCTATAAATGACCCGCGACTGGGCGCCGTGGATAAAAAAAAATAGCATCCTTCTGCACTGCACGGTACTGAACTAAACTGAACTGAACTGACCGTGCAGTATAGTACAAAAGTGCAGTACAGGCGGACGAAGCTACAGTTTATTTTTACCCTCGTTGCCATGACAAATTACAAAGTATGCACCGTTTACTTTTTTTTAAACTTTCCAACTGCCCGTAACGAAACATTACGACCGGTAACCGGCACTTAATTAGTATGCCGATACATAGATGGATCATTAGTCATTAGTATATGCCTGAATACTGTTATAGGCTACTAATTACTGCAAACTCTTGCCGTGGTGAGAACTGTACACCTATATTATCATCGTACAACAATTGAGACATATTTACATGAATAATATCTATATTATGATGATTAACGTTCAAGGAGCAAAGTCAGACTCGCTCAATTAGATATCGTGCAATAAAGTGATTCAACAGTTGTGTAATTATCAGATCTGCAACATTCTTACTGTCAATTAACTCGTACGGATAGAAACATTCATCACGTTGTATACCGGTAAACTGCATTATATGCATTGACTCTCGATATTGCATCATCGCAGGCTTGCAATTGCACACGGGATTACGACAAAAACGTGCCTCGTCTCGGGCACGGCATGCACACGCAATGAATTACCGCTTGCACATCCGCCGCCGCAGAACAACACCAAACCACAACAATGAAACAAATTAATTGAACATATGGACAAGCAACAAGCCGTCAAAAAACAAAATGTTCTGAAGTTGGAAAATTCAAATGTTCAAAACGTTTACAAACTTTCAGATCGTTGTTGGCCATCATTGAACAGTAATTTCAACTGGCAAGCAGTTTTCGCAAAGCTATTAATTTGACAGCTTGTTGTTTGTCCATCAGTTTCCATTGTTGTAGTTCGGCTGTGACGTCAGTTGCAGGTTCCCTTCTAAGCCAAGACAGATCGGTACACATGTTTCTCGATGACCGCAACTCGTCCGCTCCGCTTACACGAAGGACGTCGACGGCATTGATTTCAACTTCCCAGAGGTCGAGTCTATCCGTCTACTTTGTGACAATTGCAAGAAACCGCGCTATTTTCGCACACCATGAGAGATGTAATTAAGTTATATTACTTACGAATCATTGTTACCATTTATCATCGTCTAGAATTCAATGGTGTCCAATATTTCAACTCGACATATTACCATGTATATATAAATATGTTGGATCTTTTCCCATGTAAGAATACATTGTTTCAGGCAAAAGATTGAATATAAAAAAATACAATGGTTTCAATATCTAAGCTTTAGGCTCAGATGCATAGAAGTCTCCTACATTAGTTCAGGAAGCCCCTAACTACTTGTCTTGCACCTACAAACCAGAGGGTTCCTCTAAATAGGACACATCTCTGCAACTAAATGAACGTGTACCATTTTCGTTCCAACAAAGGTTCAACAATGTCCAGCCAGCTAAACGTGTCGGGGTTCACGTCTCTGCCACCAGAACGCGTGGACGGTGGAGGATTCGTTCCAACAAAAGTTCAACAATGTCCAGCTAAACGTGTCGGCGTTCACGTCTCTGCCACCAGAACGCGTGGACGGTGGAGGATTCGTTCCAACAAAAGTTCAACAATGTCCAGCTAAACGTGTCGGGGTTCACGTCTCTGCCACCAGAACGCGTGGACGGTGGAGGATTCGTTCCAACAAAAGTTCAACAATGTCCAGCTAAACGTGTCGGGGTTCACGTCTCTACCACCAGAACGCGTGGACGGTGGAGGATTCGTTCCAACAAAAGTTCAACAATGTCCAGCCAGCTAAACGTGTCGGGGTTCACGTCTCTGCCGCCAGAACGCGTGGACGGTGGAGGACATCGCCTCACGCGGCGGATGAAGCTTGTTGTGGTTCCCCGACCAAGGGGAACAAGACCGACCGATCAATAACGCCAAGTAATAGAGGTTGTCGCTACTTTATTGGATGGAGCCTCCGGCGTGACCAGGGCAGCTGCGAGCCACGTGGCACGTAGCACACTCCTGCCGGGGTGGCCAGGGCAGCTGCGAGCCACGTGGCACGTAGCACACTCCTGCCGGGGTGGCGGGGGCACGTTCCCGACAGACCCAAGCACGTAGTAAACCTACAGCAGGATGCGCGAATGGATAACGCTCCAATGGCTAAGCAGTCTAATCATAATTCGCAATTCTCAAATGTTTTTGTTGTGATGACCGATTAGGCCTGCTTAGTCGAATCACAGGTCATGGGTTCGATTCCCGCCAAGGGCCTTACTGACTGAAGTGTTTTTCCTCCGGTGTTTACTAAGGCTCAACGTGAATCCGGAGATGAAGTCCTCTTCTAACACTATAGACTAACACTATAGTCGCTGGTCATTTATAGGTTATGGTAGGTCTTGTCGGCTAAAACTATAGAGCAATATTTGGTTTTGCTAGAAACGTAAATCAATGGATCGTACTCTTGTAAAGCCGCTATTCATAAATACATTTACCTTCACACTAGGATATTATAATCATCCTCATTAAATAGTTTTCATGTTAAGTCTCATCCATTTCTGCCGGCAAATATTTCTGCACTATACTATTGCACCGGCTCCAGAGACCGTGCAGAAAAACGGAACTCTTGTGCACTGGTATCTCGCACTTTTACAGACGTATGTCCTATATGCTGGACAGTCCCACCCGCAGGCGAGTGTATATATCAAGCACGTGTACAGCGTCGGCCTCGTACGTCACGCAGAGCTACCCCAGGGGGACGCGCGCCGCACAACGTTCGACCTCGGTCGACTCATAAATCCGCGTCGCAATTATTTAGCGTTCAACTGTACTTTTCAACGTGATTAAAAATTCATCAGCTGATCGGATAGCCGAGAACAAAAAAAACTCCTTTCTTTGTTGTACGCTCACAAGTGCGTCCCGCACGCAGACGTAGCCGGGGCCGACGGCGGCGGCGTCGCGACGCTGTATAACCTCATGGAGGATAAAACATGCATGAGCGCCTGGCTGTATTATCATGTACTAACAAACGGCATAATCGTACGGCTTTAATGCTGTATGCAGGGGGGGCGAGCGCCCCTACTGATGCACGCGACGCCACGCCACTGCCGTGAAATGGCCGCGCGGTGGTTAATTTGCGAGTAAGCCGCCCGTAAGCCGCGCCCAGTCATCCGTTTTCGAGCTAAAGCCCGGAATATTCACCCTTTTCCCCGCTTTTTAGGATTACGTTCAAATTATCAAAGTAAATAGGGCGTAAAAAAATTACTAATTAAATAAAAATCAGGTATAAAGTCTATTTATTTTCCGGTATAAATCCGCATTACTCATTTTCCCGCAATTTCGAAATGCACGCTTGGGCCTCGTACCAACATGCCGCGCATAACATCGTGCAAACAATAAATATTGTATTGTAATATACAGTACATTCAAATGCCCTGAATCCCGCGTTATAGATTATGAATGACATCTATGTGGGGGCCAACCCAGTCGACTAACGTGATGGAACCTTATCCGCACAAATACGTTGAATGAATTACACCCATAATATGCTTCAGATTCTTCTATAGATGTATCGTGCACGCAGGTTGCTAAACTTAATGCGAGTCATGAGACTATGTATGGTTATAAAACACTCATGCGAGCCATTCATTACACAGAGGTAGTCAAGCATACTTAAGTTTGTCAGAAAGTACAGATTATCATCTTTAAAATTAGCTTATTGACGAGTTTACCTAAGGGCATGTTATTTTACATGTGGTAAACTAGATTTAAACTAGATAAGAATAGGTGCCAAGACATAACGACTTTGGCTTCACTGGCTGGCTGTATTAATCAAGTAACATTCGTAAACGAAACTCTGATAGTTCAAAATACAATAAATATATGTGTATTTTTTGTCTACCTACTCAGTTACAAGAACTAATGTAAAGTCGGGGGGGGGGGGGGAGGTAGATAAAAACATCAATAATGATTTCGATTGAATATTATTATTTTTTGGCTCCCGTCGTGGGTAAATTGCATCGTCAATATAACAACACATCAACATCACATTCAAAACTAACAGCCAGTAAACTTACTAATTTTCCTATAGTCAAAACTTCGTAATGTATTATGAATACGGTGTATCCCCGGGGAATATACCCAGTATAAACGATGAAGCATCACAAGACCAAGTCTAGGGGATGACCCGACAAAGTTTTAGTACATAGTACATAGTTACATTACATGAATGCAGACGATATGTGCACGGGTGGCGTCGGGCCAAAGAATAGAACATGAGAAAGAAGCAAATAATGCAGCTATACAGGGAGGGTCTGTCCACCCTATTTCAAGCACGTTTCTAACACGCCAGTTGGTAGTATAATCGTTGACCACCAAAATCCACATAATGGGGTGTCTCAACCCCTGTTTATAAACCTAGTCGAAGTTGGTCACTTTGGCGCAACTGAGTCTGTGATATGGGGGCGGGAGGGGTGGCTCCAATACCTCCCCCGAAACCCCTCCATTTAATGGGGCACTAGCCTCGTGTGATACTGATATAGCTACAAGAGTTAACGTGAATACATGCGGGATTTAGAAGCCGCAAAACATCTACCGCCAAAGTTTCACGACTTGGTAACGCCCCACTGAGGGGGGGGGGGGTTACACAACATGTTATACAAGTATGCTATAAGATCTATGGGGCAACTAAGCCCCGCCTATAGCCGGTCAAATTCAGAAACTTGAAATTTTTGTTTATATTTTCATTTGCATGTAATTTTTTTTATTAACTTTATTGCAAAATTGCATGTTCCGAAATTAGTCACAGTTCGCTGAGGTGTTTCTCGCGCATTCGAATGTGGAAGGCCATCGCGTACAATCTGTTCAATACTTTTAAAAATAGGTATAAAAAGCAGGACTGATTGTGCTACGTACAACTATTACATTTGCTCGTTATCCTGTATCACCGCGTCCGCTCCGCAGAAATAAGAAATAAACAGTACCTAATATTAGCAGCTGACCACGGCCTGAACTTGATACTCTTCCATTCCGGTCATATGAAACAATTTTTAGGCACAATAGCTTTTTTTGTATTCTGGAATTCAAAATACACTGTAAAATTATTGTAAAAGGTGATTTAGAAATCCATCCCAAAAATATCACCACGTCTAAAACTTATTGAGAGAGTGCGTATGCGGTGCCCGAACTGCACGAGGGTGAATGTTGCACGGCAACGGCACAGCCAGAAGACACGACAACGAGTATCGCGCGTTGAAGATGTTTCCAGCTACACAGCTAACGAGATAAGCAGATTAGATGCTCGTCTTCCGAATTAAACCTCCCAGCTATATAGCCGCGTAGCCGCTGCACGCCATGGCAAATAACAAACACCTAAGGAAGTCACTCACTAAACCGATTACATTTAACGGCGCGTATAAGCTGGCTATAATTAGAGACTTACTTGATTTCCTCGGCGCAAAATTACCAATTACCCGTCCATTAATTAACGCTACTCCAGCCAGCGTCTTATCGTCTCGGGCTGTGCTGTGCTGTGCAGCGAGCGCAACGTCGCGAGATAACGAACGATATTATTAATTACTCAGCCCCCCCCCCCCCCCCTTCCTTGCTCCCTTCGTTACTTGCGAGAGATCGATCATGTACACGGCGATACACCGTCATCACTTCATTAACATTGTCATTGGCTTGCAACACACTCGGGGTAGACCCGTGGCTCTGCCTGTCGTACGAGGCGACGCTACACAACCTCGTTGCTATCACCGCACTCTCGCGGCCAGGTCAAGGGGGAGGGCGCCTCCAGTACGCGTCGTAGGCGAAGCTTCAGACAAGTATACATCCACTGGTATCATCAGCACCATGGTAAGTACCCCCCCCCCCCCCTCCCCCCTACGCTCACTGAATCACTAACTATACGAGGTAGCAGCGACAGTAGCGACAGCATGGTAAGTACCGGCATTAACCCCCCTCCTACGCTAACTGAATCACTATCAGCCAGATAGCAGCGTCAGTGGCTATTGCATGCAAGCCCACCCCCCACCGTCAACCAGCTACTGGTCAGTGGTCACTGCCAGGAGGTAGAAGTACCGCTAGCGACTGTATGAAAAGTACCGATATTATACCTTCCCCCCATATTGGTATTGTGATTACAAAGTAGGCCTACACATTTCTGTTGCAAAGAATCTACAAGAAAGATATTCCGGTTGTTGTATTTATTTTGGTACAAGTACGTTAATTTTATTTCTAGCTTGTGCTTTGTTTCCTTGTGTTGTTAACTGTGAATTATTTTGATTCGTCTATGGAAAACGGCCGACCTACAAGTATCGGAAAGTTCACTGGTGGGAGGAGAGGAAGCCTACATAGCAATAGCAACATTATACAAGATACAAGGCTGCGTATACATAAAAAAAAAAAAAAAAAATGCGTACATACACTGTATTACAAGTAGCGCTTACACAGAAGTGACTACATTGAGAGCGCAGATGTTTTTATTCGCCGAGAGTACAATGGAAATTAAATTCATCACGCTGCAATGATGTAGCAAAGTGGTTACGAACGACTTACTATATTAATATATTTACATAAATGTGCGGTAGTTACGATACATAATGTTAGAAATAGTTTCCACGAGTTTTTTTGTTTGTTTGTTAAACATCCGCTGCCAACCAAACAAACATAACAAGAGCAAGTTTAGAGCGTTGTGTTTTGGCTACACGCTAATGGTTTCAGGTGAACCATGTTATGAAGTGTTATACTTCGTACCGGATTCACGTGTTGCGAGAGTTACAAGTGCGGAGTGCCTGTACAACACTATTACACCAGCTTTTGACCCCGAAAATATTATGTTCATGTTAGCTTTCGCTGTCCCCGGTTGGAAAATTGGAACTGACAATTAAATTTAAAAAAATATAATATGTATGAGAATTCTGGCATCAGGGCAGCAAGATTATATTACACACGTCGTACATTTGATTTGAATTTGAAGGATACATTTGATAATGCCATGTTTCAATCAATATCAAACAAAACGCTGAACCATTGTGTAATGTAGATGGTTGTAGATGTGCTTGCACTGCAGTGACTGCACATTGATTCATAATTTATGCTTTCAAGTTTCAATACTTGGATTAGTTTGAGAAAGATCTCCCTTTGGTCCTTCGTGTTCCTGTCATGTCTAAATAGTACAAGTGTTGTCTACAATCCGTATACCACATCCCACACTATTTGCTGGTTTACCTTCTTCTGTTTCCCTCAGTAGATTACCCAAACATTAATTCATTATTATTATAAATTTGCAATGGCCCTAATTTATATTGTACTTTCGCATTCACTTTCTGTTATTGCAGTACCCACCAGTTCTTATTTATTGATATTAACAATGTATTACCTACTTTTTCAGCCCCTATATCACAGGGACTTCTAGGGATTCCCACATTTAAATTTCAGTTTTGTTTTATGTTTTGGCATTCAAAATATTTGATTTTCATTTGGTAATTGGCAAATTCATATTTGAATTAATTGATGGAATAAAAATATAGTAAAATTGATAGGGCTTGTGAACGAGACTATTTTGTTAAATATGGCATCGCAATTACAAGCGAGCAGTGTTTAACTTAAATTTTTCATGGCCAGGAAACTGGCCAGGAAACATCAAAGACATAAATATCAATCACACTATAACAAAAGTTTCCAGAAACAAAATTTACATATTCTGATGGATGAACCTTAAATAACAACCAAAAAAACAACGAAATAAAACCAACAAACGTATACAATACATTCTGCATGGTGATTAGTGGACCCTATAGTTGTTTGTAGCGTTGTTTGTACCGTCCAGTTGAAATAGACCTGCCCATCAAATATTTACATGTCAATTTGCTCAAAAAAAACACACATGAACCAGATGATACACACATAACACACCGTGTATTCATATTGCGGACCTGAGTCGTACATGTTGACATAGAACGACCATTAAACGCTACAATGTCATTCCACTCTCAAAAAACAACGTTAATCTATACATGTAATATAATGTAATGTGTACTCACGATATAGCCTTTCCCTGAGCTGCAATGACTGCTCCCCTGTAACAAAGAACAGAGTGTTAGTGCTGAGTCATACAACTACCTCTTGACATGCGATATGGTGTACACCGCGGGCTGGATCAATCCGCGGCGTTCGGCTGTCTTGCACCATCCTGCACGCGCCCATTTATGCCTCTTCTACTCTAATGCTGTATCACTTATTATATCAGTGTAGAAGTCATGCCAACCTCAAGATCGAATTTACGTCAGAGTATAACCGAAATTAATTTCCTAACTAAAATATGAGCACGTGTAGTCCTATTTTGGCCAGATTTAAATTCGGCCATTTAAGGCATCTTGTAATATACAACTTACTATCCCCAAAAGCAATTAAAATAAATATATTACTATAGCAACTGAATTTAAAACTCGCACCAAATAATATACAGGTGGTTGTATTAAAGTTAGGAAATCAATTCGGGACAGCTTTATTAATCAGTTGGCATGACTTCAAGGCGTAGAAAAGGCAAAAGGATATACATGGTTTGTGACTGTGTCCTACCCTTGATTGACACACATGACGGCTGTGCAGGTGGCTACTGTAACGACCCCAGCGTCGGTGAATAGTCAGCTCACCCATGTAACCCTCCTTGACGCGATAAACAAGGCGGCCTTGGCGCAATAAACTCACAACTATAATAGGCCTATGCGACTCATTACAATTGTGGAAAAAAATATATATATTCCTTTTTTCACTTTCTATTAAATTGTATGCCGTCCAGTAATTTTTACGAGCTTCCGGCAGAGATTGCACGGTAGTGTAATAACGACAACAAAACGAAAATAAATACAATTCAAAACGACAAACAATATTCGAGAAATAAACGTACATTCAGTGTACTGTAGGCCCTATATATAGTGATATCAGATGTTTCGGTCTCTGGTTTTGGAAATAATGTCGAGCGCCAGTGATAGTTCTAAAACTGTTGGATGGGAGCCCGGATAGCTATATAAGTAATGAACACACGTTCTGGGAACCAGGGCAAATATATAAAATAAATCAAAACTGTCCACGTAACAAATATAAATCCACATATTTGCAACGGTATAGGGACGTTATTTGCCATTTATAGTAATTGCTAATAATAGTAATCCAGAATAGTAGACTCTTTGCCCGATTTAAGTTTGTATACTTATTGACAGTCAAGTAATTGTTTCCTCAGAAAGTATTAATTAATTTTTATTTTCATAGCTACGCTACCCAAAGAGAGCAGAAGGCAGAACCGCCCACTGATATAGGCCCTGCTGCGAATCAAAATGAAAATTCTACGATGACAGGTAACAATGATTCAGACAGTTAACAAAAAGTTTTAGTTTGGATAAGATCAGCCGAGCAAGAGATGCTAACGAAGTTGTGTTATTTAACCGCGTACCGCAACGCAACGCATAAGCAGTCCTTGGAGCTTGGAATCAAATCTCTATGAATATTCTATTCATGTGGTCTTTGTGTTACAGACGCTAACGTTTCTTCGACGTATCAAGCAAATGTGATTAGGTTATAGCTGTAAACAAACTTATCACGGGAGACAGTCACTACAAACGTCACTTGACCATTATGACGACACTACCTGGCTAGTGGCTAGATACATCGAGGCAACTATAAATGTTTCTATACTTACATCGCTGAGCCGGTCGTGCGAGCTGTCGCGATGATCCTTGGGGGGATGCAGCCGTTCCGACGCTCTCCCACTGTCGTCACTCGTACCAGGGTCAACCTGTATACAACACAGACAAGTCTCTATTAGCAACGCACGCTTTGTACAACATACAACACAAGACCATCATGCAATGGGGATGCAGCCGTTCCGACGCTCTCCCACTGTCGTCACTCGTACCAGGGTCAACCTGTATACAACACAGACAAGTCTCTATTAGCAACGCACGCTTTGTACAACATACAACACAAGGCCATCATGCAATGGGGATGCAGCCGTTCCGACGCTCTCCCACTGTCGTCACTCGTACCAGGGTCAACCTGTATACAACACAGACAAGTCTCTATTAGCAACGCACGCTTTGTACAACATACAACACAAGGCCATCATGCAATGGGGATGCAGCCGTTCCGACGCTCTCCCACTGTCGTCACTCGTACCAGGGTCAACCTGTATACAACACAGACAAGTCTCTATTAGCAACGCACTCTTTGTACATCTGCACAAGATCATCCTCTGCGTTATTTCTGTTCGACAATTTATCATTAATTTTCATCTCTTTCTTAAAATAACTCTGGTTACAATACAATACATATTTTTTCGTCAAAATTCTCACGATTTGGCTCAGCTCAATGGGAATAAGCACTTTACCGTTGAGCCAAAAATGCGCCAAAACATGGCCGTTTACTGTTTAGTACAGGTGTAATAGTTGGCGCAACGGGATCAATCGAAGAGGTCGTTGGCGCAATGCACGGCTCCGCGCGGTGTCCTTGAAGGGTCGACCGTGACGTGAGCGTGTTTACGGGGCTACCTCGCAGACCACACCTTGGTTGGTTAGGCCTACTCTGTGCACGGCAGTCACGCAGCGCATCCAGACACAAGAACTGCACGTTGAACAATGCTGGGATTGTCATATTTCACTAAACGAGCGTCAATATTGAGAAGATTTTAGAACAGAGAATTAACATCAAAATTGGGGTATAGACCTAACATCGAAATTCGTGTTTCTTTTTAGTGGCGAAAAAAAGAACGAACAATCGAAAACTTTTATTTACCAGACAATATGTTATGTTTTTGTTTGGGCGATGTAGATATTAAAATCAGTACACGTAAAGTAATCTCTCGTGAAAAAGTCGAATTCCCAGTATTTTAAGCCATCCTGAATCAGCGCATTTTCAAACTTTTTCAAAAGAAGGTTAGGAGGCTACTTTGTGTGAATGAATATCACGATCATGGGACAAAATGGGGGGTATATTTATTAAATCGCTGAAATACAGTTTTTAACAAAGCTATGTAACTTCAACTATTCAAAAGCTGAATCCGAACCGAAACTGTCACACAACCACGAAAAACAGGAACTGAAGCGAAATTCAAAACGTTCATAAACAGGTTTTTCAGGTTGGAACGAATTTTGTACCGGAAACCTTTTTGCGTCCAAACGTGGATATCTGCAGATGCTCGAATAAAACCGCGTCCTTGTTTCTACTTCGATCGATTGATAATAATTACTATTAAACAAGGTAGTATCTCTACTGTCACGCAATCTAGAAGCTTTACGAACATTTTGTGGATGGCTAGACCACAAATAACCTCAACTCTTGAGTCAGTTCTTTTCATCACATTATTAATATAATATTTTAACCCGTTATAAGAGTTTATTAGACTATTAGTTAGATTATTGCTTTCAGTGAAAAAAAGAAAAGGAGAAACGTAAAACAAACCTTCAAAAAAGAAGAAAATACGTAGTCGTCAGCTGGTAATAAAGTTAATTACTACCACGATTATTAGTTTTTAACGCACCATTACTTTGTTGAGGAGGATAACGTTCGGCACGACTATATTTACAACAACTAGAGCGAACATAACAATACATACTGCTACTGCTGCAGTGTTTCTCCTCGACCCTAGCGAACGAAGTATGTCGTAAAAACTAAAAAGGTGCAGACAAGTGAAGTGTTAATTGTCTGCTCGGGACTACTTAGTGTAACTATATTACACACTTTAGAGCCAAGTGAACGGCAAACAACAGTGTTTACCCGACATCTTATTGTTGTTTAGCGCGGAGTGACGGATAACGACCAAGGAAAGGCGGTCGGAGTCCTAGAGAGATGTATATTGTCTATTCACTAGTGTATTGTCTATACCGATGAGCTCACAGCAATCATATCGCAATTAGTTGTCGAGAGGTCTTGACTTGCGTCACGTTGGCAACGCGAAAGAATCAATACCAACCTCAGAGATGAAACATCACTTACGTGGCCGGGGGGCAGCTCATCCTGTGGAGAGTCTATAGCGGTGTTCAGCCCCCCCCCCCCCCCGGACTTACACGCTCATCCACAAGTCGCGAAAGATAATTGGTTTTAAATATGCAAATTTAGATTAATGATTTTTTTATATTTCTCACATCAGAATCGGACTTTAAATTGCAAACAAATAATGATATCTATAACGTAAAGTTAGCGGTCATAATCACTTCAAAAACCATGTTGTGACATATAGGAGACACCCTAATGTGTTTTGTTTGCCTAGTGGCGTGCGGACATCTCTCGAGTGAGTAGGCCTACGCCACTGGACGGCCGTCAGTCAGTCACAGTGTCGATGACACGTGTCATGCCGACCCGTGCACGTGCACCGAGGTATCGGCACGTAGTCACACCCCGGCGAGATGTACCCTAATCCCCTTACATCGGTCATCGTCACCGCCCACTTCATCATTTGATTTGATGAGTTAGTGTTTAGCGCCGTACTCCACAACTATGACGTCCGGGGGTGATTGGAGGAAAGCGACAAGCAGGCGGGAGAAAATATTGAATAAAGGGGTAAATGGGTCGAAAGGGGAAAGAGAATGGGAGTTGTCTTTTTCGACTAGCAGAGTCACCGTGGACGAATACTACGAGCCTCGGCGGCGGGAGTATCACCTAAACCGGTATCAATCAAAAAAGGCTTGGACTGTGCACATTGTAATGAGACTGAAAGAAAAGTCCCACCACACTAATTGGCCAAGCAGGGCAATTATATCCCATATAATCATAACAATTTAAAATAAATTAATAAATAAATTGAACATAAGTATAATATTGGGAAATAGAGGATATCGGTCAAGATAATGATATGACTGCCGATGTCTACCCCCAGCGGGATAAAACTACCCTTTTCGACAGGCGTGTGCAAACCTGCCTCGGATTGGTAAATATTTATATGTTTTGAAGTTGGCCACCCTAATTTGCATGGCATCTACCTGTGACAGCGCCGCTACTTCCTCTGTGTCAACATACGACGAGACGAACTGATCTCCCCATCTACACAAATTATCTCCACGGATCTCCCAACACAGAATTTTTTTTTGTGAGAGAAAAAACCAAACGCGGTCCTAAAAAAAAACCCACAATATTCATTAATCTAGTCTTCCCAATCTTCCACAAAAACGACGCTACGCTCGACTGCATGTCCACCTCGTAAGTCATAATGACATGCACGGGAACGTCAAGCGATGCGAAGAACCAACAAGTGACGGCCAAACGTGAGCGCGCGAGATGCGACGACAGTGCCATCTATCGCACGTTCTCCACACTACGTCCGCGCCCCCATCTAGCGGCGACACCCAACACTACTTGCAGCCAGTGATTTCGTTCGAATACGTGTTTACAACATTTGCTCACCTGTTAGTGTTTTTTTCTTTCTGTCGTTGGTATTAACTCGCCGCAAAATGATGGATGAACGTTCGAAAACACTGGGAAATGAAAACGGCCGAATTAGAGAGGACTTGTGCAACCGCTCCGCATTTGGGCAATTTGTGACGGCTCTGGTCGAGGCCTGTGAACACGGCCATTATATCCCGAGAGCTAATAATAATTTATTATGATGTTTTTTATCGGGCATGTAGGAGAACAAAAAACAAACCCGTCGACCGGCTCGGGACCGAATAATACTCCAATAGTGCGATAGCCCTGTGCCCGTATGGGAGAGAACTTTGCGTTCGGATATTTATAGACGCAAGTTATAACTAACTGAACTGCCTCCCGCGTGTTTCAGTAAGTGGGGCAAGTTAGGTACTAATAGTATATGCTCAACCTTGCCTTTTCGTGTTCGCATTTTATCGCCGTCGGAACGATTAGATTAACACGCCGAAATAGACACTCAACTTCCGTTAGCTAAACGAGGTTTAACGTATACGTCGTCTGTAGTAGAAGTCGTCAACTTTGAAGGGTGGATCAGACAGAGCCTTATGGCACTAAGGGTTCTGGTTTCGAGTCCCGCACAAGGCATGATTTCATCCTCGTCTCCTACGTGCTATGAGTAGCAAGTCTGCATCTGCGTCGATAGATTAGTTTGAAACATTCTTCCCCGTTTTCTGAGTGAATTCTGACAGTCGCTTACTTGACCTACATATGAAATGCAAAATTCCCTGCTCTAGAATATGAATATGTTAGCGTACAGCCCAACTTTGTATTATAAACAAGAAGTATAATAAGAACGCTTCAGTGTGGGTGCATTGCAGAGCACGTTTCCCTTATCACTATCGGTTACCGGTAGGCCTAATAAGAAATTAATGAACTTGCCAAGGTCAATACATCAATACTAATTACTTGGAGTGTTCCACCTAACCTATATAACTAATACACACAAGTCAGTAAGAATTTGAAGGAGAAGCCAACCCTACACGATGTAGGTTAAGGGAGGCCAGAGGGGATTGGAAAGATAGCCAGACGTTACGTCTACAGTTCGGATTGATCCGTAAAACAGTTGCAACTGCACTCTTTCCATTCAGCCGCTCAACAACGGATCTCTGCGCTATAAGGCTTTCCAAAGACCACGGTTCGATTCCATCACACCGGCAAGTGATAGCAAGGATTGGCAGGAAAGTCAAACGTTGTCTGTCTACAGCTCCGATTGATCCGTAAAACAGCTGCAACTGCACTCTTTCCATTCAGCCGCTCAACAACGGATCTCGGTGCTATAAGGCTTTCAAAAGACCACGGGTTCGATTCCCTCACCACGGCAAGTGATAAGCAAGGATTGGCAGGAAAGTCAAACGTTGTCTGTCGACAGCTCCGATTGATCCGTAAAATAGCTGCAACTTCAACTCTTTCCATTCAGCCGCTCAACAACGGATCTGGGTGCTATAAGGCTTTCCAAAGACCAGGGCTCGATTCCCTCACACCGGCAAGTGATAAGCAAGGATTGGCAGGAAGCCAGACGTTGTCTCTCTACAGTTCGGATTGATCCGTAAAACAGCTGCAACTTCACTATTTCCATTCAGGCGCTCAACAACGGATCTGGGTGCTATAAGGCTTTCCAAAGACCAGGGTTCGATTCCCTCACACTGGCAAGTGATAGCAAGGATTGGCAGGAAAGCCAGACGTTGTCTGTCTACAGCTCCGATTGATCCGTAAAATAGCTGCAACTTCAACTCTTTCCATTCAGCCGCTCAACAACGGATCTCGGAGCTAAAACTACTACTTGTATTGCAATTATTCATAGTCATCACCCAGGGGCAAGGTTTATGTTTATGTAAAATAACATACATAAAGCAAATTGGTAATGAATACTAATAAGACATGTTTTTTTTTTTTAGCATTAAAAGATAATTCATTTGGCATTACATTTTTAAAAAAACTAGCATTCATTAGCATATATAATTAAATAAATCAGTAAACACATTAATTTGAGTCTAGTATTCTTGACTTTCATACAATTGCACTAGGTACAAGACAATATAGAACTGAACTGGAAAACAAATTACACGTGCCTATAAAACACTACTCACTCACTAATGTTTGTTATTTTTCCTGCTATGTAATTTCTCCTATTTGTAAATATAAGTTTTATAAGTGAATGGAGAAATATGATACAAAAATGAAACCAGCAATCGCGTGGAAGCCAACAGTATTGCGTTCTATCAATGTACCGCGTGCTATCAATGTATATCACGTACCGAGCCAATCAGTAAAAAGTACCGTGTGCTATCAATGTACCGTGTGCTATCAATGTATCACGTACCGAGCCAATCGGTAAAAAGTACCGTGTGCTATCAATGTACCGCGTGCTATCAATGTATCACGTACCGAGCCAATCGGTAAAGAGTAACGTGTGCTATCAATGTACCGTGTGCTATCAATGTACCGTGTGCTATCAATGGTCCGTGTGCTATCAATGTATCACCGAGCCAATCGGTAAAAAGTAACGTGTGCTATCAATGTACCGTGTGCTATCAATGTACCGTGTGCTATCAATGGTCCGTGTGCTATCAATGTATCAACGAGCTAATCGGTACAAAGTACCGTGTGCTATCAATGTACCGTGTGCTATCAATGTACCGTGTGCTATCAATGGTCCGTGTGCTATCAATGTATCACCGAGCCAATCGGTAAAAAGTAACGTGTGCTATCAATGTACCGTGTGCTATCAATGTACCGCGTGCTATCAATGTATCACGTACCGAGCCAATCGGTAAAAAGTAACGTGTGCTATCAATGTATCAACGAGCTAATCGGTACAAAGTACCGTGTGCTATCAATGTATCAACGAGCTAATCGGTACAAAGTACCGTGTGCTATCAATGTACCGTGTGCTATCAATGTATCACCGAGCCAATCGGTACAAAGTACCGTGTGCTATCAATGTACCGAGTGCTATCAATGTATCACCGAGCCAATCGGTAAAAAGTACCGTGTGCTATCAATGTATCACCGAGCCAATCGGTACAATGTACCGTGTGCTATCAATGTACCGTGTGCTATCAATGGTCCGTGTGCTATCAATGTATCACCGAGCCAATCGGTAAAAAGTACTGTGTGCTATCAATGTACCGTGTGCTATCAATGTACCGTGTGCTATCAATGTACCGTGTGCTATCAATGCACCGTGTGCTATCAATGTACCATGTGGTCAATGTACCGTGTGCTATCAATGTATCACCGAGCCAATCGGTAGAAAGTAAACAAACTAAAATGCAAACGTGGGAACGGTTATGTTTTATTAATTTAAATCTACGACAACCGACAAAAAACAACACGTGTTCGGAAAGCTAATAATAGGAAATCAACTTGTCTTATAAACTAAACACGTCACATAATAATAATACTTGGAAACTACGCGAAGAGTTTCTCAAAAACGATTTACATAACTCAGCCGACTACACATAAGGTGACAGCCAACGAATTATGTCCGTGTAATAATCTGCTATCTTGCTAAAACTTTGTTGGGAAAATGCCAATGCCGAGTTTTATACAAAACAACCAACTAACCGATGAGGAAATATTAGAATGGCTATAAATAACGTGCGAGCGCCGATCGATAATTTAAAAAGTATGAAATTGCCCCGACCTGTCTTGTGATGTGGATGAATGAATGTATAGAGGTCACATCTGTGTCTGTTGGGTTATAGCGTGGTGGGGGTGTGACACGGCTCTAATTGACATTCTGTCACGTTGATATACAGTTGACCCCTCCCTCGCTCGCTTACACGTTTGGACATGCCAATATCCGACCGCGTGGTCTGACTTGTTAATTTTAATGGAACACGTCTTGGAGCATTGCTGCTGCTAAATAGGGTCTGGGTTTATTGACACCGCAAACAGATGCACTATTATCGCATCGTTTTCGCTTAACTGTAATTTATTTATTTATTAATTTATTTATTTATTTAATGTCTATCCTATTCAGTTATAAAAACTGATTTACAAAGGACCTTAAACAAATCTAGGCTATGCAAACAATTAATAATGATGAAATCATAAAATAAGAAAATAACATGATACCCTCCCCCTAACAACCATCTTCACCGCGTCTATGAAGATCTATAACCATAATTTTGCGCACTTACACTCATCTCGAAAAACAATCGTAAGAATATAGGCCCTCCCTACTCTAGTGATTTCATCAAAGATTTGATTTCATATAAACAATCGCCTCTAGGGCCATTTTCTGTAACTTCCTATCCTCTATCCTGCAATGAATTCTGCCTGAATTCGAAACTTTTCGATCAAAATTACATTTCTTTTACACTGCTCCAGCCAACGCCTTTCAGAATCATTCAAATCTGCCCAGTCCAAGTTCCCTGCAGAAGCTGTAAGCTGTAAACCACGATTCGACCCGAGTCCTGTATAGCCGGCGGGGGTGTCACCGCTACATTATTGACGATGTATACAAGACCGCTATAGGTTGCATTACGCTCCACTCGCTCGTAATCTTCGTTTTGTCCGACCAGGGGTATAAAAACAACAAGACAAGGTGGAAGAGCCACGCAAGACTTCTACACGAACCCTATCGGCAGTACAGCTCACTCTAAGTGCTAAATCGCGAAAACTGAAAATCGCATTAATGCCGGTGCCGAAGGGTGTCTACCTGTGTGTCTATCTGTCCGTCAACTGCCTATCTATATGTGTGTGCATGTCTGTATGTCTGTCTGTCCGTCTGTCTATATATCTGTGTCTGCATGTATGTCTGTCTGTCTATCGTCTGTCTGTCTGTCTGCATGTCTGTCTGTATGTCTGTCTGTCTAGCTGTCACGGAAATTGCAACATGGTTACAGTTCCAAACAGAGGCCACTGTCTTTCAGTCTCGACGCAAATCGTCCGATTCAGATCAGTAATACGACCAACCACAACAGATTCCTATCTAATGTACGTCAGCGCGGTCTAGATTTCTATCATTTCAGTAATGCACTTCATTCATTGTCCTCTTCAGCACATCAGTTTTATTACTATAAATAAATGTAATAACTATAAAAATATAAAATAAACAAATGAACCGCAAGGTCTAGTCCACTGCATGGCAGACCTGCTCCTCATTCCTCAATATTCATTAGACCTAACGTACACCAAGAATAGTTCAAATGCGAAACAAGCCTAGAAATATGGAATAAATAATACATAAATGATGTACATTACATTTTTTCGAAAGTGGCTCGCCCAGCGCGTGATAAGACGGACATATTTTATAAAATGTAGCGGGGAATATTATTTACGTTATTGTGGGGAGAATATTATGAATTTGTGAAATAGACAATTGAGTAAAACCTTTAAAAATGTTACTTCACGTAAATAATAGTAAAACAATGAAATACCTACTTATTTGTCTAACTGCCGCCTAAAATAGCATATTATTAATCTGGCTCACCCTATCTTGTCCGCAGACCTATCGGACAAGGTGATAACGTGTAATCCAAGATTGTAAGCTGGGGTGGATTGGTTAGATCAGATTTCCTTGAGGTGGGGCAGACGAGCTTGTGATCCGAACTGATCGGATCAGGTTCGTGTAATATAAACACACCCCTACATCACGTGCTATCAACGACTTATACAAGGACATCCTCAGGACATCCCCAGATGCTGGGGAAGGACTTGCTTTTTACTGCCGTGTGTCTTCGTGCGTTGCCTGCCGGTATAGCCTGTGTATGTGAGGAAGTGAGTCGTCTTAATCTAATGTATTTATTTATTTTCCTATTCAGTTATAAAACTAACTTACAACTGATGATCGAGTGACGACAGCATCAACTATACAAACAATACAAAGAAAACGACAATAAAACACCAAAGAAAAAACAGAAAGATTCAAAGAAAAGAAACAGACAGAAAAATAGAGATACGAAAGAAATTAAATATATAATATAATATGTGAAGTCGCTCAGAGCAGCCTTGTGCAATGGTGACGTCGTAGGTAAATGCTATTTATCCTCGGGTATTTGCCAACCAACCAAATGTCAGTATTTGAAAAAGCCACGCCCGCTGATTGGCTCCAACACAGTCGTCTATGACGTCAACAGTAACAAGGTTGCTGTGGAACCACTTTATACAAGTGTGTCCAGTGGTTTAGCGATCGGGCAGTTTGAGACATCGGTTAGCCCAGCACCCGACATCTATACTTGTAATAGGTAAGTGATGAGGGGTTTTAAAAGAAACCGGTTGGTTGGTGCATGGTAAGGTAATACACACATACACGCTTACGGCGGGCATGCTTATACGGAAGCAACAATGAGGTCGGGATAAAGTACAACAAAGTGGGTGGGGGTGGGGGGTGACTGACCTGTAGAGGGGTGGCCCCTATGTGGTGGTTGTTCCGCTGGCCGGTGTCGACCTTGGGTTTCTCGTCCGTCAGAGCGACCTTGGCTGCCACGTTGTTCTTCCCCGTGTGTTTCATCATAGTCTGAGAACAACACAAGGACATTATTAGACACAATAAGACATATACACATACGGGACGGGGCTTCATAGTGAGAACAAGACAAGACAGACGTTAGGAACAATAATAGGATATATCACATTACTAAGCCAATGGTTTAGCCGCGGTCGCTTAGCCGGTTCCCATACGAACACCGAAGTTAAGCACCCTCAGGCTAGGTCAGGAGGTGGATGGGTAACCACTCTCCTCTGAAACACTAGTTACCGCTGGTTAGAGCGGATTGGCGGGTTCGAAAGCTTGTGTAACAGCTTCGTTCTCCTCGTCAACTGCTCGGCACAGTCCAGGTTAGTGAAGGAACCTATATGACTGGTCAAAGTTACACCGTCCTTTCGGATGGGACGTAAAGCCGATGGTCCCCTTGGTACTTTTCGACAGGAGTAGGCTACGTGCCGGTACTAGGCTTCCCCTCCTACCTTCCTCATTATCATTCATCAGCCATCAGTCATCAGGCTAAAGAGGGCATTGTGCCCTACACTGGACTTAATTACAATAAAGTAAAGTAAAAAGTATCACCTTACTATCAACATATTTTCCGACGTATATGATAACATATAACATTTTAAAAACAACTCCATTCAGCAATGTATTGTAAACATGCATATCGTGATTTGTTTTAGATATTCTTTTATAATTTGGCCCGTCAAATCACATTACGTTACTTATCGGGCACAATAACTATAATCTTGTCGCTATCTTCCCTTCTTCACTAGGTATCTGTAGATTTAGAAGAATCCATCGTAGATAAAACAAGAGCATTCAGAAAATCCTCCGCACGCACTGAAGGATATGTATCTTGACGCGCTGAACAACAGTTTAGCTTCGAGTGGGACTCGAGCGGCGCGGGGAACAATGGCTCAGCAAACATTGCATCGACACTTGAGCGCTGCGGTCCTGAGAGGGGATGATGATAGCGCGGCCCTGCATGTGTGATGATCTCTACGCGCGGTGGGGAGGAGGGGGGGGGGGGGGGGGGGGAGGGGCTTGAAGGGGCTGTATCGTCGTCGCGATCAGTCTCACTGCGTATACACTCGAGGGCATCATATATGGGGAGGTATCGTCGCGATGAGCCACGCTGTATCGCGACGCAAAGTTGGTCTTTGGAGAGGTATTTTGACCCTGGTGAAGAACTCTATAATTTTCTAATGTCGCCGAGTAAATATACAATTGATGTCCCAGATGGTATTATTACATTACATTACCAGATGGCATTACAATTTATAGTTCTAGTTGAGAATATTGTTTTCATACTATCGAAAAATACAAAATATTTTTTGTTTTCTATTGGTATGCACAATTTAAACACAACATTTAAGCTACACATTCCTTCTAAGAACGCCGCACGCGCACATCACATCGCAATAATGCACCAGCCACACGTTCGTCCTTAGACCTAAACACTAAATATTATGAAAATAGTGTTGAATACATCGCATTATGAAGGTGTTACTACGAAATGTTCATCACGTTTACAAACGAAATTATATACTTAATTATTGTTAACCGGCAGAATATACAAACATTTTTAAACTTTGTCGCGCACGTTTCAAAACTACAGTTCGTTTATTTCGCAGTTGGACAGGCCCGAGGGCATAGATTCGGGTAGCGTTTGTACCAACCTCTGACCAAAGTACGGGTTTCCCTCCCTCTCGCTCGACCGTAATTACCTGCGACCGGCGAGCCTTGCACTATCTTACCTATTAATCATGATGATCTGTCACAACAAAAGTCATCTTGTAGGAAAAAAGACTTTTTTAGGAATTATACGGATATTTCATGATCGCATTAAACAGCGTTAAACAGCTTGAAATTATGTAATCAGTTGTTTTTTATTTGTCTTTCTATGACGAAAACAACCAGACTTAATATATAAGCAAACAATATTATAATCTTACATTAAAAAAAAAGAGTATGAAAGTAGCAAATAGTCAAATAATACTCAAAATAATTATAAATTGTATTATACTGATTAAAAATGTGACGTCGATTGATTTGGATTCTTGAATACGAAGATGTTGGCTACCAACAATAAATTTATGTGCGGCGAGAAGAAAACTCGCAAATCTGGATTTTCCTTTATGGGATGTGAGCACAATAATAAGGGAATTACCCCAGAATGATGCCCGTGTATTCATATGCGAATGCACTCATTGTGCTCCGTCGACTTGCATCGTTGACATCGTCATGGCACACAACCGGGATACTTCTCCAGCGTGTTATATCCAAAATAACGACAATGGGCCAAACCGTATACTTTGTAGTAAAGAACGTGCAATGATTGTCCGTATTTACGGCAAGTTACGCCTTGAGGATCAAGAGTTAAGTGTTATTGACGCTATGAACAAAGTTAGTGAGTTGTGTGGGGTGGGTGTGTCCACTGTCCGCCGTCTGCGTAAGGAGTTTCATACAAATGAGGGGATTTTCGTGACTCCACGAAAGAAGCGCAAACCACAGAACCGACGCGAGTTACGTAAGCAAGTAATAAACCCTGCAGACGGTTTCACGCGTAATGCAGTGCGGATCAAAGTGCACGATATGTTCCGGCAAAATATTGCACCGACAATCAACAAAGTGTGGGCGGCTGTGAAAGAAGATCCCCAATTGGTTGATCTGTCGAGAAGCACAGTCTACAACGTATTGAAGAGTCTGGGCTTCCGATACGGTAAGAAGAAACGCCGGTCTGTGTTAATCGAGCGCCCCGAGATCCAGCTTGCTCGCCGTCGTTACCTGCGCGCTATCAAGCAAGCGCGTCGCGACGGTAAGAAGGCATATTACCTCGACGAGACGTGGGTGAACGCCGGACACACCCTGTCCAGGGAGTGGGTAGATACGACAGTGACCAGCTGCAAGGACGCCTTCCTTCGAGGCCTCTCCACAGGGCTGAAAGCGCCATCAGGGAAGGGCAAGCGACTTGTCATTCTACACATCGGCAGTGAAGACGGTTTTGTGGAGGGCGCCGATATGGTGTTTGAAGCTAAGAAGGGCGACGGCGACTACCACGACGAGATGGACGGCGATCGTTTCGAAGCGTGGTGGGCGACGACTCTCCCTAAGCTGGAGCCGAACTCGGTAATCATCATGGACAATGCGCCGTACCACACTGTGCAAGTGGAAAAGTTCCCACTAAAATCGTGGAGGAAAAATTTGCTTCAAGAATGGCTCACCGCGAAGAATGTTCAGTTTGATCTGAAGATGACGAAGGCTGAGTTAATGGAGATAATAACTCCACTAAAGCCTCAGTTCAAAACGTATCGCGTGGACGAGGCAGCAAAAGTGGCAGCCCACGAAGTAATAAGGTTGCCACCCTATCACTGCGAGCTCAACCCCATTGAGCTTGTGTGGGCGCAGGTGAAGAGGTACGTTGCTGCTCGTAACACGACGTTCAAGCTGGCCGACGTCAAGAGGCTCGTGTTAGAGGCATTCGCGAGGATCAACGATGGCACATTATGGAGCACGGGGATCGACGGTGACATCCCTGAATCTCGACTGTGGCATAATTGTGTACGGCATGTGCTCAAAGAAGAAGATACCATGTGGGCAATCGACGGAATCACCGATCACATCGTCGATCGCATGGTAATCACCCTCGGGCCAGACTCTTCAAGTAGCGACACGGACACCTCTGATGAATGGAATAGCAGCGAAGGCGACGATTCATGAAGATACGGATAAAACAACAAACAGCTCTTTTAAGAGCTACACAATTGTTTATTTGATTACATTCCTGCTTGGTTAATGAAACGCAGTAATTATTCAAATCATCGATTGATTGTTGTTACAAACGCCAATACTCTTCGAGCGATCAAGAATCCAAATCATGAAATTATCTGTAAACATCGATTATACAATTCGTTTTTCAACCAAAATAACAGTTAATACTTTTTATCATTATGAAATGAAAATATAATTTTAGTTTAATTTACGTAATAGTACCGCCAATCATAATACTTCAAGTTACTAATTGTGTGTCAGTTTTATTGTACTAGATTATTGCCTTACGTATAAAATATAAATGCAATTTAAAAAATGTGGTAATGTAATTTGAAGCCGTTTTATGAAAGAAAATCCACATTTACGTTGGCATTAATTTCCACATCTAATTGTAATTAAAATGTTAGATATAGAGCAGTAGGTCTTCTGATTGTCTTTGTAAAACTACTGTTTCTTCTAATCCACGAAAAAACATTATCTACTAATATCAATTCATTAGTAGGCCTACATAATGGTTGTGTACATCATAGAAAGACTAATACCAAAAAACACTGATTATGTAATTTCCAGCTCTTTAGCGCAATGTAGAAATATCAACGATGGCGCAGCATATAATTAAGAAAAAAGTGTTGTTCTAAATTCTATATGACATTTCTTGTGACAGGTCATCAGGATTAATAGGTAAGATTATGAATAGCTCGCCGATCAAAGGTATTTGCGGTCGACGGGTCGAGGGAAGGAATGTCGGAGGGTTTGGCCAAACGATCCAACTTTCAGACCTCGAAAATATCGGTGTGTCCAACTGGGGGTTGTATATTTGTTGTACAAACTCGGTTGTTTTAAAACAATAGGTAGGCACGTTAATTTCACACGGTACTATAATTTACCATTGGCGCACGCGTGACTTGGAACTGCATGGTCGTGTGTAGTGGATACACTTAAGGCACTTAACACTTAGATAACACTAAGTAGCTATTTAACGTAGTCGTACACGAGGTAGTCTACGCCTCTACAACTAACATCAATGCACGGTTTGCGGTTGCGATCTGTCGGCAGATCGAAACCTTGGTAGAAGGAATGCGAAAGGGAATTTAGAATATTTCTTGTTATTGTTTTCGTGCAGTGCGTTTTAGTTCAGTATTGGTTACTTTCATAGTGTATTAATTAATTTAATACACAGATTCATTTTTTTGTCGCTAAATGAGAATACCATTATTCCCATTGTCAGTAAATTAACATCAACTTATACAAAAGGTTTGAAGAGGTGTTTTCATAATTCATTAATGTTCAGTGTGCTGTGGGGAGTGGGGGGGGGGGGGAGGAAGGGGGTCAGATATTAACACCAATCAGAACTGACCATGTAATAAATATTTACACACGTTACGAGAGGCGACATTATTTTCCACATGGTAATTGGTAATAAGAGCAACGTTTTCTCTGTTTTGTGCAAGTGAAGTTTGTAACCACTGAACCACCATACAACTATTTGCAGAGCTACCCAAACAATTAACCCAGAAGAACGGATGTTTAATGAGACGTTTAGCATACCGACAATTTTCTCCCATACCACGCGAAACAGATCGTGCAAACATCCATCACTGATCTTGACGAATGGATTATAGCAAATCAGGACTACAATAAAGCCGTCAATGAGCATTTAGCACTTGACTCTGCATGACATCTGTCTTCGCCCACACCAACATCAACCCATGACGCCGCTGAAGCTCATTGCCAGCTCGTACAACACATGGTCACGACCTCTAGTCCTGTACACTTTAGGCTGGTGTCACACTATGCGTTGCTGACGCTCCTACAAAAGCGGATGCCTCTACATGTCACACTATACTGCGGTAGCAGGATAGCACGTTGATTAAAATCCGAAGAATGGCAGATAAAATTAAGTGAGAACACATAGCTCTGTGCATGGGTGTCCGCAGGGGTGGCAAGGGGGCAATAAGCGGTGTGCTCATAAAAACATGAATTAAATTTAAATTTAACCATGTTTAGAATAGTTTTATCTGTTCTGAAATAAAATTGGGAAATGTTCCATTTTAAAATAAAATAAATAATAATAATAATAATGATAGTAAAAATAATAATAATAATAATAATAATAATAATAATAATAAAAATAATAATAATAATAATAATAATAATAATAATAATAATAACAATAATAATAACAATAATAATAATAACAATAATAACAATAATAATAATAATAATAATAATAGCTCTGTGCATGGGTGTCCGCAGGGGTGGCAAGGGGGCAATAAGCGGTGTGCTCATAAAAACATGAATTAAATTTAAATTTAACCATGTTTAGAATAGTTTTATCTGTTCTGAAATAAAATTGGGAAATGTTCCATTTTAAAATAAAATAAATAATAATAATAATAATGATTTACTACAAGAAGACATAAAGGGAAGTACCAGTATCCATTACTTTGTATATAAATAGAAGTTTAATTTTGTCGGCTTACATTTTGGTCCAGGGCCTTGCTTGAGAAGCATAGGAACAGTTGAATTTGGTGTTGATTTTGACAGATTGAAGCTGGATCTGGACACGTCAAGGTCTTGTTTTTATAATTTGATTCGATAATATTGTAACTAGATATATGTTTTACGGTTGTATGTAAGCACTTTTTATTTGTTTCCAGAATTAAGAAGATTTCGTCTTCAAAATATGTGAAATTTGAAACTGTCATTCAACTCCAACTCAGCGCCTTGTAATTGCGTGTGTTATTAATTGACGGGACACGGCCAAGTTGTGAGTGTAAAGAAAAGTGTGACATTAAGTGCTTTGATTTCTTTGAAAACAATATTAACTTTCTGTGACAAAGAACTTACTTTGACAGGACAATGAACATTTGACATTTAGTAAATAAACAAACAGATTATGGATGCTTCTGATGTATTATCGCAACAGACCACCAAATCTGGAAGAGTGAGACAGCGTATCAAATGGACTGATAATATGAACATTTGTGTGATGCGCAACTACTATAGAATTACGTTATTAGAAAATAGATTAGTTGGATATCGACAAGAACTGCACCGAGCGTTTACACGTGAATACCCATTAGTAGATGTAACCGAACAAAGAGTAGCAGACCAAAGGAGAATAATTGTAAGTAATGGTATGCTACCATTTAATCTATTGAACGTAATAAGACATGAAGTAGAGGAAGAACTACAAATGGATCAAGAAAATGAAGAGGATTTGGCGAACGAGGAGCACATCATGGAAGCATCAAGAAACGATGACCATCTACGACAAGAATTAATCGAACAAGTAGATCTACCAGAAGCTCAGAACACACAAGAGGTACATCATCAACATCTACCTATAAATAACATTGAACAAGAAGAGAATACAAGAGGGAACACACAAGAAATAGACGAGTTAAAGAACATATTACATTTAGCTTTTGAAAACGCTTTGTCAGAATTTGCACATATAGAACCGAACAAGAGACCTAGAATTCCTAAACCTAAACAGTCTAAGCAAATGGACATAGTAATGCACGTAATGAACGCACATATATTGTTAGATTACGCGAAGAAAGAATTGTCGTTTGAGGAAGTGCATGCAGCAATATATTGTGGAGCCGTAGCAGTGGTCAGACAATTAGGATTAAAAATAAAGTTGCTACATTCTCAGAACATAAAAACAAATAAGACTCCAAAGTGGGAACGAAGATTAGTAAAACGGATCAACGAGTTAAGGAGAGATATTGGGAGATTAGAACAATTCAGGATGGGTAATAGATCTAAAAAGATATTACAATATTGCCAACACATATTTGAAAGGTTTAAAATCCATACTATACATGAAACACCGAACGAGGCTACAAACGAATATTTGGATACTCTAAAGCAAAAATTAAGTGCATTAGCCAAAAGACTACGAAGATATAAAGAGTGTAGTGATAGAAAAGAACAAAACGAAATGTTTAAAGAAAAAGAAAAAGAATTCCATCAGCAAATTAACAATAAAGAAGAAATAGTAGGAAATGGTATACCATCGAAGACAGAGATAGAGCAGTTTTGGGGTGGGATATGGAGTAACCCATTAATGCACAATCACAATGCAACATGGATTCAAGAAGAAATTGAGGCAATGAGTGATATCGAAGAAATGACATTTGATGGCATCAGTGTAAATGATATAAAATCAACGATACGAAATACTCATAATTGGAAAGCACCCGGTAACGATAACATTCAAAATTTTTGGTACAAGAAGTTTTCTAACATGCACACCCAGATTGCTAAATGTCTTAATGAATTTATATTAGGAGACAAGGATTTACCAGATTTCTTTACTGAAGGAATAACATTTCTTAAACCAAAAGATAATGACACCAAAAATCCAAGTAAATATAGACCAATTACATGCTTACCTACTATATACAAAATCTTGACATCGTGCATAACAAATAAAATATATAGTCACTGCGAAGAACACAATATATTAGCTGAAGAACAAAAGGGATGTCGTAAATTGTCGCAAGGGTGTAAGGAACAATTAATTATCGATTCTGTTGTAATGAACCAAGCTTTCAACAAGAAGAGAAACATTCACGTTAGCTATATTGATTACAAGAAAGCGTATGATTCGTCACCACATTCGTGGCTAATACAGATACTGGAAATTTATAAAGTAAACCCATTGATAGTAAACTTTTTGCGGACAGCGATGACGAGTTGGAAAACAACATTAAAGTTAAACGTAGGCAAAGAGCAGATATGTACTGACCCAGTTAACATCCGACGAGGTATTTTTCAAGGTGACTCGTTTAGTGCGTTATGGTTTTGTCTTTCATTAAATCCATTATCTCATATACTAAACAAATCTACACATGGTTTCAAGATAAAGGATGGTAATACGGTTTGCCACACACTTTCACATCTATTCTACATGGACGATCTCAAGCTATATGCTTTAAATGCGACACACATGACGAATCTTCTTAACTCAACGTTAGAATTCAGTAGAGATATATGTATGGATTTTGGAATTGATAAATGTAAGTCACTTCATGTCATCAAAGGAAAGATAACGAAATTAGAAGAGTTTGAAATTGACGAAGACAACCGGATTGGAGTAATGGACGAAGAAGACGTATACAAATATCTAGGATTTGCGCAGGCTAAACGAATTGATCATAAACTGATGAAAAGTAAACTAATTTCTGCTTACAAGAAACGAATAGGATCCATTTTAAAAACACAACTAAATGGTAAAAACAAGATCAAAGCAATTAACACTTATGCTATACCGGTCCTTACATATTCATTTGGAATTATTAACTGGACACAGACAGAACTTCATGCCCTAGAAATTCTAACCCGCACAACATTCACTAAATACAGAAGTCATCACCCTAAGTCAGCAATAGAACGAGTGACTCTACCTAGAGAAAAAGGAGGAAGAGGCTTGATTGATTTAAACAATTTATATTATAAACAAATTGAAATTCTAAGAAAGTACTTTTATACAAAATGCCCACATTCACAACTTCATAGAGCTATAGTATCGGCAGACAAGTCGCTTTCTCCCCTCAATTTAAATGACGGAAATTTAAACTTGCTTCAAAAACTAAATTCTGACACAGCAAAAGAGATCAGAATATCAGAAAAGACGTTACATAGCAGACATTATAAAGAACTTCTTAAGGATAACGTCGATAGGGTAGCATCGAACAAATGGTTAACGTCCGGGGACATTTTCAGCGAAACAGAGGGATTTATGATCGCTATTCAAGATAAAGTAATCAATACTAACAATTACAAAAAATACATACTGAAAGACGTCACAGTGCAAGATAAATGTAGAAAATGTAATATGAACGGCGAAACAATTGAACATATCGTATCTGGGTGCAAAATGCTTTGTCAAACAGATTATCTTCATAGGCATAACCAAGTTGCAAACATTGTACATCAAAAATTAGCCATGAAGTATAAACTTATAAACACAACCACTGCATATTACAAATACAAGCCTGAAAAGGTATTAGATAGTAAAGACTACAAATTATATTACGACCGGGCAGTTATAACAGACCAAACCATACATCACAATAGACCGGATATTATATTTATTGACAAGAAGAAACAAGAAACGATTTTAATTGATGTTGCCGTCCCTTTATGCCACAATGTAGAGACAACTTGGCGGGAAAAGATAAACAGATATAAGGAATTGTCTATTGAAATAAAAAGGTTGTGGAAGCAGAATAATGTAACTGTTATACCGTTAATTATATCAGCAAATGGCATTGTTCCACGTAAACTCCATGACAGTATTAAACTAATTGGTCTCCAACCGAACATATACATCGAGATGCAAAAAGCAATTATTTTGAACACGTGTAGGATAGTGCGAAAATTTTTGAACTAAGAAGAATGAAGACTTCAAGAAATTCTCCATCCCGATGGTGGTTTTCGTGGTTTCCACCGTACAAAGAGCGAATGCTGGGATGAGTACAAATCGGCCACGACCGTACAAAGCATCCACAATTCGGTTTGGAAAAAATAATGTGGACAATGATATATTAAGTAGTATAGCCAAATGTGGGCATTTGAGAAGCAGAAGAAGAAGAAGAACAAGAAGAAGAACAAGAACAAGAAGAAGAAGTAGAAGAAGATATATTTAGTAGTTCTAAGTAGATTTTAATAAGGTAAACACATGGAAATACTTGACATTTGTGTCCGTACAACATGTTTATGCCGGTTTTGACCGAGTTTGTATGTATTGCAACAATAAAATAATAATAATAATAATAATAATAATAATAATAATAATAATAACAATAATAATAATAATGATAATAATAATAATAATTCATTTCACTTCATTTCATTTCATTGACACAAAAATACATATATACTCATTTTGGCATAAGACCACCATGAGCACTTTGCTCGCTTGGTGGTAAGCTCACAATGTCATTAAAACAATATGTATTTGCTGTGCCGCCGCCTAATAACCATATACATATACACACAACTAAAAACTAAAACATTTAAAATGTAAAACTACAAATAGATATTAAAACAACATTTGCATCACTCAATTAAAAAAGTATCTGTTGATTCGATTTGCTTTAAACATCCCTAGCTTTCACTTTGAAATTACTTAGAGTCATCCTAGCATTAAAGTCAGGCATTAACTTAACCATTATGTTAAAAAGAGTTGGTCCTCTGTATGACAGTTGATTGCGCGCATTTGACATTTCAAACTATGGGACATTAATTTTATACAATATAGCTTTTGTCTTGTAATAGAGGAACTGCCCACTGGTTTAATAATAATAATAATAATAATAATAATAATAATAATAATAATAATAATAATAATAATAATAATAATAATAATAATAATAATAGTAATAATAATAATAAGTTTTCTTATTCGATTATAAATTATACAAATTAACATAACAATGGTTCATCTATACAAAAAGCCACAAAGCACTTATACAGGCTTAACTGTGGCTTAAACATAAACATACAATTCAAAAGACTAAACGATAGTGACAGGACGTAAGTAAAAAATATACCTCGTTATACAAAAACTGAAAACACAGAAAGAAAGGTTTACAAAAAATGGAAACAAATATATTTAACGAAAAGTAAACAAGAAATGAAATGAACTTGTCCACATCAAACATTGTGGAAAACAGTACAAACAACTAGCTAACGCTCCGTTACAACCGCACAGTGTGACACCTTGCATTTAACTACGTGTGTTGTCGCTCAAATCCCGCTGTCCGCTCGTCCGTCTACGCGGCAGCATGCTGCGGTAGCATCCGTTGGGTGCGTTGGCAACGCACAAGTGTGACACCTCGCATTTAAAAGCGTGTGCTGTCACCATCCCTCAAAAGCGTTCCGCTCTTGCAGGACCGTTAGCAACGCATAGTGTGACACCACCCTTACATGGAGCCGACGGCGAACTGAAAATATACTAATATGGAAGACGTATTAATCACAAGGTTCGATGCCCGCTAAGGCTTAGGTCGACTATTTATTCGTTATAAAAATAATGTACGTAATACATCAGATATTCTTTCCATTTATCAATCAATCCCTGGATCGATTTGAAACGGCTCTTCATTACTTTCTCTTTACTGCCAGTCATGTCATTTCTACATAGATCTTATGTATACAATATCGCATATGACGGCTACGAGTGACGCGCTTGCATGTATACTCTCGTCTTGGTGCGCCTCTATACTAAGATATCAATATTGCAACGAGACGTTTGACACATGCACAATAAATTGTGTGTAGACTTAAGTCAACGTCAAATCGAAGAATGTCCCCCATTAGAAATCAATGCACGTACTGTTGTACTATATAGACGGATCGCCATCGGCAATAAAACAGATGTTTGCTTTATCTTCTTCTGCTTATCTAGCTAGACTTGCTCGCTAGATCATGTTTGCATGATCGAGGTATAAAAAGGCGATCATGTTTGCATGCATGACGTATAGATAGGCGATCATGTTTGCATGCATGACGTATAGGCAAACATGTTTTGCATGCATGACGTATAGGTGATCATGTTTGCATGCATGACGTATAGGCGATCATGTTTGCATTCACGACGTATAGGCGATCATGTTTGCATTCACGACGTATAGGCGATCATGTTTACATGCATGACGTATATATACAGGCGATCATGTTTGCATGCACGACGTATCGGTGATCATGTTTGCATGCATGACGTATAGATGCGCGATCATGTTTGCATGCATGACGTATAGGTGATCATGTTTGCATGCATGACGTATAGATAGGCGATCATGTTTACATGCATGACGTATAGGCGAACATGTTTGCCTGCATGACGTATAGGCGATCATGTTTACATGCATGAAGTATAGATAGGCGATCATGTTTGCAAGCATGACGTATAGGGTTTCCACCCGGCGCAAATACAAGAACAAAAAGGATGCCGTATAATTGCACTGCAAGTAAACTATAGGAGGACATGGTAGGAGGCCACAGCACCGCAGACAGCTGGGTTACATGAGACGCCTGCGGTCGTGTTTATGCGCTACGCACGCAGGCCACGCCCACCACGCACTCACGCCCGATGTGTGCGCGTGCCGGGATGTCTGTGTATGCACGTGGAGACAATGTCATCATTGACAAGTAGACATCTCAACAGGTGTGTCTAGTAAACATGTAAAGCGGACACTGAAAGCGTCCACGAAGAAATACACAGGCGACAGTAACGTGGACATTTCTCAATCAGCTGTTATGGGGGTGATTGATGATGGTAAGTGATGAGGCCGGTACGAGGCGAGACCACAATCTGGCTGGAGAACATAAATTATTTTTATTTGATACAGTTTTGTTCGAGGTGGTTGATACTCACAAGAAGGAAGTAGAATACAGTATTTCTGCAAAGAAAATCGAGACTTGTGGTACACTAAAATGAACAAACCGATAGAAACCATAAATATAAACATCTGTTTGCGTTTTTTCAAAGTAATTTCTAAACCCGGTTTTGGATCGGGAAGTAAAGAGTTTCGGTTCAATTATGGTTTAAGTCATTTCAAACATTGGGTTTTAGGGTTCGACGCCCCGCCAGTGCCAGACTGGGAACTTTTACACAACTCGGCGGTTTATAACAAGAAGGGATAATAAAGAAGAATAAGTTTCCCGTTTAATTTAATTAATCGCCGTTGTCGGAGAATACCAACAAACTTCCCCAAGTTGTGCGGGCTAACTACCCCTCCCATCCCTGAAGACGACAACAACACTGCAAAGCTAATAAGTTAAACGATAAACAAAAAACACATGACAAATATAAGAGATATCAAGAAGGGCCCGTGTAAAAAGAGTTAACGATGTTCGGAGAACGTGAAATGCGGAACAGGAAGAAAGTGTCGCAGGAAACGACGACGGACGAGCATAATGACGGAGGCTGCGAGCGTGGCCGGCTGCCGCGGTCTTCTATATATTGTCTATTGCAGTCTGCAGACAAGACAAAGAGACGAGGGACCCAGGCGGCCGGTTCACCTTGGCGACATAGACGGAGGCCGGCCGGGTTAGCCACCTGTCAGGGCCGCCACACTGACCTCGCCTAACAGGGGGTTACTGACAGGTCACAGAGATAAGGGATGTTCACCTTGGCGACATGAGACGGAGGCCGGCCGGGTTAGCCACCTGTCAGGGCCGCCACACTGACCTCGCCTGACAGGGGGTGACTGAAAGGTCACAGAGATAAGGGATGTTCACCTTGGCGTCATGAGACGGAGGCCGGCCGGGTTAGCCACCTGTCAGGGCCGCCACACTGACCTCGCCTAACAGGGGGTGACTGACAGGTCACAGAGATAAGGGATGTTTACCTTGGCGACATGAGACGGAGGCCGGCCGGGTTAGCCACCTGTCAGGGCCGCCACACTGACCTCGCCTAACAGGGGGTGACTGACAGGTCACAGAGATAAGGGATGTTTACCTTGGCGACATGAGACGGAGGCCGGCCGGGTTAGCCACCTGTCAGGGCCGCCACACTGACCTCGCCTAACAGGGGGTGACTGACAGGTCACAGAGATAAGGGATGTTTACCTTGGCGACATGAGACGGAGGCCGGCCGGGTTAGCCACCTGTCAGGGCCGCCACACTGACCTCGCCTAACAGGGGGTGACTGACAGGTCACAGAGATAAGGGATGTTCACCTTGGCGACATGAGACGGAGGCCGGCCGGGTTAGCCACCTGTCAGGGCCGCCACACTGACCTCGCCTGACAGGGGGTGACTGAAAGGTCACAGAGATAAGGGATGTTCACCTTGGCGACATGAGACGGAGGCCGGCCGGGTTAGCCACCTGTCAGGGCCGCCACACTGACCTCGCCTAACAGGGGGTGACTGACAGGTCACAGAGATAAGGGATGTTCACCTTGGCGTCATGAGACGGAGGCCGGCCGGGTTAGCCACCTGCCAGGGCCGCCACACTGACCTCGCCTAACAGGGGGTGACTGACAGGTCACAGAGATAAGGGATGTTCACCTTGGCGACATGAGACGGAGGCCGGCCGGGTTAGCCACCTGTCAGGGCCGCCACACTGACCTCGCCTAACAGGGGGTGACTGACAGGTCACAGAGATAAGGGATGTTTACCTTGGCGACATGAGACGGAGGCCGGCCGGGTTAGCCACCTGTCAGGGCCGCCACACTGACCTCGCCTAACAGGGGGTGACTGACAGGTCACAGAGATAAGGGATGTTCACCTTGGCGACATGAGACGGAGGCCGGCCGGGTTAGCCACCTGTCAGGGCCGCCACACTGACCTCGCCTGACAGGGGGTGACTGAAAGGTCACAGAGATAAGGGATGTTCACCTTGGCGACATGAGACGGAGGCCGGCCGGGTTAGCCACCTGTCAGGGCCGCCACACTGACCTCGCCTAACAGGGGGTGACTGACAGGTCACAGAGATAAGGGATGTTCACCTTGGCGACATGAGACGGAGGCCGGCCGGGTTAGCCACCTGTCAGGGCCGCCACACTGACCTCGCCTAACAGGGGGTGACTGACAGGTCACAGAGATAAGGGATGTTCACCTTGGCGACATGAGACGGAGGCCGGCCGGGTTAGCCACCTGTCAGGGCCGCCACACTGACCTCGCCTAACAGGGGGTGACTGACAGGTCACAGAGATAAGGGATGTTCACCTTGGCGTCATGAGACGGAGGCCGGCCGGGTTAGCCACCTGCCAGGGCCGCCACACTGACCTCGCCTAACAGGGGGTTACTGACAGGTCACAGAGATAAGGGATGTTCACCTTGGCGACATGAGACGGAGGCCGGCCGGGTTAGCCACCTGTCAGGGCCGCCACACTGACCTCGCCTAACAGGGGGTGACTGACAGGTCACAGAGATAAGGGATGTTCACCTTGGCGTCATGAGACGGAGGCCGGCCGGGTTAGCCACCTGTCAGGGCCGCCACACTGACCTCGCCCAACAGGGGGTGACTGACAGGTCACAGAGATAAGGGATGTTCATGTTAGAACACAGGAACACAGCAGTAATATGACTATATGCGCGGGTTACGATTAGTGACGTTATCATTAATGGAATTGAAACAAATTAATACAAAATGGAACATTCTTATTTACACAATATGTCGTAAACAAAACTGAGGAAGGATTCAACAATAAAGTGCATTTGAGAATAAAACATTAATTCCAATATATTATAATAATATTGTAAAAATGATGGTAACACCAATACATCATTTATAATACATCATTAATACATCAAATTGTTACGAGCCCACCCATGCCATGGTACACCGTAGAGATAACTGTCACTTCAATGTCCTACTCCCCACACACGAGCCGACTCTTAATCATATTATTATCGTTGTTTGCACGTTGAATCATTATAATTATTAGTATTTCTTTGGTCATTACATAATGATTTTGTTTGACTCTCAATTTACCATCATATACCGCGTGGATCACAGAAAGAATCCGATCTATACTTTTAATCAGCAATCATCCATAAATTGATCCACTTTACCGACAGAGATGTAATAATATAATTACTTAAATCAGTACACGCACGCACAAGTACAGACGGACGCACGGGTAACCGCAACGTGTTACACTATAACGTGCCACGCCCTCCAAGCGAGCGAGCGAGATGGAGCGATCGCGTTGACAGGTGTTACAAATTGTTTCACTGCCGATGTATATATATATATACAAACAAAACGACATACCAAACCCCGTGCACTGATCTCGTGTACAGCTGAAAGAAACGGCCGGGCACCTTGCCAACCAGCCAGCAGCTTCGTATACCTCTCGCTAATGACGCTAATAACACGCCCGCAAATACGGCGATCATCATCGCGAACGAATGAATTAATGCGAGATAAATGTCTTATAAACATAATGGCTTGTAAATTGCGATACGGGATAAAACTCGGGGCTCGAGAGGAGATTAATGAATGGTCAATTAAATGATGCCACCACGGTTTTGTCAGTCAGGCAGGGTTCGTTGCTGTGAGTGGAGTGGAATAACAAGTCGGTTTTATTGTAACCTGCAAGGGTTGGTAACCATTGGTTCTCTTGTCGGACACTCGTGGGCTCATATGGATGGGTATCTGATCTAATAAGAACAAAGTAATGACTAGCTACGGGCTGGAATATAATTCCAACTCTCAGATTGATTTTAATGAAATGTATATAATTATATTGATGATAAAAATAAAAATAACAACAATGGGTTGATGCTGCATTGCAAATGTCAGTAACACTGTAATTGCTACCGGTTTATATTTTATACGTTTTATTTATTTTTAATGTCTATCTATCCCATTCGGTTATGGAACTGATTTACAAAGGAGGGCAAAATCACACAATCACACAATCAAAAGAATAATAAAAACACTGAACAAAATAAAATTAAAATTGCAATTCAGATAACGCAACAACAAAACTTAAATTATGTAGAAAGAGATAATATTAAACAAAAAACTAAACTAGGTTGACCTACTTACAATTATTATGAATTGTCATTACGTTACTTGCGCTATAGTTGGGTGTCTGGTCTTATACTTTGCCGGAGACCATTTAAAAGATTATAACTTATTGGCTATCCGCGCTCATGGCAAGGTCCTGCCTTGTCGCGCGCAGCTAGCGGCGATTTAGTGAACATTGGCTCACACGGTTCCTACCGCCGCACTGCAAAGAACCAAGGATGTCGTAGTTGTTCTACCTCGTCTGTTCTACGCTCATGATACAATAATATTCCTGTGTGGACTGAAGGATATCGTTAGACCATGTTCTCCGCCAGTAATAGTAAAACCAGTAAAACAACAGCAACTACTCAGTGTACGCCGACACGCATCCTTATACCACTCAGGCACTCACTCTTCACCCAAGAGCCACGCTCGAGGCAACAGTAGCCGCATATATCCCATCATACATCCACGGACTACTACACACTATTTCAGTAGGCCAGTAATAAAAGTGAGTTTAAAAATAAGTGCGTGTGTGCCAGTGTGACGTAAGACGCGCGCTACACAGATTGCAGATCACCGAGAAGATAGCCCGGCCCACCCAGGCGTTGAGGGGGGGGGGGGGGAGTCAGTATATGAAATACCAATTAAAAATGATAGATAGTGGCCGGACGTCCATCTCGGAATAAACACAATAACGACGACGACGAGCTGGTTAAAATTCAATTTGAACACGTTGGAAAAATAAACTAGAAATGGTTTGTTTGTGGCGCGAGGAGGTTGAAATGGTGAACTGCAAAACATGACTATTGTCTATTTGGGTCTGCCCTTATGTGGTTGTTGTAGTGATGGTCCTCATAAGTGGAGACTTGATGAGTTTTGGAATCGAATACAAACAGATTACAATTAAAATATATATATATATATCTGCACAGTGTAGAAAATATATGCATATATCAAAATCCAAAGCATTTGGTCATTCTATTTTCATGATACCTTATTATTTGGTTTACCGACCATGGTTAATGGTGATGAATGATGATTCAATCGTTGTTTTACGTCTCTATTATTGCAATAATGCCATTCGATCGATGAGGGGTGTAATAGATGAAGATGAAGGAGAGTTATACTTCGAATTTCAGACGCACGTCCCCAAACGCATGGGCCACAGCGGACGGCCCGACCAAGGTGTCGAATCTAGAATATTGTGGGGAGGGGGGTGCATTTTGTAAAGAAGGGGGTAAAAGTGAGTGCGCTGGCAATCCAAACAAGATACAACGGCCCTCTGTCTACCACCTTCTTCCCCTAGCCGACTGAGTGCTAACTGCTATGTACCTAGCGTGTCCTCAGCGGTAATTACACGCTATTATGACCGCGACACGTGGTACCTACACTGTCATAGAGAGCGCTGTCGGCGTCTCCGATCGATGCGCGGAGAGCGTCTGACATGGCTCCGTCTTGGGGTAGTAGGGGTAGAGCAGAGGGGAGACAGACGAGGGGAGAACTGAACTACCCGGCCTCGGCACAAATTGGAGAGGATTTACTTGGAAATTAAAGTTTTATCCTTCTAATGCCTTAAGACAGCAGAATAACATAACATAAACACGGTTAAACATTTGAAACGAACGTAGGTATGATGTGATACATGCGAAGATAAATGTTTAACCCCTAATTCAAAGCGTGCAAATTGTTAGACAAAGCGCTGCCCACTCCCCACGTATAACAATTCTAGTAGTAAAGCATTTCAAACATTATGTACGTGTGTGATGAATCAGATGATATCAAGAAGTTACAATAGTTACAAAATAACGCACACCAACCAAGACAATAGCAATTGAATAATCATATGTGTAATGAAAACAAATACCTCTGTAATTCAGTCCCTATAAATAACTGATTGGATCGACAATAAATACACCGTTTGTTTCCGTGTAAAAAAACAAAACAATTGAGCAATTTACACAAACTATTACGTTTGACCTTTTTTAATCGTCTTAAACCTCCCAAGAAATAGAGCCACATTATGATTTCAGAATAAATCAGAAGAGATGTTATAAAAGATGGACTATCTAAAGTAGCGCGATATCTTTGTCGCCAAGTTTCTACGAATCAAGAAACTCTCCTCGATTACGCAAAACAAACTAGTTTTCGGATATCTCGAGCCACCGTTTAGAGTCACGATCGAGTCACGACTCACGACATGGAGGGAACACTCACAATGGGGGCCTAAACACTCAAGGCCGCGTCGTGACTTAGAGGTCAAACAACGCTCCACACAAACATGTCGCTACGGTGCAGCACAGCCGTATGGATAGTCACCTGAAGACCAGGGACACAATATAAAGACGATATTATGTATATGCACCACCTCGTGCACTACACAACAAGGGTTCCTACTTTAATTTGTGATTGATTGATGCGTGACAGAAACATACACAGCAATTAGGTCATCGACCTCTTCCTTTATGACAGGCGGGGCTACCCTAACCCTACCCTAAAACGGAAGGTCCCAAGTAGAGATGTAGTCATCAACTTCACGTCACTGCACTGCAGACAAAGTGTTGTCCCGGAACGCAAGGCCGATGACTATGAGACATTGCCCTGCGCTATTCTGAGAGCGGGCGGCGTCGCGACGCTCACGCAGCCAGCGCGTATATTTCTAGCCGGCATTCATTCACTCGCGCGGCGCTCACATCGCGGCGTAAACAAGCGCTCGACAGCCTGACGAGCCGCGCTGTCCGCACATCCATCCCGGCCATGAGCTGTGTTTATATGCAACCCTCGATGATCGACTGTTGTTGCTTTAAAATTGTCACAACGGAAAACAAAACATGTAATCTCCCCTTAGGAACTTTTCTTTGTTCCCAAAAAATGCAATTCTTTAAGTGTTCTTCATTAATTGGAAAGGTGTAGCAACATTACATTTAAAAAGAAACGCCGAATAAGAAAGAGCACTGAAGTCTCTAGGAAACGACCTACTTGTTTCACTTTGTGACAGAAATAGAGGGTTCTGCAGGGTACGTGGAGCCGTATGCTCAAATGCTTCTTCTACATCAGACAAATCATGTTTCGTCCAGTTGCAGTGGAAGATGTACTCGTACTCGTATGGCCTGCACGTTACACGGATCGGCCTGGCTCACGAGTTACTGTTTGTAATAACAACTGACTTGCGACACGACAGAAGCGCAGCGAGTTAGGTAGCCGGAACAAGGGAGCGGATCCTTACAAACCAGCAGCTGATCGTCGTCTCGTCACGACCCAACCCCCCACTTACCTCAGGGGAGGGGAAGGGAGGGCACACATGTCTTCACATACCGATGAGTGTGACTCTGTATTTGAATATTACCTGTACCGCAACAACCAGGGCACATTGATGTTACGTGCATATAGTCACGCGTGAATGTGCGTGACACTAAAATCTTCATAAAACAAATAGTAAACGCCATGAGATTGAGATTAGCCCATTTCACCTTCCACTCTTCAGTAGAATTGACACAGTGGGTAAAAAAAGTCGTTCCGCAGCACCCCTGTGAATGCCGAGCGATTCGGAGCCAATCAGCGGGTGGCTTTTTTTAAATACTGACATTTGCTTGGCCAATGCCTAACTTATGTACGAAATCAGTATCCACAAGTTGTTATGAATGGAACGACGCTTTTTGAAAAGGACGCGCAGCAGTGAGTGCGTGAGCGTGCGTGTATACTTGCCAAACACAACGTGATCGTGCGTGAGTGAACTTCTACGACCGACGGTTCCAACTTGAGCCTCGTCGTCTCAATTATCGCGCACGACGCCGTCCGCTGCCTTCCTGCCTGCCTGCCTGCCTGCCTGCCTATCTGGCTGCCTGGCTGCCTGCAGTGCGTGGGGAGTCTTCCTGCTCTGCTTTACACTACACCCCGTGTCCCGTTTACGGTCGTAGGTTGGTACTCCGTGAAGGCGCTAACGTTACACTTGCTGGTGACTATTCAGCGCAAAAACATCAACATTCTCCCCCAAGGGACCTCTTTGCTTTGAAACTAAAACATGAACTTTGCAAGTAGCCGGTTTATAATAAATATAAACCAACACAGCTGTAAAATTTAATGTTATATTCATAAGGTATTTACAATTTACAAATATTTATATTTACAAGCAAACATTCTATTTTAGGTTGGAACGGTTTCGCAGGAATAACATCCTTCTAAGTAGGCTCCGAGCATACACATTCTTAGACAAATAAAACCTCCTCGTAGTGCATGAAAACGCACTCATAGTTTAGCACCTTGCGTTCCAGTTAGGCAAACCCGCGAAACTACACGTTAGGTTAGTTAGCGCGAGTATACGTCGTGGCTTCCGTATACCTACTTTATAGAGAAACTGCGACGGAAAGACTTCCCTCCCGTAACGCGAACAGCAAACATATCATTAGGCTGCGATCTGCGGTTTCCTACCGTAATAGGGCGGTTAAAACCATGATGACTAACAGACGGTTCAATTGAAAAACTAAACAACCGTAGTCCGTACCATTCGATATCATTTATACTGATCTTATTGATTTACGTCTCTTTTATTGCAACCAGCCTATCGAGACGATAAGTAATTTAACAGATGAATGAATGAAGATAAAAGACGATTACGAAAAAATATATCTTCTGCGGGATTCGAACCCACTCCTAAAGTAGAGCTGCTCCCCAACCGAAAGAAACCCGAAAATAATGGGTCAGTCAGTGTCAAAATATAGTTCGTTCACCTCAATATTATACCACTTGGCGCTCTGTCGCCCAGTGTCAACACTGTCAACATGTTTTCAACGTAGACACTGGACGAGTGTCGTAGTGAAAGAACTATGTTTAAAAAAAAAAACCTTTTCTAATAATGCTGTTATAATTTTAGCAGATACATATGATATATTCCTCCAGCTCTGAGCTCGACGGAAACTGTTTTTGACTTATGAAATGCCAACGAAACGTACTCCGATGTGTTTCGGCCTCATTTACGTCAGTGTGGCAGCATGCATCACACTTTCCAATGCTCGGTGCGTAGGCCTACACATGCGCCGCACACGGTATGCTAGATGGTTGTGATATTGGAATCCGTGTGGCTCGTTGCCCGCTGGAGATGTCAACCCAAGATGCGCCGACATCACGTCGGAATTTATTCACATATGTATGTACGCGTTGTAATGCGACCCATTTACGATTTTTTTCTATACGCAAATAAATATGTTCGTGGCGTGTGTGCATAGCACGTGTTGCGTATCATGTGTTTCGTTTAGTACGTGTACCAAAACAACAGCCGAAAATATCACCACTAAAGCGGTTTAAAGTGGACAGTTACGTAGTTTTTCGTAGTTATTCTGGGCGAACTATATCACAACTGTCAGCATGGCTTTCTTTAGGTGGATAAATCCAGAAAAAGGTACGGACAAAAACGACCAAATATAACAACATTTTTCAGCAAGGGTGAACTAAATGATTGTTGATAGTTTAGAATTTAGATATGGTCATTTGAGCAATTTAATTTCGCAATGAATACAAATTGCTTTCCAAGATAAACTATGTTTTATAGCCAGAGTTGTCCGGCACTCTTTACAAACGTCAGTACAAATAGATAACTTCAATTGGATCTCGGAGATAAGAGAGAATGAATTACATCACACGAAATTAGTTATCGCCAATAAAAGTCGACGGAAGGTCTAATGACCTATAAAACTCGCGGGGAGTTAATTTAGCGCATTTAATTGAAAACGTCTCGGGTTGTTGTTTGGCGCTCGCTCGCTCGCATTGCAGAGCGAGCTCAAGGAAGGAACGTGTTATCGTCGTGCATCGCTCTAGCTCAGGGTCGCGACCGGTCGAGTCCGATGACGTTGTAGGTGCATCGCATCGTCTGCATTCTCGAACCGCTGCGCGTTTTACAGCCATACGTGCCTTGAGTGTGTCTTGTGTGCTGCACCGACCCATTTCATTGTGTACGTGCATGGACAACTCGACGAGCTAAGAGCCTGGACGAGCTTTGGGCCTGGACGAGCTTTGCGCCTGGACGGGCTTAGCGACTGGACGAGCTTTGCGCCTGGACGAGCTTTGCGCCTGGACGAGCTTTGGGCCTGGACGAGCTCTGGGTCTGGACGAGCTTAGCTACTGGACGAGCTTTGCGCCTGGACGAGCTTTGCTACTGGACGAGCTTTGCGCCTGGACGAGCTTTGCGCCTGGACGAGCTTTGCTACTGGACGAGCTTTGCGCCTGGACGAGCTTTGCTACTGGACGAGCTTTGCTACTGGACGAGCTTTGCGCCTGGACGAGCTTTGCGCCTGGACGAGCTTTGCTACTGGACGAGCTTTGCGACTGGACGAGCTTTGCTACTGGACGAGCTTTGCGCCTGGACGAGCTTTGCAACTGGACGGGCTTTGCGCCTTAACGGGCTTTGCGCCTGGACGAGCTTTGCTACTGGACGAGCTTTGCTACTGGACGAGCTTTGCGCCTGGACGAGCTTTGCGACTGGACGAGCTTTGCGACTGGACGAGCTTTGCGACTGGACGGGCTTTGCGCCTGGACGAGCTTTGCTACTGGACGAGCTTTGCGCCTGGACGAGCTTTGCTACTGGACGAGCTTTGCTACTGGACGAGCTTTGCGCCTGGACGAGCTTTGCGCCTGGACGAGCTTTGCGACTGGACGAGCTTTGCTACTGGACGAGCTTTGCGCCTGGACGAGCTTTGCGACTGGACGAGCTTTGCTACTGGACGAGCTTTGCTACTGGACGAGCTTTGCGCCTGGACGAGCTTTGCTACTGGACGAGCTTTGCGCCTGGACGAGCTTTGCTACTGGACGAGCTTTGCGCCTGGACGAGCTTTGCTACTGGACGAGCTTTGCGCCTGGACGAGCTTTGCTACTGGACGAGCTTTGCGACTGGACGAGCTTTGCTACTGGACGAGCTTTGCGCCTGGACGAGCTTTGCGCCTGGACGAGCTTTGCGACTGGACGGGCTTTGCGCCTGGACGAGCTTTGCACCTGGACGGGCTTTGCGACTGGACGAGCTTTGCGCCCGGACGAGCTTTGCGCCTGGACGAGCTTTGCGCCTGGACGAGCTTTGCTACTGGACGAGCTTTGCGACTGGACGGGCTTTGCGCCTGGACGAGCTTTGCACCTGGACGGGCTTTGCGACTGGACGAGCTTTGCGCCCGGACGAGCTTTGCGCCTGGACGAGCGATGCGCCTGGACGAGCTTTGCTACTGGACGAGCTTTGCGCCTGGACGAGCTTTGCTACTGGACGAGCTTTGCTACTGGACGAGCTTTGCGACTGGACGGGCTTTGCGCCTGGACGAGCTTTGCACCTGGACGGGCTTTGCGACTGGACGAGCTTTGCGCCCGGACGAGCTTTGCGCCTGGACGAGCGATGCGCCTGGACGAGCTTTGCGACTGGACGAGCGATGCGCCTGGACGAGCTTTGCGACTGGACGAGCTTTGCGACTGGACGAGCTTTGCGCCTGGACGAGCGATGCGCCTGGACGAGCTTTGCGACTGGACGAGCTTTGCGCCTGGACGAGCTTTGCGCCTGGACGAGCTTTGCTACTGGACGAGCTTTGCGCCTGGACGAGCTTTGCTACTGGACGAGCTTTGCGACTGGACGGGCTTTGCGCCTGGACGAGCTTTGCACCTGGACGGGCTTTGCGACTGGACGAGCTTTGCGCCCGGACGAGCTTTGCGCCTGGACGAGCGATGCGCCTGGACGAGCTTTGCGACTGGACGAGCGATGCGCCTGGACGAGCTTTGCGACTGGACGAGCTTTGCGACTGGACGAGCTTTGCGCCTGGACGAGCGATGCGCCTGGACGAGCTTTGCGACTGGACGAGCTTTGCGCCTGGACGAGCTTTGCGCCTGGACGAGCTTTGCTACTGGACGGGCATTGCGACTCTGAGGTTATTTGTTCTCCATTCCGTCGTCCAGTAGGGGCGATCTCCCACTTCTTCCTCAGTTACATTATTGTATTTACTAATAATCTCTCGTGCTTTGTTTTACATATATCGTAGTACCTATAATTATCTTTTCATCGAGTAATCAAGCAACAGATTGGTTTGAATGAAACGGCTCATTTCTTTACACATACCCTTTCTGCTTCCGGCAGCTCAAAAATAACCACAACCAGATTCACTCTGGGTTTTTGTTTATTCGGATAAAACATAAATTAGCAGGAATTATCAACTGTCCCTACTCTATTCCAGTCTTGATCTATCTACGCAACATTTCTTCCTCAGATACATTATTGCATTTACTATTCTCTCGTGCAGGAAAATGTGTCCAACAAAACGGACTACACTTTTATATCCCACTCAAACACTCATTAACTCTACATGATTAACAAAAAGTAGACGACGATATAGTGGAGGTGGACCTCATGCGGCTATACTCATAGGCTAGAGTGAAATACGAACTAAAAAATAGCCACTTCGTCATTATCCACATGAGGTCGCTGAAAAAATCCACTTCGCCGAGAGCTATGATCGCTGCATAGCGCCTCCTTCCACAACACTCATCTAGGGCGGTGGGTCCGGGTTCGAAGCCCGTGCTTCACACCATGCATCAGTAGCTCTCTCTCTATATATAGTAGATATGTTTACTATTGCATTATTTATATTTATTTTTTTCTCGACGCATTAGCAGTGCACTGTAAATCAATTTAACAAGCCCGTTTCAATTAATTTATTCTGTCATTTTCAATCAGGCATTCAACCGTATTCAATTCTCGTTCTTTTTCAGATTTATTTTGACGTTGCTTGATTAACTTCTTTCGTACTTGAATGTGTTCTCTATGCGGTTGTTCTTTTTACTCTTACTTTCCTTGTGCAACGTGTATTCATACCTCCTTAGCAAATGAATTAACAAACAGCTGGTAATGATAAGATATTAAATAATTATTATGAATAAATCAAATCGTGCTGTGCGCAATAGACGTTCCGTTAGTCGTTAGAATGCAGTTTAGTTACTATATTGAATCGTAAATTTTCAGGAAAATCGTGGTTTATCTACTATTTATGCCTAATTCACTGAACTTCGGGCCACCACTAATTAGGCCTACCTGCAAACACAGTGCATTGGCAAATGTCCTGGAACGAGGGTAGGAAAATGAAACACACAATGTAAATAAGTGCATTGAGGTTCTTTTTCAATTACCTTTCAAATATTAAACTCATTATTTACCCCAGAGTGCGTATAGGCCTATTATTGTACGGTAACATGGTATAGCTTACAACGAGGCCCATGAATGAATGAATCTAACACCAATGAACGCGGGTACGCCTACATAACACGAATTGCCGCCGAAAAGAGGGGAAGGGGAGCCGTGGGGGGGGGGGGGGGGTGAGGGGTAAACGGTTCACGTTCACGTAATTGGGTTGGGCATGCACAATAAGTGTACGGCATGCACTTCCTAAGGAAGTAGCAGTGTAGAATGTAGATAATACTACGTTCCAGGATAGGGCAATACAGTTCGCGGGAAAAGCTAACAGATAGATACTAACAGCTCCTTATCTGAAGAGTTTTCTCTTCGTAAATGTATTCAACAATTGACAGAAGAACTTGCTGCTAGAATGCATCAAATCTAACTATAACCTTGACCATTATATTACAACACTCGGTACCTACAAATTGAGTATCAATAAATACATTCACACACTTATGAATACAGTTACTGCACATAGTTAGTTTTTTATTACCGTTTTATGCGACTATTAAGTTTATAGGATTGAAAGATGAAAAGCGCATATAAATACGTGTTACGTGTCAAACATGTAATTTATTATTCGCCGAGACGACTGCCAAGAAGTGTGGTCGGTACTCAAGAGTAAAGACCGCGTTCAATTTTATCATTGTGTGACTGACCAACTAGTCACCACGACCAACAAGACTTGACGTAAGAGCAAAAATGTACAGTATTAAGACAACAAACACAAAACTTAGCAGGTTCTATTTCGTTTGGATCCGTGCCGCTTTTTTTTTTGGAAACGTAAATAAATGGACTGTCTTAAGATGTGCCAACCTCTGCAAGCTACGCCACCACATTCCATTTGTTTCCTATGCGTGAATGGAAACTTAAGGTCTGAAGTTTGGAAAAAATTTTACTAAATAGAATATCAAGCTGAAAATATTTGGAACCTACATAAGTACAATCAACAATCAATGATCACGATATTTCGGCACCATGTCTCATATTTTGGCAACGATGCTAATCGAGACGAAACAACCTGTACAAGACAAGATCTCTACAGCCATTAATTCCTACGCGGGCAGCCCGCAAAGAATCTTAATGTCCCGACACTATTCATTATTTAATGTCTATGTAACAAACAAAAACACAGTTATGAGTATGACAACAATGAATTCTAATAAATTTATAAGTACTGTACACTTTACTTCTGAAATTCTCCCCCACCTTGGTATACACATGAACACGTAATTTAAACACAGGTTAATAATATTTAATTTAAAGATCTAGGGCATTTTACGTAGAAGACAGTTTGACTTAAATAAGATCTTTGTAAAAGATTTTTGAAATAAAAACAATATGCCATGTAAGAATGTTGTCTGTAGTCTACAGCTAGCAATATTCGCGTTTACATTATTGTTGTTGAAATTGGGATTAATCAATAATAAATGATATTAGTCCTACTTGTTCCTAAAACTGTTTTAAAAGGGAGAAAATTAGAATGTCCAGTTGCCCTTTTGCTGTTCCAGCAACTTGTTTTTAACGTGACAACCACCATTAAAACACCGTATAAATGATCTTTATTGGTCAAATCGCTTACTTGCTAATTGCAGTACCGACCCGCACTAAGGAGTGGTAAAACCTACACCATCGCCATCACTAGTTTGCATTCTGCCCATCCAGACCCAACCTTTAATAAAATCAATGAATGGAGATAAGAAGCAAGTGGATTATCGTGTAGTCCAAACAACTTATGTCGACAGATACTCCTAGCCCCGCCCTCTATGTCGCGAGGAGGTGACTTTCCTAATGAAGACCACCAAACTAATTGTACATAAAAGCATTCTGTGCTTCTGAGAAATCAATCGGAGTGGCGGCTTGTGAACGTGTGCATGGACTCAAAAGGGCGTGGGCCCGAATCCCATGTAAGATATTAATTCAAGCCATTAATTTAACCCTCGTTCCTATTCCTACCCCTTTAATCTCGAATGGACCAACCCCTCCCATCGTGTTTGGTTTCCATGTAAAAATATACAACACAATTATACATTACTTTTAATTTACCACTGTCAACAAGATTAATTTAAATTATTATTGACATATTTCGGAGTGAAAAAGGTGCTCCGTGTGTTTGTTTAAAACATCAAAATCGTAAACATTCGCCGAGAGAGTTTTTAATTGGTTCAATATTTGAGTGGTTGATGAACTGAGCCACAACTACCCCAGCTGCCTCCACGCAGTTCCTACTCGACTTGGGCACACGCTATGTTCAATGTTCTATCCACGTTTCGTTATTCTGTATGATGCAACTATTGTACGGCTTTGCGTTTCAATTCACGGTAAAACTCTCAAAAAACTTAATTTCAATAATAATTAAAACGGCATTCGACACGCATTTCAGATAAATTAGTCTCAATTACTCGTCGTATAGTTTATTTATTAAAGCCGATATATCGCAAGAAACATTTTAATGGGGGCAAAACGAGACGTCCTAACTTATTTACCGACCAGGTGTGTTTGCAGCTTTGCAGCCCGGTCTACTGCAACATACTATATCGCCGATGGGCATTCAGGCCCAGCTCATGCAAAGTAAATGAGGAGTTCCATTAATTAGCGCCGTGCCGTGCCGTGCGGAGCCGCGGTGTATTTATTGCCCTTACCGGCGAAACAGCGGATCGAGGATTCCATTCCATGATAAGATCAGCCGAGTGAATTGATCCACTACAAGCGGCAGATAACACGTTTACAATGTGTGATTTGAACCACGTCTACTCCGCACACATGATTAATTGATTAATTGTCTAATGATTCCTAGCGAGAATCTGTTGCAGTATTGTCATGGATGATAATCACGAGCTATTTATACATACTGTGTGCCTTAGACTATTTGAACGCGGTGTTTGTGTATGCGATAAACATTTAATCTCTTCCAATACTTAATTACAAATAACCGAAATGCATAGCTACATCGCACAAGAAGAGAATTGTATGTTTTGTGTATGTAGGGTAATAAACATTTAATCTCTCCAATATTTAATTACAAATTTAAGCTAAATATAAAATCAACACATCGCATAATGCTACGTTTACAGCTACGCGTTGCGAGCGAAGCGAGGGCGCGAGCTCCAATCAGCGGTCGAGTTTCATGCAAAGAAGTTACAAACTCGGCCGCTGATTGGAGCTCGCGCCCTCGCTTCGCTCGCAACGCGTAGCTGTAAACGTAGCATAAGACGCAATGACAACATAAAACACTAAATACTATCTGGGAACGACAAAATAAAAAAACACGTGAAAAAGATAATTACACAAAAGGACAAAGACAATCATTTCGAGATAGTTATTCAAATCTGTCTGTGTGGGGGTGGGTTCGGGGGGGGGGGGGCTAAAAACTTGGCCCGTGTGCCATGCAGGCTACATCACGTGACATAATGGATCATTCACACAGCTGATGTCTGATAACGAACGCAGGAAACTTGACTTGTAGTCGTCGTCAGCATAAATAACCAAGTCGAGGCGAGGCGAGGCGGCTCGCATGTTCGCTTGGTGGTGGTGGTAGTGCAATAGTGTGGAAGGAAGAGGGCTGATCGATAGTAGACCTACTAACACCCCATCGCATCGCGTACAACCGTCCCCCACCCCACCCCACCCCACGCGAGAAGCCGCGTCCACAACACAATCACGGTGCTCGCTTGAAAGACAGACGGCCCGACTGACCGGCTAGCTGGGCAGGTCAACACTGGGTCACAACCTACACGTCACTTCCAACATTAGGGCAACGTGTTGTGTGTTAGACCTACTAAATCAGTGGACATATATTACGATCTCCCATGTTTACTAAAAGCTAAGTTTTCCCAGCGTACCGGTACGCCTACCTACCATGTTGTGTTCTTTGGGCCAAAAAATTAAATGTAACTGATTTATCCACCTCTTCTATGTATCCATACATGTACTCTTTTCTTTTCCATTAGAAGTGAAAAAAAAACACCCCTTATATGCCAGGTTTTTGATGGGAAGAGAAAAACAGATGAGCTACAAATGCTAAATTATGCACAACGAAAGTGCTCGAATATATTCCAACTCGCATAACCAGTGTAGCTTACTACGTGTCTGCCAATAGCATCTTTGAAAATGAACCTTTTAATCTAACTAGTACAGTAATCCTAAACACCCTAAATTAACCAAGTTGGAACATGAATTTGGTTCTACCCTCGGTAGGTAGCACCAAAGATTAGACGCTAATCTTTGGTAGCACTATATAACCGGTCCTCAGTCGATCAGACACCCGAAACTTACATAAAAAATTGCGATCAGCCACTGACTTCCACTATCCATAATAATAATAAACGATAAACCATCGCTTCAAAGCAAACTTACAGACGATGCACATGAAAATGTTCTATGTGCCTTTCACAGCCGATCAACATGGTGGGTCAATCGTGTAAACTAAATATACTTATATACACATTCCATACAATTACAACCGTTATGCTGATAATAATAGCCACGCACGATCCTTGCAAATCAGAATGTAAATAGAAAACAAATTGAGAAAAGCAAGCAAGCGTTTGCTTTGATGTTGTGTGTCCCATGATGATGTCTGTAAACAATGACGTGTGAAATCCCCTTTACAATCGACTTGTGACTTCCCGTGATAATCATAATTCACAAACCGCGAACGAAACTGACTTGACTTGAAACTGTTTACAAAAACAGTTCACAGAAGTCGGAGCAATAAACAAGCGAGATTCTATAGCCTATTGGCGGCTGAGCCTAATCAATTTATTCCCCCGCACAATGAGCGGCAAATAGGAGTATTATCATTTAATTGTATCAGGGGAGGTCTAATGAATAAATAACGCACTCGGCCAAGCCGAACAGGAGGCGCGTGATGACGTAAAGCGGTGACTATTATGAGTGACTACTGATCTGACAGCTCGGGGCTCGCTCACAATCACAACCGTGACTACATTCGCATTCATCCGTGTGGTGTGACATTATTACCTTGGTTAGTCTGAAAACTATCCCAAAGCGGTCCAAGTTAATATAACTTTTGAGATTGCACCCGTTCAATACCGACAACAAATTGGAATTTAGATTTATAAGAAGACTACAATTTATTTGTTTGTATTTGCGAGAGATTTTTTGCTGATTCAACTTGAACGTTCCCTATTCAAAACAAAAAATTGTAGGTTTTAAATATATTGAACATTGTCTAAATTTGTCTATTGCCGGTAGGCCTACATTGTAAAATATAGGATCAATGTTTTATTTATTATTTCAGGAAACCAAAACCTCGACAATACGATCAAAACAGGAGCGTCTACATTGTTTAGCGAACGCGTCGCTATTAGCCTCGTTACATGCGCTACGTATACATAGCGCTAAGTTATACAATCAACGATTAGATAGATCGCAACACGAGATAGATCTCAAATGACGGCGAACCGGGCGGGGGCAACTTTTACAAAATCGCTAGTACACGTATAGCGGGTAGAGATAAAAGAATGTTCGAATCTCAAACACACGGGTGCGGCAGCAATTTTTTTTCGCGTCGTGTTTTTTTTTTATTCGCTTTTGCTTTTATACACACACACACATACACACGCGCGTCAGCTGTGGCAGAGAAGCGGCGGCGGCGCGGCGTTCGATTGGTCCGTCAGGCGGGGGTGTGTCGTCACAGCTCAACACACACACAAGCAGAATGTGAAACATTTCGCCAGGTAATGCCAATGCCAAGGAATTTAAAAAATAAATAACGCCCGACGATGTAGCGAGCCATTGTTCGGGATCGTCTCCATCCAGCCAATCAGCGAGCGCGTCACGTAGCATGAATGAAAACAGACGACGACGATCACGACGATGATGATGATGATGATAATAATGTGCGGCGATGAATGAAGAAAGATGAGCGCACAACTCGACAACTCGAATATTACGAGTCGCGTGGGATTCAAGCCCACGCCCTTACACGTGGGCGACCCTACAATATATTTATAATATCAACTATAGTAGTAGGTATAGAGCGGAAACAACTATACTGCTGCCCACTGTGCTTGCTTGGTGGGTTCATTCTCAGAACAATCATAATATGAGGGCCCACTGATCACACACAAAACTTGTTTGTATTTTATTTCATTCAACCTCACTATTTCAGTTTAATTACATGAACAGAGCGTGCAAATAATATACCCAGTCATGTTTGTATACACCTCTCTTCTCGGTAGTCTAGTTATGAATATAGTATGGGTAAACAAATCATACTCGTTTTTCATTTCAAACTAAAACTTGTTAGGCCTACCCATTAAAAATGAAATATGACAAATCAGGGGAACTTTAACCTGGGTTACTTTAAAAAAAATATATTTCGTAGTTCTCCCATTCGCAAACATTTCCCATTCATCGCAATTATTATTATTAGCCTACGGTTAAATGTCAATAATAGTTTACTATGATGACCATGTTATTATTACGTGTCCAGACTGATGGCAATTATTATGAGCTCATACGCTAGACATCCATAAAAGTGTACCGTTTTTGAGTGGACTGTAAGTTGTGTCATTTCCATCGCGTCTTGTGGCCAACACAACTCACTGACTGCGGACTGTGCCCACCCACCCTCCGGTCTGACTGAGTAATTACACCCGTAAAGTAATCAGGCTAAAGTGACTCGACTCTATAGCAAGACTATATAATATCCTACTACAGCACCGGTTCGGTTCCCCACTCGGTTTAGGCAACATGTACGGGCTCACCTACCGCTTAGGCACAGATAACTAATGTGTGTTAATATATTATTATCATTATTATCTGTGGTTTAGGCCTATATACACACACTACGACGAGCGAACCGGCCCGAGCGCATCAGGATTAGGCAGCGATCTAGCCCGTCACATCATTATCATAAGAATGGGCCTAAGGAAATACACAAAAAGGTCGGTATAGGCCTATTTTTAAAATACTATATAATTATGTATTCTACGGTGGAAATTACATGCTTCCAGTTACCCGTTTTCGTCGCAATCATTACAACGCACACACATTGTACGTTTTTTAGCCACGTCCAGGACGTAATCTTTAATCCCCGCTGTCTTGTCGTGTAACAGTCGGCGGAACAAACGAAACACAACAAACCAGTGTTCTTGGGTGGGACGGTTTACCAGAGAACGAGTTCCTTTTATTATATAATCGATGAGGATAACATTTCACATAGGGTTGGTTTAGTCGCTTTAAGTTCAAGTCCCCCACTGAAAATCAGTCTTGTTACTGAGTGGGTAGACTCTAAATGTGAATTTATTTATTTTTATTTTATTTATTTTGTGGAAATTAGTAGTTGCACTTCTACAGGAACTGGAAACAACGTGCTGTGTTAATTTGTAACTTACATTCGTTTCTTTTGGAGGTCTGAGTGAAATTAAGTGAATGTATGAATGTAGTAAAAGTAATTAATAATCTGACTCACAATCATTTGTCGCGGTTTTTCGATCCTAATTCGTGTAGTAAATATGTAGCAATTAGCTTTTTTCGGTTCCGTTTCATAATTCGGTGACATTAGCCGTGTTTACATACGGGTCATTCCATCAGAAATCAACCAATTTTAAGAAAAGTGGTTGCTGACACATTTTTAATTTTTTTTATATTTTGCACATGGATACCTACATATATCTAGTTTCCAAATCACTTCTTTTTAAATTTTTAGGGCTTTCCGTTTTCCATATATGGGCATTATAAGCTGTTTGCGTAGTGTAAACTTGTACGTTTTTGATGTTAGGGGTTGTTATTACCATTCAAAGGGGTTTCAAGCTACAGCATCCATATCCATATTAAAACACTCACAATACATTGCTCTTTAGATATATGTATCAACAATTTCACTATTGTATCCCTAAAGGACATAACATAGGGCATAAAGTTTGTTTAGACAATTGCTCTTTTTAAACTTTTTGAAACCGAATAACTTAAAAGGGGGTGCAGGTATCAAAACAATTCTTTTTGTGAACTATACTCTAGGCCCATGGGTACAAACATGCAAAAAATGGGTTTGATACTGGGTCCCCTTCCCCCCGAAAAAAAATCACCAAAAGGGGCAAAACTCAGATTTTGACATATTCAAGGTCGCACATCTCAAAAGGGGGACTTAGTAAAAATTTGAAACTTTGGGAGAACAAACATATGGTCATACCCTACATTGTCTTCAAATTTGGAGTTGATACTCTGGGCGGTTTAGATTTGACAGCTATCTGAAATATGAGTAAAACAATACTACCTTGGCTGCGTTTTTGTAATATTCTAAGTTGATTTTTAATGACATAACTTACATTTACAAGTATAATGTTAATGATCACAGTTTTTGGGTCAATGCCCAACTAGTTGGCATTCATCATACTACTGATTTGTACGCTGAGTTCATATGGTATATTGTGCGATCGCCCGGTAGACGTTGTCAGTTCGTTTGCCGACAGAACTCGTAGGATGTTTGCATGTGGGACCCATGCTTGGTCATTTAGGGGTCAGAGGTATATATATGATAGTTCGTGTTTTGGGGTATTATTCCACGTTTTTTGATTGAGATCATATAGGCCTAGACGACAGACGTATCTGAAGCGTGTAGGTCGAAAGGCAATACATTTTATCAAAAACCACTAGCTGAGAAGATTTTCTGTACGAATAGTGCAAATTCTGTACGATAGTAAGAATAGTACGATTATAGTAAAAAGTAAAGTAGTAAATAGTACGAATTCTGTACATACAGATGTATTTCAAGTTCTAAGTATCATAACTCAGCCGTATTCCTCTTAATGTTGTTATCGCTAAAGTTATAAACGTTGAAGAACAAAAACTTAAATGCGCAAAGCAACAGTGTCCAAAGCTCTTTGCAAAGCTACAGAGTCTAAAGCTCTTCGCAAAGCAACAGATCCAAAGCTCTTCGCAAAGTTACAGAGACCAAAGCTCATCGCAAAGCAACAGAGCCAAAGCTCTTCGCAAAGCTACAGAGTCCAAAGCTCTTCGCAAAGTTACAGAGACCAAAGCTCTTCGCAAAGCTACAGAGTCCAAAGCTCTTCGCAAAGTTACAGAGTCCAAAGCTCTTCGCAAAGCTACAGAGTCCAAAGCTCTTCGCAAAGCTACAGAGTCCAAAGCTCTTCGCAAAGTTACAGAGTCCAAAGCTCTTCGCAAAGTTACAGAGTCCAAAGCTCTTCGCAAAGTTACAGAGTCCAAAGCTCTTCGCAAAGTTACAGAGTCCAAAGCTCTTCGCAAAGCAACAGAGCCAAAGCTCTTCCTAAAGCCACAGAGTCCAAGGCTCAGAGGCGAAGCCTCTGCCTAAATGACCCGCCTTTGCCTCCCCCCCATAATTTGTTTCTAACATTATTGACTAACCACACGCATTGATTTAGATCAATATCACTAATTCACTAATGGAAATTTTACTCATACTTGAGTGAAACACATCTGAGAGTAATAATACACACTTATTATCATTTATAACATGTTAATATATTGACGCACAGTGCCAAATTTACCCATATCTCAGATAGCTGTCAAATCTAAACGGTCCAGAGTATCAACTCCAAATTTGAAGACAATGTAGGGTATGACCATATGTTTGTTCCCCCAAAGTTTCAAGTTTTTACTAAGTCCCCCTTTTGAGATGTGCGACCTTGAATATGTCAAAATCTGAGTTTTGTCCTTTTTGGTGATTTTTTTTCGGGGGGAAGGGGACCCAGTATCAAACCGATTGTTTGCATGTTTGTACCCATGGGCCTAGAGTATAGTTCACAAAAAGAATTGTTTTGATACCTGCACCCCCTTTTAAGTTATTCGGTTTCAAAAAGTTTAAAAAGAGCAATTGTCTAAACAAACTTTATGCCCTATGTTATGTCCTTTAGGGATACAATAGTGAAATTGTTGATACATATATCAAAAGAGCAATGTATTGTGAGTGTTTTAATATGCATATAGATGCTGTAGCTTGAAACCCCTCTGAATGGTAATAACAACCCCTAACATCAAAAACGTACAAGTTTACACTACGCAAACAGCTTATAATGCCCATATATGGAAAACGGAAAGCCCTAAAAATTTAAAAAGAAGTGATTTGGAAACTAGATATATGTAGGTATCCATGTGCAAAATATAAAAAAAATTAAAAATGTGTCAGCAACCACCTCTGGTTGATTTCTGATGGAATGACCCATACGACTGAAAGCTGTCATGGATGCCAACGTTTACATCAAGTGTACCCACCCAAATGGATCCGAACTCGATTTCGGTCTCGCATCGCATGCACAAACACACATGAAGGACTGAGTACGGTTTTTCGGTACGGTCTGCAGCTATTTAGCCAGACCGAACCTAGTCGGTTCGGTCCCTACCGTTTTCTAGGTGTTTACATGGGTAGGCGGTAGGCCTACTGAGTACGAATAGTGTCGGAGGAATGCAGAGTCGAGGTATGTGATCTGTTTATGGTTGTTATGGAGTTTGTTCTTATGGAAAATAGCATGTGATAAAAACCAACAATTCCATAGCAACAAATCCTGTACTTAACTTGACACTTGACTATGCATACGGCCCTTAACCCCGTACTGAGTCCCTCCTCATGTAACCTCTTCCTATGTAATTTCAACTTTGAAGTTTGAGCTATTCAACTATTGGTATTATCACTCCCTAAATAGTAAATAGTCAACAGTAGGCGTGCGTGCGTACTGCGTACATACGCGGCCAAGACCTCTCCTCGTGCATAATAAATAACACCGATCTTACAGAAAATGTCGAATTACAAAATGTCAGTGTCAGTTTTCGTTCGTGTGTCGCTGTGCGGGGCCTTGGACTTATCTAGGCTCTAAATATTAGATGGTGTGGTTGCGTCTCCCTCGCTAACATCAATAACCTTGTGCGTGTCTACAACACGGAGATACGTTGGTGGATGAGCGAGAACGTGCGTCGTCACGTCACACAACTAGGAACATTTTCAGGTGAAAGCTTTGAAAGCTACACAGCGCAATGTTCTTCGGACCAAACTGAACTTCCTTGCGACAAGCTTGTTCGTCATGTTATAATGAGCCGTGTAGAAATGAATTTATTTATTTTATTTATTTATTTAATGTCTATCCTATTCAGTTATAAAAACTGATTTACAAAGGAGGACCTTAAATACAACTTGGCTATGTAAACAATTAATAATAATGAAATCATAAATAACAATAACAACAAAAACAAAACAAACTACTGAACTATATAAAATATAATCAAGAACAAGAAAAAATAATTGAGAAATTAAATAAAATCAAATGAAGTGGAAATGGAAGAATGGAAGGAACAAGCTGTTTGGTTTGGTGATGTCGGCTTTCGTTATGCTATGCTTAGTATTATATGGTATTATTGTTGCCGTAATACATTTCATTGCTATGCATAACTCAGGTTTCAATGTATCCCATTTCAGGCCAACTAGATAATATACAGGCCTACTATTTTTTCTTCTCATCTGCGGTGGCGTTACCTCGCCAGTGGCAGAAAAACCGCGTGGGAATCGAACCCGTACCATCTCGGAATTATGTAGGCTACATTATTAATAAATTAACGTGATAATGAGATATCCAGCAGGCCTAGCGTCGGGAACGAACAACTCCCATCGACATAAAACTTTAGTTGGCAACTGAACGGATTCCTGAACCGCAACCCTATTAGCGAGCGTGCCGAGAATTACGCTCGACAGAAAACACAAACTCATTTTTTGCGCTCATCTACACAAATCACATCATTTAATATTAACGCCAGCCAGCCAGCACGATAGATATTGTAACAAAGTATAACCGACCCGATCGCTGATCAGAGTTGAAGCAAATTACGAGGAATCAATTCGCTACAAAATGGGTCGGTTTTGTTCGGCTCGCGGTTAGCCCATTGTATGCCTGCATGAGTGGGAGCGATACTTTGGTATTTCCGTTCCTCGATCATCGCAAGCAGGCAAGCCTTGACCAACCGCGAGAGAACAGCCCGGCATCGCTCAAACACTCGGTTGCTTCGTCAATTAGTTGGCTTTTCATCGGAGACAGTTGGCAGCTAGAGGACTGACAGAATTTAGAGAAGGGGAAGACATAACGACGAACACATACAGAGTTTTGTTTGACCACACGCTAGACTGTGCACACCGGAAACTAACATTCCAAGAAATAGCGATCGACTTTCACTGTTTTGGGTTTAGATTTTGCCAATACGTGAATGAATACGATTGCTCATACATGGACAGCCCAAACGCGACTACTACATTCCACTGGGTAGGCAACGTGGGACAAACTGCTCACAACATCGTCGTTGTCAATGTATTAGACGTTCCACGACATTCCATCGTAAGCATGGGTGGGCGATGATCGTACTCCCTACAGTGTAAGAACAAAGGTATAACCCAGCCCTATAATGCCCACGGTAAACTACACTAGTTTTCACAAATACAACCACTCTACATTCCACTGGGTAGGCAACGTGGGACAAACTGCTCGCAACATCGTCGTTGTCAATGTATTGGACGTTCCACGGACCACGACATTCCATCGTAAGCATGGGTGGGCGATGATCGTACTCCCTACAGTGTAAGAACCAAGGTATAACCCAGCCCTATAATGCCCACGGTAAACTACACTAGTTTTCACAAATACAACCAATTTACCAGTCATTGTCTATTCACCCCACTGAACAAAGCCGGTGTAGCTAGCCACAATAACAACGGAGAGTTTTTATAATAGCATTTTGAACGATGACGTAACGCGTTAAATGTCACACAGACGTGTCATTCTTCACCCGTGACTAGTAGGCATAAACCTCTCGTTTTTTGCCTACGCTCGCAGATTGATAATTATACAGACTTATTAACCTTACCTAAACGCAGTCTACTCCACGTTTTAACAGTCGTACTAGGTTGAATTTCGAGTCAAGTCAAGTAGTTTTCTCATGAATGTGTACACGACTGTTCTTCGAACCTGAACTACCCACGGCTCTACTATTTAGTACACGCTATGATTTTAATTTAACTATAAGGTTGTTGATGTGTAATTAGTAGGTCTAGATGGCTTTTAATTCAAATTATGATTACCTACTACTCTGTTTAATGTATAACGTATCTAGGTAAGGGGTGGGTAGTCCATAGGCGGTAATAAAATTAAGTAATTAGCTGCAGTGAGCAAGATAAGATTAGTGTATGATATGCCAACAACACAACGTGGTTTTGTTTTGTTGTTTTTTTTCGGGCGAGATGCAATCAGCTGGCCAGAAGCAATTGATGTCTCCGCAGATATAGGTTACCTTACCTACTGCAGGCAGCTAATTAAATGTTCTACTTTCATTTTGTGCCACTAATGAGTTGCAATCACCTGCAGTTAATGCAGGCATGCTAATTCATCGTACCGTAAAATGTTGTCGACGTTACAAAACAAAAAATAAATGCCCGCCGGCTAGGCATAAAAAATGTGTATATATGCCCTTAAATGACAGGACAACACTTCCGCCCGTTACTGAAAACTTTGGTCTCGTGGTAAACCGGTTCCTCTAATTTGAGGGTACTTTTTATGATTGTGCAACGAGACGAGGCTTATCACAACGATTAATGGTTCGTAAATACGATAAAAACAATAAGAAGTCAATGTAATCTTCAGAATAGGAAGTAAGGAAATTGACTAGGACCTAGTAAAACAGGCCTACTTTTTTCACTCGTACCGGTATGCCTTAGGCATGGTTTCTGAGGAGGCCTACCTCCTTCAAAAATGTGGTTTTAGCAAGACATGATGGTAGGGTATGGCATCCACTCTTCGTTATTCCCATTAAGAACTGTCTAGCCTCCTCTTACTAAGAACATGGGGGTGATATGTCGTGGTACGAATTAACATCATTGTGTTATAGGATTAATTGGCATCTGCGACGAGTAAAAGGTATCCTAATATGCCCTAGGCTAAGTACCAACTACCAACGTTGTAATATTAGGCATAGTTATGTTCATGCCTACGTCACGTCTACACTCGACAATGGCGTATCTAGCCCTAATTAATTAGTTATCGCATCGCATGTCTATCAATGTAATTACTATTTTATCAACTGCAACTACTACATGGCTAGCTAGAGCATATGATCGACTGACACGACTAGGCCTTGGTAGAATATCCACACTTATTGCGATTGGCTGAACAAAGGAATACATGAGAATTAACGTAAGCTTATATTTTTAATAGTAGGATGGTCATCCCCAGATGAAAAGTGATCCCAAACAAAATGAGAATTACAAATAGTCGTGCATGGCCTACAAAAAAGAAAAAACCTTGTCTCGGAACCTAGGCTACCGCTTACAAAGAGTCTAGCCTAGGCGTAGGTCTAGCCTAGGCCTACATCTTGGCGTTAGGCCAGATCGTCGGATATTGTGGCTGTAAGCGCTTGCTTCAACATGTGATAAGCTTATCTTCATAAAGACATACAATTACGAAGAGTTCGTAAATAAGGGCATAACAAACATTTGCTATTTGCATTGCACTTACCTCGAGATCTTCATATGTGCGGAAGGCTAGGATGGCAAATCCATCAATGATATCCTCTTCAAACGGAGGTTCTTTAGATTTTTTTCTTCTATTCGGAGGCCTTTGTGGCTTTTCTCTAGCCGGAGATTCGTCCTCAGCACTGTCCCCATCCTTGGCTTTGCTCTCTCTCTGGGCTTGCATGCGCTGCGCCCGTTCACGTCGACGATTTCTTTGATTTCGCTGTTTCACTTCGTTTTCCATCGCTTTAACTCATTCTGAATCCCACTTACATACAAAATTCACACTTCACAATAATCCACAACACTCACAATTTACTCTACTATAATCACATAGTACGCATTTCATAAATCCCACTTGGTATCCGATAGAATTCCAGGAGTTGCACCTGGAGAAAAACAGTTTGATTGTTTCGAATGGCGGAGTACACACGGTTGCCGCATCGCTTACTAAAATGGCCGCATATCCCTCCGCAGACCGAAACTTAACCATCACATTCTATTAAACAGTTTTTATAAACACATAATTCACAGTTTCGAACACATAACACATCACTTCAAGTTATAAACACTAGTAATTCAATGTTTTATTGTCGCACTCCCGACCACCACTCAATACTCGCAACTGGGCGATGTCACTGTGAAAACAAACAAGAAACACGGCTAGAGCGACAGATCAGTGGTACCAACGTTAGAACACCACTTTGCGCTAACCAAACGCACTGCCTCAAATGTCAACACTAAACCACTCATAAACCACTCATTCCAAAGACGTGGGAACATCTGATTTACAGTGATCTTTATTAATTATTATCATTATGTCAATATTATTGTTTACAACATGCAAAAAGTAAATAAACTGATCATTTTTCGCTAGGAAAGGAAATCAAACTAACAAACTTGCACATTTTCGCTACCAAGCTACAAAATAAATTACATCAAAGCCGCCGCCGACACGAATTAAGCGTTACTTTCTTTGTCGGCAGTGTGTAATCAAAATACAGACACTTAACAGTGTTTGAAATGCGGAAGACAAAATGAACATGATCAGGAAATAGGGGTGTGATGGGGGTGTGAATTCGACAGACTAGAAAACAAATAAAGCTGTTTTTGGGGTTGGGGGGGGGGGGGGGGGGGGGGGGGGGGTTAGATAATGGCCCCACAAAACACTCAGTCTTATGCGGAGGTGCATTTCAAATGAGATAATTATGTATCTATCCACAAATAATATTATTTATATTGTAAGTGATTCTAGTAACAACAACAATAATAATAATAACATTGTGTTATTGTGTAATACAAGTTTGCGCTGACTGGGACTAGAACCCAGGTCCATCCGACTCTACGTTAATTGAATCTGGGTGAGGGTAGATCCCAGTCGGTGCAAATTTGTACTTCAATAAAATGATTACTATATTTATCTGGTTACTTAATCCCTTGATACATACACACATATGGACGTTGTATGACAACTAAATAATAGTTTACAAAAATAACAGGACTAAGAGTACACAACGAAATAACATGAGTAAACGGCATATGACAAAAATTGCAAAAGTAAAGTATAAATACTTGCAAAATACGGTAATAGATAGGAAATAAGATAAAAGGGAAGATAGTAGGTTGTTAATAGTACACGTGGGACTCATGATAAGAATTCTAGTGCAGTATAAAAAATGTAAAATAATATTATATAATAAATACAACACTGTAAAATGTATTTTTAATTGTTGTTGTGGATGTTATTTAGTAATTGGTATTATTACCATGTATTTTTATAATGATAATTAAAAAATGTACGAATAACCGTTTCATTTTCTTCAATTTATATCTATTTGTATATTTTGTGGACGACGACTTAATTTTTGTTTTAGAAAATATACTTTTTTTTAATAATAAATAATAAAACTTAATAACCATCAAGTATAAAACTTAGTAATTTCAATTATACAGAGATTCTATTGAGAGTTGAATGTGATGTAATAATATATGAATCCCGCCTCGGATGTGTCTCATTTTAGTTCCTTCCACACTCTTTCACCCCACTGACAAGTGGGGAACCGGTGCACGCAGGAGGTCACATACACATTGTGACACTGGTCACACTGGTCACACTGATCATTTTCATCAATTGTCCACACAAAGCACAAATCGTGTTTGACTTTTTTAATTTAGTCTGTTATTACAATACCGGTATTGTCTTTTTAATACCAATACGGTCACGAGACGCATTCTCTCCTAAGTGGTCTTGTACGTTTATCCTAGAGTAGAAACTATAGTGTAGAGTGTAGACACAACCCTGGAACACTTCTTCTTAAACCTTGCATACATTTTTTTTTGTTATTAATAAAAACACAAGTTTTGTTTACACAAATATTACACATGAATGTACTTGTTTGGTCTTATGTTTACTGTTATAAAGATAAGGTAGAAGAATACCCACCTAGGATGTATACATTATACATACTAAAATCAATGCGTTTTACGCAAGAAAGTTTGACACAAGGCCGTTGATAGGAGAACGCTGGGGGGGGGGGGTGACAGCTTGTCTACGGTGTAGAATGCGAGAAGATAATGGGGGGGGGGGGGGGCACTTTTATCACAACAAAACAGATCACAAGTAGTTCTCAATAACTGTGTTCTATTGTTTAAAATATGACTTGACTATAAGCGTGAAATTAATAACTACCTACTTCCCAATTATTATTAAAATTTCTTTGCAAGGCCATTTTTTCTTTCTTATTTTTTTTATTATGCTAAGATTTTAATCCAATCCACAATATAGTTATTATTACAAGTATAATAGTGTTATTATGTTCATCATTTTGAAGATACCAACGTAGTGGAACATTATGTAAATGAGTACTAAAATCACCATAGAGAAATAACTACACGGAATCTGTAGTTTATTGTTTAGTTTATAATTGGAATACTGACAACCAGTGTTACTCCCCCCCCAGCGCGCGAACTAGCCTGCGTGAGGAGTGTGCTAACATGCATTATTAGAGGTAGCTTATTAATAATTTTGAAAACAAAATGAATGAGTAATTCATAACAGTGATACCATTTATAAAAATAAAGCGTTGCCAGCGTATAGCAACAAGTAAACAACTGTGTTGAGATTTTTTGTTGGATTGGCATTACCGGTCCGTATTATTTTTACCGGTGATTGGAAAACCGGCCTTTAATAATTATCTCTTCTTGAACAAACTATTGATGTGAATAGATAAGTTCATACCTGGTTGGCTCGGATCGATTCGAGGATATGTCTTCAGCTGACTTCACTTATGGACTCTGATACTTCACTTACTGTCCTCCTTAATAAATTAATTAATTAAATTTACTAAGATGCCAGCTGCCCAATCAAACTAAATCAAAGATAGCAATATAGATGTTGCACGAAAAGGAATTATTATTGACATGAGAGGCGGCATTACCTAGGTTAAATAAATAAATATAAATGTGTATTAGTCTTTGATTCTTTCATTCCTCTTTGTTATATATTTTATTTCGTTTATTATTTGATCAATAAACGATGATTGACCTTTGCAACACAGAATGATTGCATTTCACTTCAAGGTATCTGCGACCTACTGTCAATAAAGAATAAATAGATTAGAATAGATTGTAAAATAAATACATTTATTTCCGCGCAACATTTGGCATCATCAATTGAGGCTTGAGCTCTGTTCATGGATACATTTATCAAAGTTATTACGTCGTGTATCAGATGTTGGGTCTCTAATCCTACACCATATTATTTCGCTTCAATGTTGGCAGTAAAGGGACGACCAACAACGACCCAATATTTTTATTTTTATTTTTTGTATCGAGGCGGGTTGTTCTTCACTGTCAAAGAACTTAGCGAGTGGGGGATGGGGGTGAGCTCCCTCCCCTGTAGACTTGATCCCAGTTCAGCTGCGGGACAATAGCGCGCAGCGAAGTGCGCTTGGGGGTTAGAGAAACAATGTGTGCGATTTCGACTCACAAGGCTAAAAAAAAAAAAAACACTACAGGGATTTTTACGCTGTCAAGTTGCATTCTAACAAACAAACGTTTAAGTAAATTACCCCACTAGTGATTGGAGATTTGTGATTAGCGAATTACGGAAATGTTGGGGGATTAGGGGAATATTAGTGGATTAGGGCATAGAATAGAATATTCTCGATTTCGACAAACAGAGCCGGAAGTGATTTGACCCTGTCAAGTTCAATTCTAACGAGATGTTTACATAAATAATGACTAATGATTATTGATTGATTATGGAGTTGTGATTAGTGAATTACGTCAGTTTAATGGGATCAGGGAATAGAAACAACATGCTCGACTTTGGCATACAAGGCAGTTAGCACTGCATGGATTTTGACACCATGTCAATTATGCATTCTTCTGACAAACGAAGTGTTTACTGTTTACGCAAGGGAATTATTAGTAATTAAATAAACTATTTGTATATTTGTTTTATTTGTTGTTTTATGACGTATTCGAGAGCTAGGTGTTCCTGTATAGACCTTTTTCAGAATTCATCTATAGGACCCTTAGATAGAGCTAAGCACGGCCCTCTAGATCTTCAATGACAACAATGCACAACAATGAAAAATGCTCCTCAACATAACTATCAAGGACTCTTTAATAGAGCGTATCACGGCTTCCTAGATCAATTCTGAAAATCATCTATTGAATTGTTTGGAAAACAAAAGAATTGAAGTGAAGTGAATGAAAATGGATTACATTACATTTTTGTCGTTTCATATGTTTAGGCGAGGCAATTATTAATAATTAAATTATTATTGCTATTTTTATGTTTGTTTTATTTGTTGTTTTACGACGTATTCGAGAGCTAGATGTTCCTGAATTGAATTATTTGGAAAACAAAAGAATTGAATTGAAGTGAATGAAAATGGATTACATTTTACATTTTTGTCGTTCGTTTCATATAGTTGATCCAACTATTCGTAACAGAAGTTACATACATCAAACTATAACGATTCATTTATAATATCATAAAAACATACAGAACACATCTATGTAAGAACTGCCTATTTCTTCTTTTTACTTTTTACCTAACTAGCCATGACTGTCTCTCTACAGGTTCGCTGACTTCTTCGCTTCGTTATTTTGTCACCTGTTGCAAAGTGCACAAGTACTCTTTAATCACTAATCAATGTATTCGAGCCGAACGAATATCAGCCAGTCGTCTTCCATTGTAGCGATTAGACTTGTGTGCGGTAGCAACGACCGTCATTGATTAAAAAATTGATTCACCATGATTGGAAGACACAAAAAGTGCATCCTGTTATATTGTAATGTCTGTTTTATCGACAGAACCGAAGAGACCCACAGAGATAGTTCCTAAACTCCTGGTAGATGGCGCAGCATGTTCTACTAGTTGATAATAGTGTATTGCATCCACTATAGATGGCGTTGTAACGAAAATAACGTACAGTATACTGTGGTACAGTCATGTAATTAACAGCTGTTTAATTTCAGTCAACGCCATCACGTAAACGAATCAAGTGACGTTTGTCTGTTATTTTGTTCGGAAGCTACAGATTCAGTAATTTAGTCGCGATGAGTCTCTCGCGGGTAAATGGAGGGCTTCTCCTCTGTTGTGTCATCGGCCTCGGCTTGTCGTATTACTCGTACGTTGTTGAAGTAGCTAAACACAACGACGACAAGTATGAAGCGCTCTGCGACATCAGCGAACACATGAGTTGCTCCAAAGTGCTGACATCCGAGTGAGTATTTTTGTTTATCTATTCAGCTAAAATTAATTAGAACTAAAATTGTGTTTTATTTTATTATTTTGAGCATTGTTGTATGTTGTATGTAATCGTTTGTGTGTAGCCTCAAATGCATTAGTTATTGTTATTTCTTAATTTCAGTACCGGTAGGATATGTTATTAAGCGCGGTTTCACGTAAGCTGGTATATCGCCCCCGGTAACAAATAACGTTGTGCTCGGTCTTATGACAATATATATTTATGTGTCACTCTATTTCAAAGCTTCTGATTGGTGGTTGCCTTGGTGAAAACTGAAAAGAAGTTCGGGGACAAAGTTATAAGATCGATAATAATTATTAAGATGGCTGTGTGATATTGAAAAATATTTGTATGTGAGTTAGGGAGAAGGTCCGCTTGATCTCCGCCTAGCAAAGGCTCGTCAAACTCCTCGATCAAGTTGACCTTGAGTTAGGGAATTCAGGGAATCCATCAAACAAAAGAGTTTTATTTTGTGAATTATGCCGACATTACACGACTCAATACTTTCGTCAAACTTATTGAATTCAAGAACAAAAGCGAATCAAAAACAGTTTGGTAAAAAAAACTGCAACAATATAGCTTCTTTTGATTGATGCTTTTTGTCCTTGAATCAAAGATTACTGAGTGGCTTAAATTCAATAAGTTTGACGAAAGTATTAAACCGTGTTATGTGGGTATAAATTATATATTTTATATTTTAGTAGACTATCTTAAATTTCGGTTTTATTCAGCAAAACTGCGTTTACATCTTGAATATGGATGGATGAATCACCAATATAAATATGCCCTCATTATTTAGCAAGTTGTGACAATATTTGTTGAGTGACTTGAGATAAGGATATTACAAGAAATTTCCGTAGTGACTGCTATGAAAATAATGTTTACCGAATTTAATGTTCCTTGCTTGCATATTATAATCCTAAATTGTTTTTATTTATGATATTTAAGTAAATATATGCTCATTTCTGTTTGACGTTGATTAAATTTGCATTTTTACTGGTTTAGATTAATTTTGGAAATATTACTTTTTATGTAGAAGACCTAGGCTTACGTGTGTAATATACATATTAGGCCTACTATTAGACATTTATTTTTATTACGCAGTGTTTTAATCATTTATTTACGGAATCAACAATAATAATGTGTGTTTTAATTTTAGGTACGCCACAGGTTTTGGAGTAGTGCGACACATTCTAGGGGAGGACTCGTTCCTAAATGTGCCCAACTGCGTCGGGGGGATGGTGTTCTACGCTCTGCTCGCCCTTCTATGTAAGTTGTGTTACATTTCTGGATTTGTAAATAACTCCGAGGGATGTCCCGGCACGATGGATGTGAACTTTCGAGCTGCCTCGGCGGTTTGCTCTAATTAATACGTCACGTTTTTTCCTGAATTATGATTTGTTTGCAATAATCATTGTTTTCTTGATTACTTAATTTCCTTCAAATGTGGCGACAGATTCCAACATATGATGATGATTCTTGTTGCTTTACGTGTGTCTATTATTGCAATAATGCTATTCGGGACATTAGGGTTGATAGATGAAGACGAAGAACTAAGTACATACTAACAAAAAACTATGCCCTATGCGGGATTCGAACCCACAAGAACATTTGAGATACTAGATTATCTTATCTTATTCGTAAGCCTATTCCAGTTCTTATATCCATCATGACTATTGGTAAATCGTGTGTCTTCTGTTCTAATAATACCAAAGTACATATTTTCATATTAACCGTCTGGTCTGTCAATATGTGTACGTGATAAGTGGCCACTTCTTAGAAAGCTCTCTGGTGCAATGGAATCAGTTCGAGTACGGATCAACACATTCAACATTCAAAGTAGATATAGGCGCTAGAATGTAGGCACGGACGGAGATAGATTGTGAAATGTACAAATGGATAAAAGTGACATAGGCAGCGATAGAAGTGGTCACAAACCAGTGCCGAAGCTCAGTGCTGGTAAAACGATGGATTCGTGCCCCCCCCCCCCCCCCCCCCCACACACAAATAAAATAAGGTGTGTATTTGCACAACTACAAGTTCCCAAGTAACGATTAGCGAGCATTTAGCCGGGGTTTTTCTAATTCAAACTCTTCTACTCGAACTGTTGTTCGAGCTCTAATTACTACTGATAATTTACGAAAATACATTTTTAATTGTTATGTTTATGATAGGCCTACTGATATTAATAGTATTTGTTCATTTAGCACATAATACTGTTTTTATTTCAAACTGTACCCAACCCATTTCAAGAAGATGTAAAATGTTAATTAGACTCAGCAGTCAGCAGGGTAGTTAAGAGTAGTTCTGCCTCTCCTAAGGGAGCGAGGAAGCGTCTGACGTGGTTGAGTTACTCTGTTATTTTGAAACATGTGCAATTTAGGAATTGCTGTGACTTGAGAGAATGTGTAAACAGTATCATCATAAAAATAAAGTGGTTCCTCCGAAGCAACTCTACCAGTGTTGCCAGATGGAGGGAAATTTCCCACGGCGAGGGAAAATTTGGGCCTTAAAATTCGAGTGGGAATTAAGGGAATTTTTGTAACACAGTGGGAAATTTTCCAAACCCCAAAATACAACCTAAAATACCAAAATTCTTCCTAAAATCGCGTATTAAATACAAGTTTTAAGCCATCAAACTTAATACAATACTCAAAAAAAAAAATCGCCTTCGGCGAATAGGCCTCCGGCGGCTGGGGCTTCGCCCCAGACCCCAGCTGCACCTCGCCATCTCATTTCGACGCAAAACTACGTCGCGGGGGAAATTTCACGCGTTGGCGGGAAATTTCGCTGCTAACAGAGGGAAAGACTCCCTGCACAGTCTGGCAACACTGAACTCTACCGAAGCGTTCGTCATAGACGAGTGGTCCGTGGCCATGCGACCACGTTCGGTATTTCAAACTGGAGACTCCCTGGTTGGCAAACGCATCGGTGACGCTGCTTCGGTACTACTTTATGATCTTTGAAATGTTACGACACTGGAAACAACAACATTTGTGAACAACTTTGGTTGCTTTGTCTCCTTTCTTGTAAACATATGTTTGCACTGCCCCCCCAAAACACTCCCATACCGCCCCTTGGCCAGAGTATCGTTGTTACGCGTTGTAAAACCAACTAAAGAAAAATTATGTGTACCTACTTTGCGTTGCCTATAAACTAGACCCTACGTATCATACCTGCTCAGATCCTTATCTACCTCCCCTTTCATGCACGCTGTTTCAAAGAATGTTTCAAGATTCCTGACGTTCTTTCACACATTCGTAAAGGCCTCATTAGCCCTCATTAGTTTCGCCCTTTGTGTTAGGAATTTCGAGGTATCCAACCCAAAGTCGTAAATTATCCCTAATGAACCTGTTGCAAGTAGGTGGTGGAACTAGAGGAGAGAATAGAGAAGATCCTGTTGTTTGGTTAGGTGAGAAAGGTTGGGGGGAGGGGGGGAGGCGTCTTGTAATTTTGAATTCATTGCTCTTTGCTATGTGTGTCTGGATTTTGATATTAATTGTATTTGTTAATTTATTTGCCATATCCTGATAAAGACGGAATATTTCACAGTCAATTTTATTCACTTTATTTATTGTATTGAAATGTTGTGTATAGGTATTATAATTTGTTTGAACCCAAAGAACGGTGGGTGGTGTGGTATTGAGCGGTAGCTCGGGCGTGAGATATAAATAGTACATACTGTAGTAAGCTATACTAAAGTTTGTCAGTGGTGGACAAATGAAACGTCAAGATTGTGGATGTTGATAACCTAGGCTATCGTGAACACCCGTCATATCGTATCATTAGTTACGGACTGTGACGTCAACAGCGAAATCGAATCGATATTTGTCTTATAAGGTTCACATTTTGTAATACAACCTTTTTAAATAACATTGGTGAATTGGAAATCTAAATGAAATTCCAGGGTTTACAAATATTGTGAATGTAGAATTTAGATCATTGTAACAAAACGCGTGGTGAGTATTGTACGTCAGGTCTGGTGGGGTATAATCAAAATATCACGACGTTATGCTCCATGATTATATAATTTATCTTTCTTATCCATAAACCATAAATTTACATTGTTCTTGTTTTTCATATTTTAATTTGCGGAATTGACATGTCATAAAAAAAAACATCACAAACCATTATTTTATTGAGAGGGGAAAAAAGGATGAAATCGTTTCTTATTTTGTATTTAAGGAGGGGGAGGTAAATATAAAGTAACGGTGCTGCAGTACTTCTCTTTAGGGCCTTAATTACGAAGGTATTTATTTGTGGGAGATGACTAATCAAACTAAACCAATCAATAGACTATTTTCAAAATTGATTTAGGACCTTTAGTTATTATTATTCATGGTCCTGTAAAATTCAATGGAACAATGCTCAACAATAAAATCTAGTTTTCAAATTGTTTGTCAAGGTGCATTTTTCATTGTTGTGCATTGTTGGCATTGAAGATTTAGAAGACCGTGATTAATTCTATCTAAGGGTCCTGAGGCTAAAAAAAAAAAAAATTAAAATAATCTATTGACATACATGCACCCTTCCGCCCTGGGCACTTACCCCTGGTGACATCACGTCTTGCTCTTCCAGGCGCGTCCAACTCTCCGACAGTGGCCACGATCCAGCTGGCTATGTGCGTCATCGCCAACATAATGTCCGTCTACCTGGCCTGCATCCTGTACTTCATCCTGCAGGACCTCTGTCTCGTGTGTGTCAGCACATACATCGTCAACGCTGTCAGCATCACCCTCGCGATGACCAAGGTGCGGATGCTGTCAACGGCCTCGTCGCCACGCGCCAAGAAGAAAAAGAAGATGAATTAGATGCGGCATTGCGATCGACAGGGAATGTGCGGGATTTAGAATTTATTTGCCATCCAATTGAATGATTATATATTTGTATTTTTACGTAACAAGGCTGCTTTAGCTTGAATTGGCTTAATATGAACTTTGCATCGAATGGACCAATACTTATACGGTGTAACATGTTATACTTGCTGCCAATTCCGTGGAGCGCCGGTTTTTATCTTTCTACCCTTCTTGAAAGTGTTTAGAAACATATATACCTGTCATGTAGTCCAACGTTCTGACTGCCAAGTCCAGAATACAAGATGCTGTTACGAAGCAGGTGTTTCCACTACCGCTCTGCGAAATTGCCAACAGGCAACAAGTATACGTCATTGCACATTACTCATACACTCATGTGCTAATTTTCAATATACAACATAAATCACTATGATGTATAAGAAAACACGTTGTGTATCCTCATAAAGTTAACATAAAACGTCAGCAAAGAACAATAACAGGGGAACCCATTCCTTTGCATGAACAGGTATTCGTTACTCAAACAAACCCGTTAAACAAAACCATTCGCTACTCAAACAAATGCATATGGGTATTATGATCTCATTATTCTGTCCAAGTAGCCAATCAGAAGCGTTATATAATATTATTGAGTGATGTAGTTTGTTTTTATCCAATTTGATAGTAAACTGTTTTAAAATAGATGTATTGCATACATGATACTGCTGTCACTATGTCTGTATGTAAATAATTATTAACAAGTAAGTTTTGTGATCCATGCATCATTCCAAGCAATGACATTCTAATGTTAAGTGTGTGTGTGTGTGTTCTCTGGGTTGTGTTTAATTCAATTCAATCAATTCCCAAACAAAGGTGAAACATTGTTTTGAAACTCGTATGCTATTTTGCTACTGTACTGATTTATTTGCTCAATAAAACTGATGGAGCGCTTTCTTTAAAGTGTGTTGTAATTATTATTATTGCCAATGTAAGAAAATGTTCAACTACCCAATACAGGTGTGCGTTTATGTGAAGCTAACTATGCCAAGCTTAGTTTAAACGAAGTACACATGCACAGAAGCCCCCCCCTTCCCCTGTGACGCTGACGAGAGTGTGCACTGTGCAGTGAAAAGGATGTGATCAAGCAAAGAACATCCCATACACTTGATTACAAACCACTCTGACAATATTTCCAGCACGCTATTGATTATCAATCAGCCCTAATAGCCGACAACCCCACATCACGTCGGTAGATAAGTGGGGTTGGGGGGGGGGGGGGGGAGAGGGGTACGACAACGTTTCTCTTCCTCAAGTTACGAGCCAACAACTCACCCCCCGCCCCTTTGTCCCAATCGTAGGGGAAACCAATTCATTGGTAATAATAGGCAAGACGTAGAGAGAATGACAATAACTTATCGCTTCTTATAAAGTTGAGCCAAATTAGAATTTTACCCACAACAATAATGACAACAAATGACAAATAAGGACAACAAGGCTCCCACTGAATAATACTTAAAATCAATAAAAATCGCCTTCACTTCGAAAATCTTTCATAAGTTAAAAAGATTCCGTATTTTACTTGAACAAAATTATTATCTTTGAAAGTAGTTCATAGTCGGCCCCTACACCTAGATGCACCCATTGTTGCTATAGATTTGTTTTGTTTATGGGAAATAACATGGAAACAACTGTTACCTTGGTAACAATGGGTGCCCCTAGGTGTAGGGGCCGACTATGAATTCCAACTTAAGGCTCACAAACAGCAGTCTACTAAATTATTCAAACTTATATTTTAATACACATAAATGTAGATTGAACAGTGTCTATAGTACAGTAGTGTGTATGTTTAGTATAAAGTCACAGGTGCAGTAAAAACAGACCACCTTGGGAATCGAACCCTTACCCAGGTCTCCCGCTTGCCAGGTGGGGTCTCATGATGATAGTAATGAATTTCGTTTGCATTCAAAATGATCCAGGTTGATTCCTAATAAAATACAGAAAATATAAAACAAATTCAAGATGTTCCAGCCTATAATATCTCCATGTGTGCATCTATACATACATCAAGATGCAAGATGGCGCTCAAGCCCACTTTGCAGTTTGCTCCAATAATATACCTGTTGACAACACGTGCTTGTTTTCATTACGCTTCAAAGAGCTTGTTTACGATTAAAGACCTATTAAGTGGAGCAGTGGTGCGGACAAACTGTCTGCGGTATAATTATCTCACTTGACACAAGAGCGAGATTGTTTGTAGGGTTATCTAGAACTAGCATGGGTCTTGACTTGACTTCATTCACGTGGAACTTGGATTTTCAAGAAAGATTGGTGGGAGCTAGAGCAAATTGTTCGTGACGATGAGTAGCAGCGATAAATGAAGATAAGGATTCTTTTTTTTTATTTTGACTCACACTTGTTTTACAGTTACATTAATTTTTCGTCTGCAATGGTCACCATTTCATTTCAGACCTGTGTTCGTTCGCCATCTCTCTTTCATTTTACTGAAGCAAAATAAAAAAAAACATATTAAACTTGGAAATGTCACAACAACTGTTACCTTTGATTCTTACTTCCTATATAAAAGAATAGCTGATTATTGTTTTTTATTGCAAACGTTTATCAAAGCTAAACTGATGTGAATCAGGCAGGCAGGCGCGTAGGAACTGTTTTGAAACTGGGGAGTGTTGTATAAACACGTATGTTTTTATTGAGGACTCAGCCTTAGAGACCAAGCATTATTTTCTTGACTATTTGTTTGCCAAGACTTGGCCGAGAAGGAAAACAGTTAAAAGTCTGTAAAATATTTTAGTGAGAAATGAGTTATTTATGAGAGAGAAGAGTAAAAAAAGTGAAGAAACGAACAGGTAGAGAAATGGCGTGGGGGATTTCCAGACGTTTGTAGTAACCTTCTACTATAAAAATAGTTTGCACATTGAACGAAACATTTCAAAAAAAAAATACTGTATCATTTCATAGAAAATTCGCTCGCTGAAATTTAGTTACTAGTTTTAAAACACGCTGGTTGTTGGTACACATGCGTTGACTGGCAGTGCTGCGATCTGTGACCGACCATGGAAGTTGCGTGAACAGCGGCAAAACTTCGAAGCTCGAAACCTGTTCTATTCTCTGCGAGTTGTGCGAGTGTACGTTACCGCGCTCTGGCGATCAAATGGCGAACCACACGTCATAACATGATTTCTGTACACACCTGTTCAAGTAATTAAAAGTAACTAAAGAAAAAAAAACAGGTTTGCTGTTGTCACATGCTAGAAAAATGTAAAGCTCCTTGGCTTTACCTAAGAAAGTAAACTAGGAAAACGCTCTGTTTGACGCGTTGATAAGCGAGCGCGTCAATATCTACGAACTTTCTGGCGAAAAGACTTCAATGCTAATACAAACAACAATTAACAACAATTCAAGAATGCGCATTGCAAAATTTTTTCTAATTTCCATAGCTATTATACTTCCCGACATTGTTGTATGCAGTGCAATGTGCGTTGCTAAGAATTTTCGTGGTCATGTTTTCAACACGGTCCGCCACCGTTACTAACACTTATTGACAGCAATAGAAATGTAATTTCTGCCTCTAATGCTTATTGGATCGCGTTTACATTAGTATATTCGTGACCGGACAAAAATTTACTATAAGATAGCCACCTCACATTTTGCCGTTACTGCGTTTTAGAAAAATATTTGCGAGTAACTTTCGTGTAACTTTGCCAATATTTATCAAATCGCCATTACATTCACATATTCGTGACCGGAAAAATCTGTAAAAAAATCTGGCTATCTCACATTTTGCCGCCATTTTGTTTCAGAAAAATATTTTGCAGTAACTATGGTGTAACTTTGTAACTTTTCGAACGATTTTGCCTCAAAACTATACACCTTCAATCCACATCGAGGCTTGTGGATGGTCCAAATTTCAAGTTGATCGGACTTTCCGTTCGACCGCTATCGACAGACATAATAATAAAAAAAAAAAAAAAAAACAGAACGAAGTGCCATAAGAGTCAAGTGGAAACGCTCGCTTCGCTCGCTTAATTAAGATTTAATTGGCAATGCAAACTTCTTGCCTAGAATTACCAGATATGCCAGTCACGGACGCAGTTGTAAGGAACGCGGATTAGTAGGCAGGTTGTGAGTTGTTTCTGTTTCTGTGTCCTGATTTTAATTAATAAGCTTATTACAACTTATCTTGTTTACGAATATATTATGTTAGAATGTATATCCAATTTCTGACTGTGATGAAATTTGAAGTCCAGAGTAACTTTGCTTGTCGTACACGGCGAATAGAAGTAAAAAGCTTCAAAGGGCAATACGATAACAAAATAAACATAGCGAAATTTGTTCATACAAACAAAATCTGACGAATTAACCCGAAAAGAAGTTGCTAGAGACGATGTATATAACTCGAGCGCACACTAATTTCAAATGTAGAACTCACAAGCAGCGTGTTCTTTATAGTATGAGATAGGTACGCAAAACAAGGCAAGAGTGCTAATCTCACTCAACTAGAAACTCGCGAACAGGTGTCGATAAGGAAGACTTCTTTCTTTACTACCTTCGGTGAGTGGGTTTTTGGGGGACCTTTCCCGCTTTGCGTCATGTTACATGTTTCGCCCCATATTGTCTTTATGCTCTATTTAAAATAGCTTTGAATGAATAAAAACAAAAAGAATAAATACCATATTCCTACACCAGCATGCCCATCCTACACACACATTCACATAAGGCTAGCCTACTTATGTAAGGTGCTGCTGCCAACATCGCAGTTTAACAATTACACGGTAAACATAGACAGCTTTGTAATACTAGGAGCAGAGTTAATTATGGGGAGGAGAGACTGTCCTTAGTCATTAATCATTAGTCACGGCTCAGCTAAAGAAAGTAAGAGGTGTTGTCACCAAACACAGTCCTTGTTCCCTGATTGGCTGGTACGGTTGACGACAATTATATGGAATTTCCAACAGTCAAACACCCTCACTCATTCAAGCACATTATTCAATTATTGTGAATTAAAATAGTTTTCTCGATACTCAAACACAAACAGGCTTTTGCGACGGTTGTTGCTCTACAAATCTCTCCAAAGTATGTATTAGCTCAAGTTATACATGTATGGTTAGTACGCTGGACCCTGTGGTTATCCAATATTTATTCACTGGTCAGCCATCATTTTTTTTTTTTTGGCATTACAGGTTGATATTTCTTCTGTAAATAATATCGACTACACATTGTTTTACGTTGGTCCATGGGTAGGTATTACTTGCCGAAGATGGCCTGTGGCGGGAGGAGAGGGGGACAAGGTGTAATTAAATGGAAATCCTTTGCGAAGCCGAAAAGTAAAGTTGTTTGCGACCAGAAAGTATGGTCCTCCTCCCATCTAACGATTTGCATTTTAAAGGTCACAGCTCATGTGTGTGGAGCTTGTATACGTTGTAGAACAAAGAATTGCTATTTTTTATTATTATTTCGCTTATGTGAGATCATCCGCATTCTCGTTGGGTCAAGAAGCAGGTTTCAATTCCCTTCCCCCCGCCCCCCTCTTCTCTGCCCGTCAAGCTCTTTGAGATTCTAAAGAAATACATGCTGAAAGACATAAAAACAAGATTTCAACATAAATTCCCGTGAAAATGAGCAAATGTGTGGGTCTATATTTCTCACTTCCTGACAAAACATTTATGTCAATACTACTAATGTGGTAAAACCATAAAATAAAAAGGACTGATGTCATCTTGTATTGTATATTTTTTACTTTTGTAAATATTGCCCAATAATGTAGCAGACATTTTCAAAACAGGATAGGATATTTACTATTTAGGAGGAAAACGTCGAAGCATACAAACACATTAGTGTTTCGAAATATGGAAACAACAAAGAACTATTTCCTTTCGTTGTGAGTCCCCTTCACAATATTGTGACCAACTTGGGAGTATCGAAGCAAGTAGTGGATGTCACCACTTAACCTAAAGTAACTGCACTAAGGTACATTTAACGAGGAAACTAGGTGTAAATTAATGTCATGACTGTCTATTTTAAGCACGAGACCAGTCCCAATGATAGAACTACCCTTTCAGCTAGTATCTACTAGTTAGCCCTAGCCTGGTCACGGACATAAAGTAGATACCCTAACCAAGTAACAAGAATTCCCATCCCTAGCTCACTGAATGAATACTTATTCACTTTTCTTCCTATATATCTAGCTTGACCCTAAAGTTCATACCATAACAAACAACTTCCAACCCTGATCCACCATAAGGACAACGCATAACGCGAGGGGGTTTAAGGCTGGAACATGATGTGGTACCGAGTTTAATTGAACCGACGTGAATGCACTATGCTAAAATCCATGTTATTACAACATAATACACGATAAATAAATCTCCAGTCTGCAATGCAAATACGCACGCATGCGCTCAATGTCAAGTTCAGCCCCAGGTGATCAGATCAGCATCACTTTCACTCGCCCAAGACGCATCGGCTGCACTCATAACGTGGGTGTTGTAGGTACTGCGTTAGGCCACCTTCCGCTCCAAGTAGGGCCAGCCCGGCTAATGAGGACTGGAACTAGATTAACCGGTCCCCGTTCATGCGCAAACTACTCGGCGCATATCCATATCCAATGAACCGAATTATCAACGCTTTGCCAATAATTGAGTGAATATCCAATGATTGTATGCTAAGTGTGGATAGATTGCATTTATGATGTATTCTCTGACGTCATGTTTCCGAACGCAGATTGCAATTACGCCATCCCTCCCTCCCTCCCTCCCTCCCTCCCTCCCTCCCTCCCTCCCCCCCATCCTTCCTCCCGATGAACCAGAATCTACATCATCGGGATTTTAAAACTAAGTTCTGATAAACAGCTCCTGATCCTTTGGAAATTATAGCGAGAAATGTTCATAAAATATAATTTAGATAATGGTTTTTCTACTGAGGCTACAGTTATTATTTTGCATCTTCGTTTGTAAACGTACAACTCATCCAACCAAACAAAAAACTTGTTTATCAATTAGAAAAAAGTATTTTTAGATTGGTTTTATGGCAAAAACAGTGAAAATAATATTTTTTTGAATTAAATTTCAAACTATTTAAACACTGAATTAAGGCACCCTTACCTATCGTTAAATAACTCAGTTATTACGTCGAATTGTCTTTGAGAACAGAAGAAATCTATTTCTAGATATGACCAAAAATGTCGTAAGTAACACATTGCTATTCAAGACAAGTGGATAGAAATGTACAATGATGAAAGACGGTAGAAAGTATCTATGGCTAATACGGGATTCGAACCCACGTTTCTTGGTTATACATATCATCGGGCCTACGCTCTAACCATACGAGTCACATGGAAAACTTTGTTTTACGGCAAAGTATAAATACACTATTTTTTACAAAACCTTATTAGGTCCTACTTCAGTCACATTATACATTCAATGAAGAAATCCGTCTGTGCTCGTGTATTTATAGACACAACTAGAAGTCCTATTATTTGCCTTGAATGGCGATCAGGCCCACTCATTCCGTCCCTAAAATACACTGGATAAACAATGGGCAATATGTTAACTAAACCGGCCGATATAACATACAACGGCCACGTCCACGTTTTCTCCACAAGAATTCGTTCTTCTCACAAAAGTTAATAATAATTTCTCCAAAGTATAACCTTGACTTTTTTTTTAGGTCCACCTATACATGATTATCAACCAAACCAGTGAAAGAACTCTTCGTAATTGAGTGGGTGATTGTTGTTGACGGGGCAAAGGGAGGAGGAGGGAGGGAGGGAGGGAGGGAGGGGGGATCACACATCATTTTGTTTTTCTTTCCATTTCTCTAGTTGTATGTCAGACATTTGTATGACATTTGTTATTGTTTCACAATTCCTTAAATTTACATCTCCGTTTAATTTATTTAATTTATATTGTTTGTAATCATTATTAATCATATTTAAAGTAAAACATTCATCCCAAAATTAGTTTTTGTTTTTCACAGTGTTTTGGTTAGTGCTGCATTCGTATCATGTCATGCGTTATTATTCGTTTTTTCTTTTTGTCTTTTCCAACCGTTGAATCTCTTTCATCCTTTATATAATTGATCAGAACATTAATTAAGTATTTACTTTGTTACTTCTGCAGCAATGCAACATGCACGTTAACACTTCCTCATCCCCATATTCGCCAGTGCAATGTCATTGTCACTATACCACGTGTTAACCAATCACCATACACCACCTTCCTCAAATACCGGATTACACTCCTTAAGGAGACGGCACGTAGCCCGACCCTACCAAACGTGCCTCTCTCCTTTGTTTACTGTCTAATTGCTACAGAGCGCGTGGGCTCAAGACTGGCGTGCCTTGGGTTGGACATTTGCATACACCTTATACGATACAAAACAAGGTCAGGCCATTGCGCGAATTCTCGAGTTTGTTTACACTTAAGTCTACACAAACACTCTTCTCAATCAATGTACTCAACAGGTTGTCCAGCTTACCGTGTGGTGTGGGACTAATGAAAGGTTGTACTGAGCAGCTTTTGTATGAGTTGTATTACACGTACACACACGAAGACGGTACCCAACTGACAAGCTTGCCAACCTTGAGCGGATGCAAATAAATTACAAAAAGTGCTAAGAAATTATCGGTATTAATACACACACCTGTTAACATTTCACTGAAAATATGCAACAATTTTTAACGTAAGTTTTATTTTAATGCTGAATTATCAAAACAAATCTTTCAATAAAACATCAAGTAACAGAATTATGGTCACTCAGTCTTATAATGAAGAAGCAGGGGGGGGGGGAGGGGCTTTACTGTGTCATGTTTATATGGGATTTCTCCAATCGAGGTCAGTTATTCTACAGTCATAAACTTGTGTTTACCATATACCACGTATTTTCTTTCATTACACACGTTTCAATTGTGACGGAACCCTGTTTCAATCACATACTAGTGACTGCTTGTGAGGCGCGAGTGACACGACACATAATGGCCGACCTTAATGCGTCATAACGCCGTCCAGACAAGATGGATGCTGCGCTTGAGGAGATTGGCTGTTCCCGCTATATGGCTACACCCCCTCTCGCTAACATGATGCAGATGCGCCGATGTAAAATAGAGGGACAGGTATGACTGAGTAAAAAAAGAGACTGATACTTATGCCAAGGGTTTCCTTCCTCAGTCATAAAACGTATTTTGGGATGGAGTAGGCTATGAGTATATTTCTTCTCAACGATCCAAATATTTTAAAATGTCTGTAATGGGGGCATATTATGTGGGCAGGTACCTATTCCTTCGTAAAATATTTAAATTTAAATAAATCACCTGAAGCATTTTAAAATGAGTATGTCAAGCTCATGGACTGTGGGTTTGACTCCCACTGCCCAACAATATCTGGACCATAAGTAAGTTTCACTGGGTCATCTTTGCCTACATACTTATCACTCTAATCTGGCACTACGGTTAAAACTCAAAGTGTCAGATATAGGTACTATGCTCACGTGAAATTTTCAAAATGCAGATACATTTCAAATACATTTTGTATTTTATATCGTACACGGGTTTGAAGTATTAGAAAATACTCTATTTCGGAGGCTTTCACGGCCGGAGTCAACTATACTATCGTGGTTTTCCGGGTACAACCATGTCAAAAGGGAGAACCAATCCAACGTTTCGCCCATATTGCAATGGGCTTCTTCAGGGACCTTCGTGGAGTGTTGATACATTTTTTGAGAAAACAAATCATCAAAATACATCGTTGCCTTGATCAAATTCCTAAATTGTATTCCTACTTTTGAATGTATGAAAATGGATATTTTTGAAAATGCATATTTTTTGTTTAAAATACATTCAATAAAGATATTTTCACATTTTTTGTATTTTTTTTATTACAATTATTTTTTATGACACATTTTATGTTATTATTAATATTTTTGTTGTGTTTATTGGTATTACCATTCTGCATGTATTTGCCCATGGTGGTCTAATACGCAACACCACAGCCCAGCCTCAGGTAGAGTCGAGTCCTTGAGTCTCGCCCATGCAGAGTCTGGACCAATCAGATCGCAGCCTCACCACGTGCGCAGTCGAGAGCCGGTCTGTCCTCAGTCGTCCCGCGCCGCGCGAGTGGACAGCGTGTGCGTGTGTAAGTGCGTAAACGCGTCAAGTGACAGCTGACTGACTGTCGTGTGACTATCGATAATCAGCGCGCGGCAAAAGGATACAGATTTACAAGAAGGTATGTTCAAAAAAGATCATACATATTTTTTCTGGTGGCACAACTCACGAAAATTATCATTTTTTTTTTTTTTTTTTACAAATCAATTTATAAAATGCACACGATTTTGTATTTTATAATTTTATTGTATACATTTCAAAAATGTGTTACGTGAGTTGTTGTTACAAAAAAAATTGAAACTCCACTTTTACGACGGTGGTGCTGTGTTAATTTTGCTCAATTTCCGTTCTTATCGAAGGTATCTGATCTCTTTTCCTTTCTAAACTGGATTAATGTCCTGTTAAAATGATATTATAAAAACATGTTTTAATCAAGATTAATTAGATAATCTCGCGCTTGTAAACTCGACCGAGTGTAACTTCTTCTTATCTTGATGAGATAATTGAGATTACATATTTTAATTACTGGGTATTAGGGTTGATGTTTAAAAGCACGTGTGACTGCATGTGCATAGCTACGAATAAACTATATTTTATCCAATCTAAATGTGCATTCTCAACAAACGAAAATAAATGGTAATCAAAATCCACCATTAAAATATATAAAAGACATATAATAAGTAAAACAGAGAAACAATATCGTAAAATTTTCGTCAACAAATTGTGACAATTAATAATTAAACCAAGTTTTAACTAGGCAAGTTTTTCAAGTGCTCAAAACAAAATGTTCAATAAATTATTATTTTAAATTATCTAACATTTCGACAAAACGATTTCGTCCTTTCATATTCGCAATAATTTATCAGTGTCTTTTTTATCTCTTCGTGACTTCAACACTAATTGCATAAATGCTAAATATAAAGTTTTCTGAGGACAATAATTGAAAAACTATCTAATTGCACTCATGATTTAACCATACAATATTTACCGCGACATTATATAAGCGTAATAAATTATTTTCCTGACAAATTAGATGCACTAATTGGATTACCATAAACTATTCTCAGACAGTTTTGATTTAATCGTGTATTCTCATATCAAATTAATTGAATCCGGTCACAACAATTGGAACAATGTCGGAATCACACGACACGATACGACATGACACGAAGACTCTAACTGTAACTATAATGGTTCACCTTGTCACATATTCCCACCACGTTACGCACACATTGACAGACATCACATACGTCATAACGCCGCCATTCATAACACACAGAGTATAATTATGTCGCAATAGTAAATATTTTGGCCGCGCGGTGTTGAAAGCGCGAGGGGTCTATCTCTAGAGTGATATAGGAGATGATCTCAGTGTGTGCGTGTGTGGGTGTGTTCGTTGGTTAGTTGGACGTCTATCGCAATACGGTCACCGACCTCCACTCGATACCCGATACCTGATTCGCACTGTCTTTGGGTACTTGCTAACATCTTTGTGTCAAGTATATGTACTTGTTAATATCTTTGCATTGTGTAATATACTACTTGCTAATATCTTTGTTTCAAGTATAATCTCTAGGTGTGTACTTGCTAATATCTTTGCATTGTGTATTTTACTACTTGCCAATACCTTTGTGTCAAGAACTGTACTTTGTTTGTATGTATGTACATTTTAAGATCTTTGCAATGTGTAATATACTACTTGCCAATATCTTTGCAACGTGTATATTAATGTACTCTAGTTGCTAATGTCTTTGGATCGCGTATTAGTGCTACTTGACAATATCTTTGCATCGGGTAAAAAAAAATGCTTCTTACCAATTCTTTGCATCGCGTATTATTACTACTTGCTAATCTCTGTGCATCGCGTAATGTTGCTAATAGCTTTGTATCGCATAATATTACAGCTTGCTAATCTCTTTGCATCGCGTTATGTTGCTAATAGCTTTGTATCGCATAATATTACAGCTTGCTAATATCTTTGCATCGCGTAATGTTGCTAATAGCTTTGTATCGCATAATATTACAGCTTGCTAATATCTTTGCATCATGTATTATTGCTACCTGTTAATATCTTTGCATCTCGTGCTCATCTTAGTATGTTTGCACTGGCTATTATTTCTCCTGCCAATATATTATTTTTATCGCGACGTATTATTACAGCTTGCTGATACGTTTACATCACGTATATTATTATTTGCCAATATCTTTGCACTGCGTATATTATTACTACCGGTACTTGCTAACATCTTTGCTTCGAGCTAGGTTAGTAATAATTAAATACGGAGGCGTCGATGGTGACGGGGGGTCGCTTGTAAGTTGTATGACACAGGTTTACCACACCTCCCTGCCGAACACGACTACACCGAACCTTGTCCATATTAGAATAACGCTCCCAGTTCTATTTTCATGAAGACTATCTACCTATACTAGCAGACAGCGCAACAACATAAGGATGTGGGTGGATTCTGTAAAAATGATCAAATGTCAATAATACTCAAATAAAAAATACTCAAATAGGTACTGTAAATTATGAAAATTTAAAGACAACGTATTTCAATTGAAAATACAAATAGAATGCTCATCAAAAATGGTGTAACGCACTGTATTTTGACTGTCTCCACCAACCCTAATGCCCTTCCATGTATTGCAAACTGTAGGTTCCCTACAACGAAAAACTCGCTGGGAACCAAATAAATAAATAAATAATAAAAAAAAAAAATATCGAATCATACCAACAAACAACGTTCTCAGAACATAGCAATAGCATGCTACAATTTAACAAATTATTGATGTAGAAATATATTGTTTAAATCCACCAATTGTTATTCCAAAATAAACAATCCTTAGCAATTTCCCCATTCTATCACACTAATTATCTTCCTACTAGTACAGGGTACCAGCTTCATAAAATGCGGCACCTCTAAAGTGTCCTTAATTCGTACAAATGTTCACTTACCTTGAGGAACACCCGATTTCGGTCAGTTAAAAGAAAATCAAAATATGTCATCGCATAGAAAATATAGCTTTCTTCCTTATGAATGTTTATTTATTCCAATAAATATTTCCATTTTGTTCTTAATTAGGTGTGAAAGGTTTCCACCTGAAAAACGGAAGTACTGATTGGACCAAAGACACATTTATAAAAAAAGAGCACTAAATTCTCTACAGGATGACATATTTTGATAAACATTTGGGACAATTTAAACACATTTTAAAGCACAATTTTAACCGACCAATCGGGAGTTCCTCAGGCTAGATGCAAGGTCCGTCGATCCCCTGGCGGAGGCTCGGTAAGCTTGGGAGTTCGACGAGCCCCCGCCAGGAGATTTACGGACCTTGGGCTAGATGGACATACAGCCTTATGGACCCCTGATAGACCTTTTTCAGAATTGATGTAGGACCTTTAGAACTAATCACAGCCATCTAGATCTTCAAAAACAACCATGCACAACAGTGAAAAATGCACTTTAAACATAATAATCAAGGACCCTTAATATAAATAATCACGGCCCTCTAGATCTTCAATGACAACAATGCACAACAGTGAAAAATGCACTTTAACATAACTATCAAGAACCCTTAGGGCCGGCCTTACAATCTCCTAATAAGAAAGTTATTTGTAGCAATTAAGCTATTTGGAGGATTTCAAGGGTTTTGATTGGTGGTTGCCATGGAGAAAACAAAAAGTAGTAGGACTGGACCTTAGATCATGGATTTAGATAGAGAAAATCACGGCCTCCTAGATCAATTCTGAAAATCATCTATTGTCACCTTGCCAACGGATATCGAGGATCGCATGCAAGGTATTGTGTACAGATACAGAGCCGAGGCAATGGAAGGAATAGGATCCCATGTAACATAATGTAATGTCTTGACTCGTGAATGCGTGAGCTAAGAGAATGGCGAACTTGATCTCGCCATATATGCGCGAGCTCAGCCATGCATGTTAGGTGATTCATGGATTATCTAGGACGAGACTCAAGATCGAATAATGGCGACTCTACGTGCCCATATTTAACAGCGTGAGGTGTGCTTAGGGTTGACAAAATACATTTAGTTTTATTGGCTACCCACTTTGTTACAAGAACTGATTCTCAGTGAGAGACATTTATGCTTCGTTGCTACGACTGCTCCAAAGTTAAAATCCTCATCCCAAAACGCGAGAATTTTCCCTGGACTTTCTGCATTGGAAGCAGGAATGAAACCACAAACCAACAAACAAAAATTATTGACAGTTTTATAAGTGCAAGTGTGTAGGAGCAAAATTTCTGTGTCTCAATTCAATCACGTTTCCAAAATACGACACCGAATTGAAAAAGTGAGAACCTTGTGCTCTTGTAAGCACCACAGACATAACATTATAATCAGTAGGGGTTTAATTTTAACATAACTTATTATGGACTTCACAAGCAAACTAAAAACACTACAGATTACAATACACAGAAACAGCACGAAAAAGATGAGAATTTAATGTGTTCTGTACGTTCGTATTTTTTAAAATTACGTCCAATATCAATATAACATTCTCTAAAAAGGATACAAAACATTTTCTTTTTCCATTTTATATCCTCACATTATAATGGATTCAACAGCTACATTTTCAGTTTATTTTTAAATTGATGGTTGTTTTTACATAATATTAAATTCTGTTGCAATATAGTTGCAGATTTTAGGGCCAAGTGTTCCTGTAAATGTTCTTCTAACGAGTGGTATAGCTCCATGTATTGTTCACATGGGTAGTAATAAAGTAATGCGACTGTACAAACAACAGGTGTATTCAACCATGTTGTTGTCTACTGTATAATGAATATCGTTTCGCTATTGAACCGAACCCAAATAGAAACGTAAACGTTTGTCTGTGTTCGAAACAAACTGGTAAACAATGAATGCCTCGCTCGTCATGTTTACTTACCGCGTGGTTCCCTAAACAGAACCCCTCCCCCTTCTCATCCGTGCATTGTTGTTATCCTCAGCTAATGAATGATTGAGCTTGTGTGCCAATTGCTGTACTGTGTTCTAATTGTTTCATTTGAACATTGTCGGGCATACAAAGGGCTCATGCTGTGCTCTGTAGGGCATAATGGTGCAACTAATTTGTATGTCTGTATATATTTGGCATAGACATGTCATGTGTTTGTTTCGAAGTTGTGGAAAAACATAAAAAGTCTCACCAACCACCAAAATAACTTTTTTGCGCACATTTTGTTTTTAGTATGTCATTAAACACCTCGTTAAATGAGATCTTTAAAAAGAGATACGTGCATTTTAGTTATAGCATGTAACATAAATTTAAAAAAAGATTAACAACAAAATTTCAAAATTGTTACTGGCAATATATAATAGAAAAGACCTATTCAGCATAAACAAAAGTTGTGATTTTTTTACGACTTTCAATTCTGGTTGTTAATAATTATTTATTATTGCTTTTTGTTTGTTGTTTATTAATTGTTTATGTATATCCTATTCACGTATAAAACTGATTTACGAAGGAGGACAATAAATAGAACTAGTTTAAAAAATTACATTACATACATTACAATATATAATAGTTGAAATGCATTTCTACTGGAAAACGGCGAATTCGATGATTCTTGAAGAACAAAATTAAAAAAAAAACCTGGTCTTATACGGAATTCGAACCCATACGCACTCCAAACGAATGAGACACCGCGTACGGATAGAAAATGTCGAGAGAAAATTCTTCATCCGGGAATCGAACCCACGTCACGTCCTTGTTTGCACACGTCTTCGTAATGTATCAGCTGACGCCTCCCAAGAATCCATCTTCCTAGTAGGATGTATGTATATCTCGCTATTGATTCATGAGCGAACCATGCAAGCGGTTCTGAATATGAAGAAATCTTCATTGTATGCTAATGTCAGTAAACAGTCGACGTAATAGCCGAGTCTGCCAACCTGATAATAATGATAGCGACATACAGACATGGAAGACGCAGGAGTATGTTGTGAGACGGATAACATTGTGGTTCAATCATGCGCGGCGCAATTATTGATGAAGTATCGCGGTGCCTTCTGGCTCGGGACCAAAAAGAGTCGCTGTCCCATCATATTTGTTCCATTTGCAATCAGCGTGGTTACTTTGCTTCGCTATGTCAAATACCTTGAGAAACACACTTTCAAAGATCGGTGTTCATACTCTTTCCAAAGAACTTTGTAACCCCATGTGAAATAGTTTGGTATGTACACCTCCAAAGAACTTATTAATTATACCCTGCGTCAAAGCGTGTAGTAGTGAACTCACTTCTAAGACTGCAATGGTATAGCAATTAGCTCCAAAGACTTCCGTATTTCTATGTCAAAGAGCTTAGTGGATACATTGTTCAGGCTTGGGAACTCCACTGCAAAGAGCTCAGATCGAAGAGCGTTGTGTGCAAATTCTTCCCAAAGAGCTTCGGAATTCCGTTCCACACAGCATTGAGACAAATATCGCCAAAGAGCTCGTAGCCCCGACATCAAAGAGCGTAGTGCACAGCTAACGTCCCAAAGAGCTCGCAAAGCCCGCTCCAAAGCTCTCAGCACACGACGGCGCCGGAGATGTTCGTTCAGGGACCCCGTTGCCCATATTAGGCCGACATCTGCCAACGTTGCGTTACACCCGAGCCCAGCGGGTCAAGGTATGCATAGAGACTGTGACGTAACCAATCCATCCGATGATGATTGTCGCCTTATCTCTCACTCCTCTCAACATGACCAGTAAAATAACAACTATTTACATAAATTACAGCCTAGATGCAGTTATGTCATGTCCACTTTGACTTAACCCCGAAGCTGAGGTTTGTATGATGTCCGAACCGGTTGAAGACCTTTCTTTATGAGGCAGTTAGCCCAGATGTTGTCTCGTTAACACCTATTATACCTTACATCAGCTTACAACCAGTGTTCACATCTATAAAATAGCCTAGGACTAAACAAAGTACGTGGAACAACCTTGAGCAAGTGAAAAGCTAAACTATAATGCGTAGGGAGGGCTGGATAATCATGCACATATGCACCCATGTATATCTGTTTACGAGGCAATAAAAGGTGCTGGAATGGGTTAGTAGATGAATAAGCGGTGATTTATAGTGCATAGAAGGCGTCGGGTCCCACGGCAGAGACCCGAGGTGAAAAGTTACTATTTGATTGAGCAACTCAGAGTACGCAGAAATAATCAAGCGTGGTGTATATTAACTTGTTACGTCGTGTCAATGTGATGACAGCTTTCACCGGGTTCGCTTTGCCGCGGGCGGGGGGGGGGGGGGGGGGGACCAGCGGGGGACCGGGACGTCGGATGGACTTTCGTTGTCGTTGTTATTGTTACTGTCTTTGTTATTTTATTACTTAAATTGCTCACATCTATCAAAGAATATAATCTTTGCTTCTATTCTTTATATCTTTCTCAATTTCTAACTCTCACTCACTTCCTCTTTTTTTCTATCACATACACGTCATCCATTATAAGTACTGTTAGGCCACAGACAACTAATTCTATATATTTGACAATTTTTTTGTAGTTGTACGTATATGTTTTTAGTTAGTATTTTGGCAGTCACAAATTGTCAACATCCTATCAGGTATTATTTGTTTAATTACAGGAAAACAAGTTAATATACATAAATACTAATTAAAAATATAAAATAAATGTTTTCGGCACACAAAAATTACATAATATTTATGTTTATAATGTTGGTAGCTTCTCGTGACAACGCCCTCCAATATTAACATATACTCTTCTTCTCCAAATGTACTTTTTGTCTAGTTGTTTTAATTGCAGCTCTCATTGTTCGGAACACATAATCGAAAGTATGCTAATAGCCTCGCATGTCCAGCCATGGCATGTCCAGCACGCATTGTCCAGCACGCATTGTCCTGCCACACACAGGTACAACGAGCAGAGTCGAGGAACAATGCACTCACTTATATCACTAATTAACCGACATGGAATATTCTTTCTCGGAATATCATCCGTTGAAATATGTTTAAATGCATCCATTATAATAATCATGTGAAGTCATTTTTTGGATAAGTTTACATGACCCTGAATAATAACAGACACGTCCAAAAACAAAACGATTTTAAATAAATACATTTTTCTCGGTATGACAACTGAGATCCACCTGTGATAAGTACATCTCTTCAATTCGACTATACCTATATTAACTAGATATTTTAATTTTGAATAGTTGGCATCACCGTTTTGTTTTAGTGAATCGAATGAAATGAAATTGAGTGAAATGTATTCTACACGGCCAAGCAAAGCTAGTACATAGGGTTAATATTTAGAATATTTAGAAAATAATGTCCAAGGGTAGGACTCGACTCAATTTTCAAGTCAACTTAATTTTCGATTACCGGTGACAGGAATCGAACCCATGACATCCCGAAAGTTACCGCTGAGCCAGCGCCATCGGTCACGGACATCCTTCAATCAAGTCTGCCAATAATGATGCGAATCGAACCCATGCATATCATGTTGAATGAGGGTTCGGTGCACCAGCAACGAATCATTATAGTTATGTCGGCAACTCACTCTAGGAATTTTAATGTCTTAATTTCAGCGTTTATTATATCTTTCGTGTAAAATATTGGGTCAAATAAACATTTACAGCGACCGTTAAACACAACGGGGAAAGTCCGTCCATGAATGTTCCGAGTTCCAAGAATGTAATTACATAAGAGTTGATTATTTAGTCGTGTACGTGTAACATCCCATCCATTGTTTTCTACAATATCGAGTTTTTTTTTCGATTGCAGGACCGTTATTTTCGTTTAGTGAAGATAGCATGATTCTCATAGTGTTTTTGAGCAGGCATATAAAATTTTCAGAATATAAAATGTATAACATAAATACATTTTTATGCAATGCTTTAGCTCACTTACTCACGGACTATAGGTTTTGCAATTCAATTCACACCCAGTTCTGCTACTAATACTCACTCGATGAACCGGGAATCGAACCTTCGATCTTCTCTATTGAAAGAATATTGAAATAAAAATACATTTTTTAATAAATATTTAAATAATTTAATAAATATTGAATTAGTCTCATGACTGATGTTCGGAATTTGAAACCATTGTCCAACCAATTGTCACCTTGCCAATGTAGACTTTTGTTTCGCTTTCGAGTAGCAATCATTAATTTAAAAACAAATTAATTTTATCCTGTATATATTCACATCTTTCGACGCCGTTTGGGCTGGACAACTGTGTGGTAGCATTTGTTCTTCTATAGATAACACATTTCTTTCTTATTTTGAAATGCCAAATAAAGGGTTGCGACTTGCAATCAGTTTTCTCAACAACTGCCCTGGATGTCACAATACCTCTTAAACATTCCTCATCCAAAACAACAGCTGTGCTACATTTCCCACGTTATTTGTAGCCGAGCCAACACTGATTGAATAAATAAATTGATAGAAATTCTTTTCTTACCGTGGCCTTCTAATAGAACCAGCTTTCATATTATTATCTTTATGTATATGGTCACGTACAAATTGGACTTTGACATAATTTTCGCGCGCGTAAAAAAATGAAGCAACGCTTTGCGCGCGATTGCCCAACGCAAATGGTCATTTGAAGATCGTTTAGAGAATCAAGGCTGAGGATATATTATGGCACACTGTCTGTTGAAGGTTATGCGCCACATCTTTTATCGTCACCGCTATTCGAGTAGTCACGGACTATAGGTTTTGCAATTCAATTACCTGTTGAGACTACTACCCACTCTTGCTCTCATCTCACTTTATAGGTTTGTTTCCTGCCTTTACTTTACTACCATAGCACGTGTTGTGTCGCCATTTGCAATGTGGGAGTCAAGCACTGCGCGAGGCTTCATACGACGCAGATATCAATACATCCAACAGGTGGTACTGATAAAGGTCAAGAATTTGCCACCATTTGCAGATGAAAGAAGCTATTAATGGCGCGTGTCAAGTAATAGTATATGTTGCACACGGCAGTATGAAGCAGATGGCAATATATATAAGAAATGTCACCATTTGCAATGTGACGAGAAAGGTAAGAATGTGCCACCATTTGCAAATGAAAGAAACAGTCAAGCATGTGTCACCATTTGCAAATGAAAGAGTCAAGCATATGTAACCATTTGCATTGTGTCAGTCAAGCATTTGTTTATGTTGTAGGCCTGCGTGCCATTATGAAACATATGTCAATAGCGCCATTTGCAATCTGACGCGAAAGGTCAATAACGTACCACCATTTGCAAATGAAATAAACATTCAAGCACTCTTGTCAATACATATAACTATTTCCTATATTGTGACAAGAGGCATACGGAAGAATGTATAATATATCGCTATCTGAGTATCTGCCAATTCTGTCAATATAATATATATCACCTGATAGAGTGACAAGTATCGCGATGCGACGATAACCAGACAACCACATGTCAACATTTCCGATTAATGAGAAGCAATGAAACACTTTGCCAATACCTGTTGCACGCCTGCAGCTAATATATATCACAATTTGCAATGAGACGGGAAACATGATATTTATGACGTGGAGTTATATTGGAATCTAACACAAATATGATATTGTTATGTTCATAGCCTCCCTCCTCCTCTTCCTTCCCTCCTCCTCTCCATTCCCTCATCTGCCTTCTTGTCAGGTGAAGTGTATTGACTTGACGTAAACGAGACTGAACATTAGAAATTTGTACATTACAAAAAAACGGTTTTACTGCTGTGACTTGACTACATTAGACGTTTTAATCAATGTCAGGTTTTGAAAGTGTGCCAGTTTTATAGATCAGGGTCTGGATTTAAAAGAATTCCTTAACTCTTTTTCTGGTTTCAACTCTAAGACCGACCTAACTTTGAACCTCTTGAGAACCCAGGCCCAGTTTTGTATCTAAATAAAACAGTTTCTTCGTAGTCTGAATATAGGTGTGTTGTGTTTGCTGCTCCTGACCGCTAGGCCACGCGAAGCATCTTCGTACCTGAGGGAGATCAATTATTATTATGATCGTCCTTGGAGTTGCGCGTAGGAGTCTACTTCATATATGTTTACGTGTGATCAACCACAAAAGCACTCAATAAGTTTTAATAACACTGTATGGGATGAGATGTACTAGGCGTGGGTTCAGTCTTAATACCACGAGTTAGTTGTTCTTTCTTCTTCTTGAGTTGTGTTATCAATCATAGGCGAGGTCAGAAGTATTTGTTTCTATAGGTCTTTAAAATGGTAGACGAATGTGAAATGTTAGATAAATTATGTATATATAGTTATATACATCAAAATATTAAAAGTAACTAAAATGTATTGTTTTGTTATATTATTAATATGTCTGTATGTATTACGAAATCTAGTGATGTGAGATAATAAGAATACATGTTAGAGGTACTTTTAAGGGAATACAAATAATTGTAAGAGAAGGCCTCCTACATTCGACGATTAAATTCAAGACTTCCGCCGCTAGTGACGGTTTGTTTGTAACAAAATTTATAAGAAGCTCATAATTCTAGACAAAAACCAGGATCTTGATATTAAATTCTAAAATAATGTTCGACTAAACATAACTATTTCTTTCTTTCTTTCTTTTTCATAGTGATGCATGAAACTTTCATTTAAATGTTGTAACCAAAATTCAGTTCTAAAACGTAAACATGGAATGTGATAACATAGAAAATTATGTAGGTAGGCCTACACAAACCAAAAAAGGAACTTTTCCAATTATTACTTATGATCGTAATCTTCCATTTATAAAGCCAAATCCTTGGCAACGAGGGGCGGTACTTGCCCGTCTCCAGTACTTTCTGTACCGTGCCAAAGTTCACGGTTTAGCAATGTGTACAAAATGCTCACAGTGTACAATAATCGCCCTTCAAAACCAGTCACCTCTTAAGTTATATAGAAAGTCAAAACAGACTCACTTTCCCATTCATCAATCAATGGGCTTGTGACCTTGTGTGCTGGTCCCTAACCATCAGTATTAGATGTAATAACAAGATCGCACATCACGGAATGTTGATCGATGGTCTCTAGCACTAAAACATACCACAGCCTGTTATAGGTGATGTAACTGTGAGATATATCACAGCGGTGGTCTATAGAGGGCGCCCTGCTAGAGGCCATTATATTATTTTCGCCATCTTTGAACTTCCGGCCGCCATTGCATGCACAGCCTTCTCGAATATAATTCGTAATTTCAATCATTTTGAAGGGTTACATTGAGGCAAAGCTTTCTTGAACGTCGGTTCAATTCGCGGTTCTATCGCGGATTGACCCGTCGAGAAGGCTGTGTATTGAGGAAGTGGTATGGTCGTAAACTCGTAATGGCGGATGTCCAAGATGTCAGCGCTCACTAAACGGCGCGTAAAATTGCCTATAGGGTGTATTCATATAAGACGCTTTGCCATTTTGTGTGCCAAAATATTTTACAACTGAATTCACCAAATTTTTGTTAATCTCCAGTTTAATAATCTCGTATTGGTGGTTTCAACAAACATTACGTTCAAGATTTATGGTGACCTACCAGGCAGTTGTCATGTTGGTTATGAGAAATTCTCGATTAACGACTAAACTGGAGACGTAGTTTGGTGAAAATTCATTGTAGAAATATTTCAGAGGGCGTTTGGTTGAAGTTTAAGAATGTTCCCCATCATGGGTTTGCTATTGCTAAATGATAAGCAACATAAAGGAACTATTTTGTTGTCCTGTCCGCACTCTTTTTGTGGTTTACACCTCAAATACTCGTTTTCGTGAACTTTATCCGGGGTTTACGTGTTAAAACTCTCTTCTATTCACAACGCAAATTTCAACAGTTGGCTATCCTCCATTTTCCATAGGCATATCCTTAAAAACAATCCATAATATGTTTCGAGCAATGTGCAAAACGATGAATAGTTTGATTGTCAGGATAAAATAGTCAATAGAAATTGAATGGGTTGAGTCAGTATAGAAGAAGCAATATTAATATGTTTGAAAAATATAAAGTTTCGTTCATCACCTCGCCTAAGCTATTTATATTCATAGCCGCGATTATGATGCTCAAAACTATTCCTATCAACTTTCGTTCAGTCTCCACCTTTGCCCAACAAATATCAGAACAAAGAGAACACAGCCTTCTAAGTTGTAATAATTCGTTTACCAAGGGAAGAGTATTTGAAAGCGGAGTGTTACGAAAGATGTTATACATTGGAACAACGTGGTTCCTCCTCCCAAGCTTGACAGGTGAATGTTGACAGAAGTTCCTTTTAGATTACGCCCTACTCAGACTAAGGTAAATTGCGTCCAGTGGCGGTCAAGGCTGTATTGTACATGCGCTTCCAGTGGCGGCAAGCCATGAAATCATACACACTCTTTTAGAAATCTGCAGCGGTATAGTGAATTTAAAAAAAAGTACAAAGAAATATATATATGTTTTATTTAATTGCATATAGTTTTATTAAATTTTAATTTATACAATAATTATTTTTTTCTCAGTGAATTTTTATTAATCTGATTCTCTTTTCTCTAATTGCTATTGTATGATTATTTGTTTATTGTTCTAGATTGTAAATCAGTTTTATAACATAATAGAATAACTCTATAAAGTAAGATTTATTTTCTGATTTATCCACGAGTCATCCAGTGGAGTAATTTGTGTCTACTCTTGTAGAATTTTCTATGTTAGTGAAGAAAATACTCCTCATAAATAGCCTCTCTTGTATAGGCTTACTGGTCCATAACTTTCAGTCGCCTTCAACCTGAATGTCCAGAAAAGTAATCTAAAACAAACGTAAACCTGTTCACGACATCTCACACTGGCCATGAAACTGTGCGCCACAAATTCCATGTAAACATTGAAAACACAACTAAATGAACCACACCAGGACTTATGAATAACTTCCAACATGTCTTGTATGAATGAGTGACTATGGCAAAGAATGTGGTCATTCATTTTAATGATATTTCCAAAGAGCTTTGAGCGAGTGAACTTGTAAAGCACGGATTCTTCCCAGGCAATCAAGCTAGGATAAGAGTGACGAAGCATTTTCTCTAATATAAGACTGGGCGGGTTTGGTTCTTCTTTCAGTCTCAGGAACGTCAATAACCCATAGTTGCCTAACTTACGTAGCTAAGTGTCTGGGGCAACCAGTTTACAGTGTCAGTATACAAATAAAGCAATACCAATAATCTTCAATCGTTAGCTCACCGTTAGAAGGGGGTTCACGGGGGGGGGGGGGGGGGGGGGGGGGAATCAATCAAAAGAAAACAGCTCTGGGTTCTGCTCCAAGCGAAATCTATGTAATATAACCTCTTTTGATACACAAATAGTATAAAATGGAAATGATTTATTAGTGATGTTTCAAGCATCCAATTATGACCGCAATAAAATAAATTTACATTGTAATCATATCGTTAGACCTATTATTCAAAACATTGTAAACATCTGGGCGCGCTTTTGTCGTTCTACAAACTCATTAAGATAGAATATAAATATTGTAACATAATATCGACAGTAAAACAATATTTGTATTGTAAAATGTGTAGTATGACCGAGTGATGAATATCTTGCTAGAATTTATCTAGCCTAGGAGCTTTGCTTTGTAAATCCCTGACCTGTTGCAAAAGAAAAACAGCACGAAAATGAAAGAATCTGAAGAATTGAATACATTTTCACAAATCACTTTAGATACCTCGATCCAAACTATGATCATCACCCATATAGCAGTGAGCAGCTTGATGGTCCCCGGTTGTTAGTACACCCAGTCCCCAGTCTACCATGACTAAACACCACGACCACGTGGACGATATAAATATCATATCTCATTAGAACCATGTTTCGTAACTGGCCATTGTTTTGTCGGGGACACTTTTTACGGTTGTTTTGTGGTGTAGCGTGCACCAGGGTCATAGTCAAACTGTCGTCGGCTGTCTCATTCGCATTCGTGGCAAAGATTCACTAAGATATTCACTGCATACGGAATGATACCCTTCAAAAGTAGGTCGCAGAATATACTGCACATAGATCCTCATACTAAGTAGTTGACAGTGGGTGTGAGGGAGGGAGTGAGTGAGTGAGAGAGCGAGAGAGAGAGAGAGAGAGAGAGAGAGAGAGAGAGAGAGAGAGAGAGAGAGAGAGAGAGAGAGAGAGAGAGAGAGAGAGAGAGAGAGAGAGAGAGAGAGAGAGAGAGAGAGAGAAATCTTCTTTGTAGCGACATTGTCTTACACCAAATTCTAAATTTCAAATTAAATTTAAATATATAGTAAGTCAAAAAGAAAAACATAACATCTTATTCGTACAAAAAGAAAAGCTTTCTTACAATATTGAACTACGACGAAAAACTACTTCGCACACTAATAAATGCAGTAGACAACTTACAGTTCAATGTTACCATTAACTGTGTTGTTAAAGTAATTTAACCATGAGTGGCAGTCGTAAAAGTGTAATATCATTTTGTTGGCAGACTCTAAGATCAGCTGGAAGAACATTCCACGTTTGAATTGCAGTTGCAATTGCAAGAGACCGCGTTCAAGAAGTGATTTATTTATACACATAGTGCAACATTTTCATAATCTTGTATTTATTATTTATTATTGAAAGTGTCATGCCTCCTAGTTGAAACAGGAAGCCAGTGAAGAGTTGTAGTATTCACATTTGAATGTTATTACCAACGCGAATGTATTGTTCGCTTTTGTATAGCCTTTACGGTGAAGTATGCAAACATAAGGCTTCTGCCTTCTACTAAAACAATCATTACAGTATTATCATATTTTTGTTGTGACTTCCTGATGTTCGAAAACAATGAAACGACGCAAATATTGAAATAGTATTCTAATAGTAAATTAATATATACGTTACCAATTAAATAAATAAGACATGGTGTTATTGTATTTCTTAAAATGTAAGCACCTTATTAACTAAGACATACTTATTTATCCTTATATGGTCAGGACGTTGTTAGCTACACCAGCTTTATGGACAATATATTATGAAGATATAGGACACACCAATTATAATAGTTGTAAGTAATTGTAATTGTAATTGCCCCATTAGGTGCAAACTTTTATTACAAGTATTTAGTTATTGAATACTTGAAGCTTCTAGTTATTGAACTCATCAATTATTTTATACACCCACATTATAATCGCAGACTCGATGTACAGACAGACATCTACTTAATATGTCGCACCCACTCTATGTTTTATTAAATTATTCATGTTCCTGTGAGTCTGGTTCTGAATATCGTTACATGTCAATGTGTAAATAATATAAAACTCTAGTGTCGCCTTCTTTGAACGGCGCTCGAATGTCGTAACACCACGTGTGAACGAGCCTTGCATGCTTAACTGAAACACTGCAACTGAAATTAATATTCACGATGCACTTAAGTTGCGCCGCTGAAGATTCTCTGATCGCTCGAAAGATCGCGCCCGACAAAGGGAAGGATTTAGAATGAGGAAGCGTTTGCTTGATGTCGAAATAGAACATGTTTCAAGAGTTCAATTCAGCTGAGCATGTATTTGTTAATTTAATTTTAGTATGCTACTCACTATTAAGCTGAGGTGCCCAATAAATACAATTATTAGGCGTGCACAATATAAGAGAAACAATTATAACAATAAAATACGGTATGAAACTAGCAGAGTTAACAGTTATTTAAAGGACCAAATTCCGATTAAAAAAATATTTATGGTTGAAAAAGGGAAAAGAAATAATTAAACAAATTAGAAATGTGTGTATTAATATTTACATACTGCTTACGTGCAACGTTCTTAGTAATGAATAAATGCCATTTTAATATTGTAAAGAAAAATCGTTTGTAGATATTTCAGTGATAACGTCATAAATTTGAGAATGTCCCGTGTCTCCAACTACTGGGTACGACATATGCGTCTTGTACTCGCTGATCTAGACGACGTTTAAGTCGTGACTCATCGTCCTTAGAACGCGTTCTAAATCTAATCTACGTTTTCGCAACGAGTCCTTGAGATCCTGGCGTGGACATCTTCCAGCGTTCAGCTTGATTAGCTATAAATGTCCTGAAACAATGCTAGTGGCTATCACTGCCCCTCGACACAACATTCCGGAAGGGCGGGAGAAGACACTTAGTAAGGTCGTGGAATGCAGGAACGCCCGACGAAGGGCGTCTTTGCGACTTCGAAAAAATGTTCGCTGATTTAATAGTTTCATCGCAAACTGTGCTATTGTTTTCGCGACTTCCAAGGTAAAGTCTCAAGGTACGGGTCAGTTCGATGTTCGGTCGCGTTGCCAACCTGAGCATTACTCAACCAGATTACATCAGGCTTAGGAAATAAATATCAGAAAACATCACGGAAGTGTAAGCGTACTTGTTTTATGTGCGGCATAAATACTATCTTCAACATCGTAGGTCCTGAGTCACACTTTAGATAGATTATCTAGATGGCTGTGTCTAATTACTAGTTTATTGTTAGTATAAAGTCACAACCTAGTATATAAGGCGTGGAATTATTTGGTAAATTTTATAGTATTATTAATTTTAATGGACATACTTTGACACACGGAGGATGGATGGATGGAATGGTAAAGATTGTTGAAGGCCAACGGAAATATAGAAAAAGTAAGAGGCAGATCAAGTTAATAATATTTGCAACACATGATACTATGGATGGACGTCTCATATTTTGACAACGACGAAATCAAGGTGTGAATGAGTGATGCTGGATAATGAGAAATGCCAAATTAAAGTAAACAATCCCCAATCCAGGATTCGAAACTGGAACGCGAAAACTACATTTTACTAGACCAACGCGTAGTCAACCAACCGGACACATTTAAAGAAATTATAGTACTGCCTGGAATTGTAAAGTAAAGGAGAAGTGTTTCAGGGCAATCCATGGATTAATTACATAAAACAATTCATTACAAAATTGTGTTTATAAATACAAATAAAAATAAAACTATATATAATGGTGAAATCAACATGTTTATTGTTGTCGTTGAATCATGTTTGTAAGGTTCAACATTATGGATTAACAATTCTGTAACAACTAATTTAAAAAAAAAAAAATTAATAAAATAAATAAATTATAATATATAAAATAAACAAAATAAAATAAATAAAATAAAAATAAATTCGTATTTATATAGTCGACCCGCTCAGTAACAAGACTGATTTTCAGTGGAGGACTTGAATTTAAAGCGACTAAACCAACCCTGTAAGCTCCGAACACCATCGACGAGTGAGCGATAACCAATGAAGGATCTATATTTCAAAGTGTTGACATGTGTACTGTCAGTCACTCAGCCGTATAACACGACTTAAGTGTCGAGGTACATCATCTATCTCACTGCGACAATATCAGATGGCGTGATAGCGTGTAATGTAATTATGGCTGCGTCCGGTCATAAGCTGCAGTGACCATGACAGTGGCATTCTACCTTGTCATGTCACACGGGCAGGGTGTCACAGGTGGCGACCTTGACACCTCCCATCGTACGAGTCGCTTCACACGCCTCGCTCGGTCACGGGGCGGGCAGCCTCACTTGCTATTGTTACTGAAACACTCAATTAAACTATAGACTGTGGTCGCTGTAAAAATCTAAATCATTATAAAAAGGAAATTGTAATGGGAATAATGATACTAACTAGGCAACCCTTAGTGAAAAAATATTGGCATCAATTAATTAGTTAGGATTGATCATCTTTTCGGACGGATAAGCCTAACCTGTTATAAGGCAACCATTGTTGTATCTTTCTTTGACTGGTGCATACACTGCATATTATTTAGTGTATTTGAAACGAAACATTGTCACAATATGTCTCTTTACATAACGTAATTATCCATATTTATATCATCCATCCATCCATCCATCCATTCATCCATACACATTTTGGCAGCCACAAGAGAAGGATCAATTCTACATTGCAATACATTTGGCGTACACACTTGTTTTTTCTTAAACAAAAATAATTTTGAAACATATGTATTTTCCAGTTTAACTTGCGTATATTTTCAGCGTTATCTTCTAGATAAAGTACGTGATCCATTGATTGAAAGGCACCATGTTTGTGTATAATGAAAATTAAGATCTTTATTCAAACTGTCATGTCCCAAAAAATGTTTGGTTGAAATTTGAGATAAGCGCAATCGGAACAATATATTAACGACAACGGCTGGGCTCTTTCCAGACCGATTCCCGCGTGGGATGTCCCCGTACTTGTTTGATACTTGTACCGGTTTGTCATTTATAAGAATATCATCGACGTACACCACTTAATATTTATCTTGTACCGCGCCGACACCTGTCAATACAAAAAACAAACCCGATGTGTCTTTGATTCATGGACTCATCTAGTTTGCATGAATACATCTTGGGATAAGCTTTGGTTGTTCATTACGTATGTTTAATTACACAAGTCCTTATATAGTGAAGCGGTCAATGCTCTTGTAGCCACATACGGGTTTATTTCATTCCATCTTTTTATCACACACCTCAACTCATTGATTGATTGATTGATTGATTATTGACGTCCTCAACTCAACTATTTGTGAAGGGTTAGCTGTACAGTACAGTACAGTTTCGTTAGTCGAAAGATTATCCTCCGTCTACTAATCTTCGATGAGATAAGTATTACTGTGTTCCTTATCGGTTATAATTCCGGCTTTGACAAGGGGAAAACACTCCAGTGGGATCATAACTGTATCTATACCAATGCAGAAAGCGAGTTTTAAAGATTCGGCCATTAGAATGGCTTATATCCAGTCAGCCACCAATAGATGATAATGATTTTGTAAGTATTAGAATAAACGTGAAACAACACTGGGTAACCATATTTATATAATATACTTATTTACAATTTTTTTGCATCAATCAAGGTAACAATCTGGGCAAGAGATCGTTTATGGCTTTCCTGTAATTTTCTCCTCCAAAGAGAACTTAAGCTGATAACATATCAACAAAGAAAGTATAAAATAACAGGTATCTAAGCTCTGGGTGTTATATTTCTATGGGGATGGAATCATTTATTAGCCTCGAACCCGGCGCCTCCACCAAATATTGCTACAACTTGTTGCGCTTGCTGAGAAGAACACCTGTCATGTAGTTAGTAACCCAAGCAGTGGACCGAACTAGCTTGGACTTGTCGGATTGGAATGATACAACTGTGAATAATAATACGAGTAGATGTAGATGTATGATTGTTCATAGCTCTAACTGTCTGTTTGTGTAGGAATGCCTGGAGATAAATATAGCTTGTGGGGTGATTCTACCCCTACTGAGCTTAAACACAATACAAAAACAGCAATGTTATACAATATTTTTAATTACGAAATTTAGCTTTTAAATTTTAGGTAAAGTACAAATTAAATTGCTAGATATATATAGGTAGGCCATGAGGCAAGTTAAATGCTCGATCACTGAGCCACCTCTATTGGTGTACATTGCATAGCTACATTTACAATAATTAACTACGTCTTATGTTTTCAAACACGTCTACGCAATAAATCCAAACTTTTTTCTTACCTTTGTATACAAACAATATACTACAAATTCTTCATAATAATTGCATCACTTGTTTCTGCAACAAGCATGGTAAACTCGCCCTTGCACGTACAAAACACGTGTTCAATCAATCTCTGACAGGTATTCAGTCTTATTACGGTATGTTTCATTAACTAAGTCACGTTCTAAGAATGATAATAATGCTACCAAGCAAAGATATTGACGTCATTTGCATACATCTAGTCTAAACCTACGCGCTAGGCAGGTTGCCCTACCCTTGTATCACCGCCATACAGAGTCATGCACAGTCGTTTGACGCCGAGACAGACGGCAAATAAGGTGCAGACAGCGTTCGCTCATGCAAACAGTCTCCCACACGTTCGGCGTGTTTGTATGCAAGCCAGTGTCGTTCCCGAGAGGAATAATACGAATCACATTCTTGCGTGATCGGAAGACTAAGGTGTGACGTCAACGTCATGATTCTTGGTGTTTTGACGTCAGAGTGGGGGTTATTTTATGATCGTGCACTCATTAGTCTTAGCAAGGAGCTTGAGGGTACTATTATAACTCCATGGTCTTAGACAGGTATGTTTACTTCCTTGGAATATCTGTAAACGCACAGTTTAAATTAATTCACGTAACAAAATAATATGCGATTTAAAAAAAAAACTATTTATACGTATTTGCGTTTATATTAACCTTTTATCAAAATCACGTTTTTTATTATTATTACTTAGATTCATTTCAATTTGCCCCGAAAATCCCTGATATTTGGCATAACTTTTCAACCCAACAATTCAATAACGTGAACAGAAAAACGACAGTTGTTGTGAATGGAGAATTGACTGGTAATTAAGCTTGCCTTTCGGTTTGGGTATTACCTCGTTGATTGATGATTTCATGTCTGATACACGGCTGATGTTTCGGGCAGGTTCACTACACATCTTCAGAAACATGAACATCCTCAGAAACATGAACATCCTCAAAAACATGAGCATCTTCAGAAACAAGAACATCTTCAGAAACATGAACATCTTCAGAAACATGAACATCTTCAGAAAAATGAACATCTTCAGAAAAAAAAACTTTTGTGCGGGATTAACGTGATCGAAATTTCAGTTGTCCATAATAATTACCCAAAGATAGTTTGATTGTCATGCGTAACCCTCCAGATGTTTCTACTTCCCACTGAGCCACCAAGTCTGCCCACACACATCACGCACGCTGGTGTATGGATGGCATAATTGCACACTTTCAACTATAAGATTCGTCGTGGAGTATAAACTACAAGGACTTCGGGTTCTGTGTAGCTACGCAGCCTTGGTATACGACGCATTACACGCAGTTTTTAAACCAATATTTTACCTGGGCAAAGCTTGTGGGTTGATGCAGAATGTTGTCGGGTTGAAGGTCAGGATGGATCTTCCAGTATTCCGCTCACTTTCCGCAGTACGTGATTGTTGGTTGGTGCTGTACTGGGCCGGTATTACAATCAGCAAATGAGAAAGTTATTTGTAGCTATTTGGTGGATTTCATAGGTTTTGATTGGTGGTTACTATAGTGAAAACAAGCTGTACTAGTCCCAACGTAACAAGTCTTACCAACCTATGACCCTGATCTACTCTCCCTTCATTCACGCTGTTTCAACGAAAGTCAACATATTCCCGGCGTTCTTCCACACACATTCGTAAAAGCAGTCTAGAATGCGCCCATTAGACTCCATGAGACAATTCGTGGGTTGATGGGGGCATCTTTGTTGGTGACGTTGAAAGCTTGACTTTACGACAATGCTAATCGAGACAGTGATAACATTTAAAGATAAACGCGTCACGGGACATCCATGCTCAGCCAGAATTTGTACCTGAAACGTAATCTTGGCGTAGCAGACCGTCGTATCGACCACGGCCAACGCGCAGGAAAATATGCAACATTATATGATTTAAAGATATTGGAGACAATGTTGGAGAACTTTTTCTAACCAATCAACAGAGTGCAAACATCTAATATGTTGTATTGTTGTTGTTTGCAGCAAGGGTGGGGCCATGGCGGCGCAGGTAGAGGGTCCAGTGCTGTCCGTGCGTCGTTTTGAGGCGCAGCCACCAAACAACTTAGAGCTCCAGGTAAGAGATGCACTCTTGTAAACCAAGTGCCTTGTCTCGCTGATTGAATGTGGAACATATGCAGGACATGAGTGGGTGCTAAACATGAATGTTATGGAGACTAGGCTGGTCCCACCAAACAACTTAGAGCTCCAGGTAAGAGATGCACTCTTGTAAACCAAGTGCCTTGTCTCGCTGATTGAATGAGGAACATATGCACGACATGAGTGGGTGCTAAACATGGATGTTATGGAGACTAGGCTGGTCCTACCAAACAACTTAGAGCTCCAGGTAAGAGATGCACTCTTGTAAACCAAGTGCCTTGTCTCGCTGATTGAATGAGGAACATATGCACGACATGAGTGGGTGCTAAACATGGATGTTATGGAGACTAGGCTGGTCCTACCAAACAACTTAGAGCTCCAGGTAAGAGATGCACTCTTGTAAACCAAGTGCCTTGTCTCGCTGATTGAATGTGGAACATATGCACGACATGAGTGGGTGCTAAACATGGATGTTATGGGTCCGCACCTATTTCCTCAGCATGACTCAACACAGCCGGGATTAAGTTGGAAAGATCTAGATGGGTTAAAGATAGCGAAAGTCTGTGGGAGGTCTTTTGTAATCGCTTGTGACAAACAGCATTAATATATTATATAATTCTTCATCTGTCCTTCCATTATCTATTTTGCGAACTACTCCAAAACTCCTTCTCTTTCCATATCGAGCACTTTGGCTCCGCATCATATTGAACCCCTATATTTGTCCCATCATATAATCTTGGTAATATTGACATACGCAACCCAGATTGAAGATGTTCGCTATTTCTATTAATTACATTCTAGCTTCGTAATGCATAATGGCATTCTGCACGTTTTGCTGTGAAGAGTGCTTCTTGACAATGGAAAAAACAGAACGCATCAATCGAGTGTTGTCTCATTTTTCATAATTGGAACCTTGTTTTAAATAAAGATCTAGCCATGTCATAAGCGTATTGAAACTTGTAGTGTGATTAACCACCCCATTCAAACTGGCGCAAGTAATAATTCGTCATTACACCGATGGGGTAAGCACAGCGCCTTGTAGAACTCCTACAGCTACAGCGGAGCATTACAGCTATGGGGTAAGCACGGCGCCCTGTAGAATACCTACAGCTACAGCGGAGCATTACAGCTATGGGGTAAGCACGGCGCCCTGTAGAATACCTACAACGGAGTGAGACAACGACCGCCCACCATCACAACCTGCAGCGCACTGACTGATTAGAAAGCGGACAAGACTGTGAGACGCTACGAAGCATGAAAGAAAGACTATTACCTCCATCAGAGTACGCCACCTAGTGCCGACATGTGCAATTGAATCGCATGCAACACGACACTAGCGCCCACCGCTCGCATGCGGCGAGTCAATGAAACAACCACAACAACAGCCTGTGTAGAACCGGCTCAGCGCCTGGAGCTACCGAGCCAACCAAACCTGTATCCACGGCGCGGAAGATCTTTGAACTATGTTTATCATACAGCCAACCTCATAAGTCACTAGACAATCGCCAATTGGAAAATGTAACCTTGTCTCGTAAAGTCTGGACAGAGAATCTAAGAAAGTGCACTCAGCACTTGTACGCTACCCCGTAATTTATGATTGGTGTGCGCCAAGGTATAATAATAGCCCCACTCATATACTGTCCAAATTACAGTGTATTCTTCCGACTCGTCTGTGATTTACGGTGTGTTAGTGTCGACTAGTCATGACTATGGATGATTCGATTGCGTGGGCCTGCTTACTGGTTTGTCTTCCATAAATAATAATTCACAAGAAGGTTTCGACAGAGAGAGGATGTTATTTTCAATTACTTCTTTGTAGTCCATGCATTCATGTATGGTCCAACGAAAGATTTACTGACTGTCAGTTTCAAGTTCACACATAAAACTGTCAGTTTCAAAAGGCGGGAAGGAAATATTATGCAATCTCTTACTTTGTACTCCACCCACAATGTCAATTGGTTATTTTGATAACGAAGAATTATTCCCACAAAGAGGGAGAACTCTTTATCGACTCCGTAAAATATTCAGAGATCATAAATGCAAAGACGCTAATTTAAAAGTGATGAGGATACGGAATAAAAATCTTGTAGTTCGGGCACTCATAATGTTCTAAAAAGAAGAACGAGTTGAAAAACGTTTTTCTTTTCTCATGCAGATGCACGATAACCATTTCCGTACTAACTAACGACGTCACGATTTGCAGATCTTCAGCGCAAGAATTGTGAACTTATTTAGAACATAATGTTCAGCTTCAGGGCTTTGTTGCGCTATTGAGACAACGCCGATGGGGGTGGGTAGCACACAAGGGTGTAATCTGGTAAACTAGAAAAACCTGATGACTGGACATTTGAGAAAAGAATTGTCTCATTTCCAACCATATGAACAATTACTGTGTGCGTGCCGTGTGTGCACGTGCCGCGTTTACCTGTAAAAAAACAGTCACAGAAAGAATGTTACGTATCTAAGATTGTAATTAATTGTAGAGGATGTTTAAATGTGTTTAAATGTGCCTAAACTGCAAGTTTATAAGAATATTTTTAAATTAATTCTAAACAAAATTGAACATATTTTAAGAGATTTAACATTTTTTTTTAATTGCCATAAAATGTATTAACCAATATAATGTTTTATTACAGTTTAAAAAGGGCCGGTACTTATTTCAATGTGTTCACATAGACCGCAGAACTGTTTAGTTAGAGGCCATGACGCGAGTGTCACACGGACACTGTATCGCTGCGTTGCGACCTTGCCACTAAACCGGCCTCCATTCTGTGAAAAGTGCAAGTTACGTCTCCCGTCATCCCACACGACTCACCTCGTCCAACAAGTATTATACAACTCGTGCCTGTTCGGCTTCCCTCGGGCGCCTTCGTCGTTTTGTAGACAAAAAATCGAAAATAATATTACAATTTAATTTGTGTAAGTATATTCAAAATACATCGTTCACTTATATTATTTATAATAAGTTACATATACATTATCTTGTGAAATCTCAAGTAAGGCGACGTTTAAATTTCTAAGAAACTATCATGCAGATCTTCAATACAAATAGAAAACGGAAACGACCTTACTATGTTATAAGTTCAGTAGTAATGTTAAAACTATGTCGAAGTTTTAATCAATACACCCTAAAGACATTTACTCGTGAAACTGAATAATCTTCCCTTGAAAATTAAGTCAAATATTTGCCTTTGGCATCTTCTCAACATTACCCAACATTGTTCTAGTTTTCCATTAAATTCCATGCGCAGGTGGTTATTACATGATATTAGTTCTTGCTAGTTCGGATAGTCAGACACGATTAAGATGTTTATGTTGATTAGAGGTTAGTACAGTGTTGAGTTAATGTTCGGAATATAATTTCACATTTCCTGTTGGGACACAACTGATTGGTATCACATTTACCAACCTCGTACAAACCCGCCTAGGGTGAACAAAGTGTACCCCCATTAGGAAGGGGTTTAATTTATTCACACATCATTGAGAGAGTCCGAGCCAAGGGCCAGTATCAAAGATTCAATTTATTATTTCGACAAACAAATATATTTAACGTAATTTAAGATAGCAATTGCCTAATAAATGAATTCATCCCATGTTTTAATACATGTTTTGTGTCGTAAAAATACCTGCTGCAAGGCTCAGGTCGTTATACTTGGGTCCAACCCTTTTCAGGTAACTTCACAGGACTACCTTTCGCCACTTGTTACCAAATTCTTACAACATAGGGCCAATTGTGTTTGGGAATACCCGGAGAACGAAAAAGCCCCGGATATTAAAGAGTACTGCATGGGTGATCCCCGATTATATCTGAAAAAGGAATTGTCAGGTATGCTTATGGGTGGTTTTGGGTTGGAATGGCCAGACTAGTTAAAAGTTTTAATGATGGACAACATCATTGCAAAAGTTTGTAAACATTTTGAACGTGTCAAAACATTTTAATTTTTGACAGCTTGTTGTTTGTCCATGGGTTCAATTCATTCGTCATATTGTTGTATTTCGGTGTTGCTGTAGTCTATATGATGTAGACTAGAAAAGAAGTGCGAGCTACTCCTACAATAAGTGCCTCAAGCACGCTCACACTCCTGTCAGTGTCACTTCCAAGAAACTTAAGACACGCAAATCGTTTATGCATACCGAGCCGTTGTCAACACTAGAATTAGAATGTGACGCGTCGTCGTAAGTGATGCCCCGCCCACTCAACATCACAGTCCTTGCAAGGCGGTGTATCGTGATGTTTGCTACATCAATCACATTCAAGGCAACAACGCTCAGGGCATGTGTTTAAATATTTAAATATTAACGATGCTAAAGCGGGCTACTTTGAAGATCTTTGTTTTGTTGGTGGAATTATCTTTGTAAAATGAGTAAGTACAAACTGTATACTTACAAGATATGTACCCCTCCGGGCCTCTCTTTGCTTACGTGATGTCACAGCAACGGCCATTAGGGGCCAAAGTACGCTTACCGGACGAAAATGTGAGAATTGCTACTCATACATCCCCCGATAAAGTTTTCGTGTACAACAAAAACAACAATTAATAAAAATTGTTTGAGATAATGAAGTTCCTTTGTAGTAAAACGATTTTGGATCATTTTTCGTCTGTTGAGCTTTACCAGCTTTACTTGATGTTCGATCGCTCTTCATGGTGACTAACTAGGGACATTAGGGTGTGTGGATAGTTGGGAAGTAATGTCCAAGGGATGTTAGTAGGACTCAATCCCAGCATTCGCCTTGTGACTGAGGAATACGTAGGAAAAAACTTAAGTCAGGATTGCCAATGGCCGGAATAGAACCGCGGCGACTTCCGAATTATAGTGTCGCGTTTTACCGCTGAGCCACCACTATCGGTACACCCTACAGAAGAGACGAGCGTGGGTTCGAATGAAGCGTAAGTAATATGGTCGAGGGGGAGGGGGATGGGGGGGGGGGGGGGGGGGCTTATGTGGGTCGTCTCCGTCTTCATAATTTTCACAACCTCATCTACAACACAACTTACAAATTCTAATAACAATAATTAGCGCAATGTTTTGCTTTGCATTAATTACACGCAATGGGCGAAGCAAACCATCTTTGTGGCATTTCTCTCTGGAATCTGTGACACTCCAAGGTCACGTGATCATCTCTCGGGTTATTAAGTCATCTTAAAGGTCTCGAGTTGATTGAGACTTGCGTGGGACAAACCTGTCGAGTGACTCACGAAATGGGACCACATTTTGAGGACATTGGCGACGCTAAATCGTAAAAAGTTTCGTTCGTGGGCAATTTTAACACTTACTTGGATTGTCCAAGTTACGTAATTGATAGGTGAGCGTTATAAGTTGTGTGGTACAGTGAAAATGGAGACCTAGTTTCGTCTTGAATCATAGAACTCTCACAACACGTCAACGAAACACTAGAGCTACTGAAACCTTTCAGACCGTTTCTCTAGATCGCGGCCGAACCGTATTTGGAATAACCTCGTTTGATCTGATTTAACTGCAAAACAGTTTTACGCCCTTGTATTGTTTTGAATTAGGCTGATAAACGACGGCTCCCCCCTCTTCCCATTTCGAGAAGTCACGAGAAAAACAATAAAGCCTAATTGTTCTGATACAATTGATCTGGGCGGGCCTGTGTAGTGTAGCACACGAACTGTTGCTATCACCCGAGCCTGACCTACGACTGATAAGTGGTATTGGAGGGTTCTAAAGTACGCGTCTGCCAAAATAACACAAGGTTTTTCGAAGTTATTTTTGCCTTATATGAGTGGGATCGAGTCTACGCCCCAAAATGTAACGATCCTAATGTGGCTGAAGGTTTGAGTTCCCGCGTCACTTTAGCCTATATATAACACTTTACTCGTGTTATTTGGGAGTTAAGGTGTGGCAAAATAGTTTATGAAGTCCGAGTATTGTTAAGAGTGCTCAAGAGAAAGGTTCCATCTATGTTACGTTATTGAAATTCCCTTCCCTTCTTACCCTATCAAAATTGCAATAAACCTGACTTTTCAATGTTTTATTTTCATCATTCTCATTTCTCACAAAGCTTAAAGTGGTTACAACAATCCAGACCCACCAAATATTCGTCCAAGCTAAACTTAGCTTCTTCAGCTTAGTTGTGGTCAGTTTAAGTACTCGATGAGCAACTTTACTCTTCCATTACTAAATATGGGTTCAATTGACATTAACAAATATTCACAAATGGAGGGTTAGATTTTCTCCACTAGCATTCTTTCTAAAGTGTTGTTACGGTGCATTGTAAACTGTATAGGATCTAACCTAGTTAGAATAGGAATGGACTGCAGGCGTACCCGCGTCCAAGCAACGTACGTATTCCAATTACTCAAACCTGTCTTGGAGCTCTTCTAAATCTATTCTAGTCATGTAATCAGTTTTCACTTTTGCGTCATATTTTTACAAAACCAGAACCTGTTTTCGAGCTACTTATTGTTTATGATCTCGTTTAATATTTCCAAGAGTGGATGGCTATTGGCTATTAGCTATTGGCTATTAATGAGTATACCTCCATCTTACACTCATCTACCTCCGAGGCAAACTGCCATACGGAAATCAGACTTAGTTTACAATCAGCCGTAGATCTTACCATGTCATAGTTTATTGCCAGTGTTACGTTGTATACCCCGCTATAACAGCTGTCAAGTAACTCTAGACCTATACCTATGTCTGCACCATTTTAGGTTCAACAAACGCTCAACTATAATTGTTAAAGTTCAACAATCGACAGCTAAACATAAATTGCTTTAGTCACAGACAACCAATCTGTGCTTTAGTATATTTTGTTGTCACCTTTTAGTGTCGTAAGGTCCATGGGCTCCAATAGACCATTTTAAAAATGATCCAGGTATCTATTCTTGTTCCTCGCACGGCCCCCTTAATCGTTACAAAAAAACAACGTATAACAATCAAACATGAGCTGTCAAATTAATGTTATATCAAGGTTCATTGATGGACACAAGATCTTCATCTATTTACCTTCATTTCACATTTCTAATTGTTGTGTATTGTTGTTCTTGAGGATTTAGAGGACCGTGGGGAGAAACAAGAATAGATACCTAGATCATTTTTTAAATTGGTCTATTTGAAGGTTCGAGCTATGGGTTTCAGGAATAACGAGACATGATGTTAAATTGTTATAGAATCTCCCCAACTCACCACCAGTTCTTGTAGCTGAGTTGATGGACACAATAGACCTTTTTCAGAATTCATTTAGGACCCCTCTAGATCTTCAATGACAACAATGCACAACAGTGAAAATGCAATAACTATCGAGAACCCGTAGATAGAGCTAATCACGGCTCTCTAGATCAATTCTGAAAATCGTCTGTTGCATATTTTAACATTTTATTTCGTTGTATAATTTCCTTGCTATGTAAGTACAGGTCTCAGTTTCCAATCATCCAGAAGTTACCAGGACACATCCTCGCGATTTTCATTTTTACCCAATCAATTTACAAAAAAGTTGATTGCACACTTTTTCCCGGGGGAGGAGGGGAGTCTGCACTCATTTTACCCCCGGTTAGCCCGTCTGAACGAGCACACGTCCCCAGTGACGTATCTCTGCTCTTTCACCCGGAAAGCCAGGCTCGCACAATTGAAGGAGCACACAAGTACAAGTAATACATCAATGCATGAACACACCGGCTGTCCAGTGGGGCTGCATAAGTAGCAGTCGCATGCAACTAGTATATAAGTGACTCATGAGTGCGCTTACTCTGAAGGTCACAGGTCAGTGTGGTTGTGTGTTTCAAGGTCATTCAGACTTGTCACATCTATCTCCGACCACAATAGTTGCAGACATCGAGAACGAGTTGCAGTGCACTTATATTGTGTTGCACCTTCGTTGCGGTGCATAGATGGTTACTTGTCCGACTTTCCGTGCAAGGGAGGTTTGGGATACAATTCCAGCTAACATACGACACCGATTTTAATATTAAAACTGCATGAAGTTAACGTTTTTTAAGTGATATCTAGGCTACACACAATACTGCAAAGGTGATAAATAACCGGATGCGAATTCGTTAGAATTAAAACCGGATTAAAAGAGTTGTACATTTTTGTGTTGTTACTGTTTTTATTGCTCTTCTTGATTAATTTTCCTATACTGTGTATAGCGTTGTCAAGTTTTTACTGTATTTAGGACTCGCATGAGCAGGAAATTTTAACAGTTTATGCATTTTGAAGAAAATATAAATCCTCACCAATTGTTCTACGAAGAGACAATCATCATCATCATCGTAACTCATTTCCGAAGTCTCGATTAGCCTTGCTGAATCGTGTAAGTCCTGTAAGACACACAATAATGAAGCGGGTTCTGAAACAATTAAAAACAGATAAGTTATTCGTCGTGGCCAGAATTAGTGTAATTGGCCAAACTCAAAACACTCTTCATGCAGAAACAAACCGAACTCTACATATGAAACTTGCCGAGAATTTCCGAAATATTTTGCACATCAAGATACGTATCCATAATACTAACATTTTTTTAAAGTTGACAATAATCCTTAAATAGATGTTTAGACAATTCATTAGATTCAAAAGTATATTATACACATAATTTTACATGTATCTGAACTTTAAGGCTGGAGTGTTTCTACAGTGAAATGACCAGACGTTCAATATTGTATGATTTGATTCGGTTATCGACTTTGCAAGGATTGTTGTTGTTTTGAGTTTATGCTATGAATTATGACATTACCTCCAAGGAGTATAACATGAGCCTATGCTCCCTATTTGTTGCTGACTACCGATAGCGGATAGGCGAAAGTGTCTTCTTACGGGGATTCAAATTTCAGACTCACTTAGTTCCGTATTCAAGGAATTCTCATCAACTTTGTACATGACAAACTTGCCCGAGTTTATGAATGGGACAATTACTCTTATCTTTTTTACGCCTAAGCTATTGTTGTCGTAAACTGCAACCAAGGAAGTTAAGTTACTCTGACACTAAGATTGTAGATTCTAGATTGTATACTTTTATTTCATGTGCCATCCAACGTTTTCGCACAATAGGTTGTTTTAAGCACTACAAACAGAGTGACAAATTAAATTACATGTGAGATTGCAGTAAGCAGACTTGTTCTTTGAGATAGAAAGTGTGTTTTGAAAAAGTCTTGTTTTTGACAATGGTATCATCATGCTTGTTGAGGGAATTTATTTTCATTTTAGGCTGATTGATAACAGCCAATTGTCATTTTTAGTACAAGTATTTTCAAAGTAATTATTATAATTTCTGAATTATAATTATACACCAACATATGCATACTCCGTTGTTACAGCCAATCTTTTGCAATTTTTTTTATTTATTTTGGGGTATACTCTATTTAAATTGTTTCATATTTTCAAATTTCCATCTAATGCATACGTGATAACTTTATTCTAGCTTCGAATCCAGGTGATTGCAAGACCGCCATCTATACGTGTAGTGTTTACACAATACATTCACCAATCAATCTTTTCATTTAGTATTATTACTTGCATAGTCACTATAAACTTTATAAACTTGCACAACAACAATAAAATAGTAAATTTTACTCTAGACCACTTTCCACAAAACTACATAGACCATGAATACGGTTTAAAATCTTCACATTCATTTGTGTTTTCTGTTGAAGAATTCTTTAGTTATGCACAGATTTAAAGGGTATTTTATGAAGCTCTTACTCAACTTCTTAAGCTTACATAGTTTTATCTCGATGGTTAGATTTTAACGCGTTATTATTTAACAACAATGCCATAAATCATAAAGTTATTGTTATTACCATCTCATTTGACCTGCTCACGTTCCAGTCATGTATTCATCATATTTTATTACTCGTGTGTTGTTGGTCAGCCTGACCAATTAAAACGCTGTTTTATTACTTTGGCAACAGACTGTAAAATGACTTAATTACCTAGGTGGGTCGACGAAGAGCAAATTACCTACTAATGTATTTTCACGCCTTGAGATTCGGCGGACTTTGACTTACTTACATCTTCTTTAGGTTTGTTATAATAAACAGCTGACGGCTTAATGTTGTCGTTTGAGCTTTATTTGGGTTAACTGATCCGTGACATTTAATTTGATGCATTTAAACTTCTGAAGAAGTATTGATGATTTGACAATTTGCAAAGATCGAACTAAAAAAAAAAAATATTCGTAGTTAATATCTGTATGCTATGCTTTGATACACCGTGTTTTATGCTATTTTATTTTCCTTCTCTTTTTGATGCCACTGTGCCAATATGTCATGAATCATGATATGCTATATGACATGTTTCCTTTGCTGATGTTGTTTTGGTATGGTCTTGCCATGTGGAATAGCTTTGATATTATGTATTAATCAATGCTATGTTCGATACTATACTATGCTATGATGACTATGCGATACGATACTACGTTGTGTATTGGTCTTGCCATGTGGAATACCTTTGATATTGTGTATTATTCAATGCTATGTTCGATACTATACTATGCTATGACCTCTATGCGATACGATACTACGTTGTGTATTGGTCTTGCCATGTGGAATACCTTTGATATTATGTATTATTCAATGCTATGTTCGATACTATAATCTAATATGTATGTTATGCTATAGAAAGTGATTAAATCTTTTTCACATTGATGCTATAAAATGCTGTTTTTATGATTTGCTATGCTTCGTCATTCTGCCTGCTGTGGATGATTGTTTGCGACGCCTGAATGTGGTATTTGGTTTATCGTGTACAAAAATAACAAACACTTAACAGTGGTTCCGACCAGAAAGCCTCAAAAGAACTTCTGCACGTTACGTAGTGTTTGATCTATGTCAGTAAACTATTCAGTACCTCACATAGTCGGACACGATTTCAACATTCATTCACACAAAACTGAATTGAGTTAACATCTTTATGGTTCCCGCGAGGTATAAATAAGCAAATAAACAAATCAAAAACACACACCTGACTTTCACCGCGAGTACGATAATATGTTTACTTTATTAACCATAGGTGTTGACGTTAAACACAGCTCAATTTACTTGATGTGTTTTGTTTAAAGAGGGTAATCGAGACGCGAGATATTCACGACGTTCACACGATGTCTATCTCAGATAGTAGCATGAATCTTCAGGCGAATCTCTTTCACAGATGAAAGATTGTCCTCCCCTCCCCCCCCCCCCCCCCCCCCCCCCCCCCCCGGGGTGTGTATAGCTTCGTATTTAGTATAATTTTATATTGTTATTATTATTTTGTTTTCGAACTACAGTAGGTCATATAGCATCGGTTGAATCAGATCCATCACACATTATATTGCTTTGGTCTTCATAAGGGGAATCTAGTTGAGGGGGGGGGGGGGGGGGGGGGGGTGAGGGCTGGTTGGCCGTTTAGGTCGCATAGATGGCTGGAACAAGAAGAATGTGAAAGTTGTGAGAGGAAAGATGATGAAGGCCATATGAGATGAACGAAGAAAATAAAAATACATACACAATTGAGCCCTCTTTGCGAGCACCGGTCACCATGAGGAGGTACCCCACCTCGGCAACGAAGGTAATAGAGACACGAGCAGACTATAACTATCGTGATGTCCATCGCAACTAGTTTCAAGAACCTCAGATGGATCTCTTGCTCTTCTCTCTTCTCTCCTCCCCCTCCTCCCCCCCCCCCCTCCGTCATGTTCTATCCGAGGAAACAATGATCGTATCCGCTTCCTGTCGACATGACCCCGCTTAGTTGCCGGAGAACGTTTAGCTCCGATGTCGTAATTAGGTCGTAGGTAAATGAACATAATTAGACAATTTGGTCAAGTTTCACACGACGACGTGGGTCTTTGTCTGCGTGTGCGTGTGCGTGTGTCTGCGTGTGCGTGTGCGTGTGTCTGCGTGTGCGTGTGTCTGCGTGTGCGTGTGCGTGTGTCTGCGTGTGCGTGTGTCTGCGTGTGTCTGCGTGTGCGTGTGCGTGTGTCTGCGTGTGCGTGTGCGTGTGTCTGCGTGTGCGTGTGCGTGTGTCTGCGTGTGCGTGTGTCTGCGTGTGCGTGTGCGTGTGTCTGCGTGTGCGTGTGCGTGTGTCTGCGTGTGCGTGTGCGTGTGTCTGCGTGTGCGTGTGCGTGTGTCTGCGTGTGCGTGTGTCTGCGTGTGCGTGTGCGTGTGTCTGCGTGTACGTGTGCGTGTGTCTGCGTGTGCGTGTGCGTGTGTCTGCGTGTGCGTGTGTCTGCGTGTGCGTGTTATGTTTGCGCATTGCTATATCAGTGTGTGTGTGTGCATGAGCGTAGCGGGGAGGTTACCCCCCCCCCTCCTCCCAACCCTCACGTCGACCTCCGCAGCTTGGGAAAAATAAGACAACAAAATAGCTAGCTATAGTTTTAAGAGCGAAGGATACCTCTACGTCAAAAACCGCAGAAAATTTCCGTTTTTTAATTATATCTCAAGATTGAAACACAACATCAAAAATCTGAGACATCATAGCGCTGTGGTTTGATAAGCCCTACACACTGAATGATAAATGTATTTAACGTTATCATCAGTATGACTGTGATAACGATTTCCTCAAATTTCTAAGGAAATCGTTATCACAGTCATACTGATGATAACGTTAAATATATTTATCATTCAGTGTGTAGGGCTTACCAAACCCCAGCGCTATGGTGTCTCAGATTTTTGATGTTGTGTTTCAATCTTGAGATATAATTAAAAAACGAACATTTTCTGCGGTTTTTGACGTAGAGGTATCCTTCGCTCTTAACGGTCTGCTGCATTAAAATTAATATATAATTTACACTGACATTAGTTTAAAACACTAAGTAGAAGAATGATCTAGATATCAATCTCTACATGTAATGGTGATGATGATATTTGGGCTTTGCATCTCATAGTTTGGCAACGATGGTGCATAGACAATGAGGGTGATTATGAAAGTGAAACACGCCACATGACATCCATGCCCAAGCCAGGATTCAACGCTGGAACACAGGAACAGGAACAGCAGTCAACTACGCTGACTTTCTGCAACTGGACGCATACAATTTTGTTTATTCCAATGAGATGAGTAGATCTCGGTTCTAGTTGTCATCCTCCAAACATTCAAAGTTTCCTAAAATAAGGACACAGAAAAATAAAATTTGCAGTGAAGGAAAAAGGCTCCACAACAGTTCTTCCTCCTACCAAGCCCACACCGACAAATTTGCTACCTTTGCTTTTAATTCGATCTGTTCTCTTCTTGTATTTTTGTCTAAAAGGTATCTTCTTCCTTCGGTACCATTACTAATGATGCCTACTATTATACTATAAAGTACATCTTAATATAATATTACTGCCCCAATCGCAGCATTGGTCTAATGACTGAGGATAAAACTGCTGCATGGTAATCAACCAAGTCAATATCTTAGCGGCCCAGGTTCGAGTCCTGATTAGTGGGTGTGTCGGTCATAGACCATCAAATACACCGCAACCTTGAGCCAAGATAGTCCGAACTAGAGTAGCCTATACACATACACACACCGCTGCTGGTGCGTGTATGCGTGTGAGAGTGGAAGGGGCCGCACTCCACAGTCACGCCGACGTCGAAAGTCAGTCAAACGTACAACCTCGATAGCACAGCACAGCGTCTACGGTCTAGCAAACCTATCTCAACAGTGCATTCCCGTGTGGTCTATAGACAAGAGCGTGTGTGTGTATTCCATGTGCGTGTGCGTGTGCGTGTGAGGCGGGTGAATGGTTGTGATAGTGATTCTGGCACACGACACCAACCCCATTATCTTCGATGGTGGTGACGAGACTGTCAACTCATCTGTGCTGTCTTGTTCGTTGCAGGTTGACACTGGGGATGTAGTCGCCACCACTAAAGAAGGTAAGATGCTGCCTGCCTCGTCATCACTGATAATCTACTAATCTATTCTTAATTGGAGTGATGAATCATTTTAATACTGAGATTTCTTATTGTTGATGATTGATGAAGAAAAAGTGAATATAACTACAAACACGAATCAAATCTTACTTAAATCGAAATTTGGATAAAAATGTTAATTGATGTAGTCGTGAGTAAAATGCGGTTTGTAGAACATTTCATACACCACAAAAGAGGTGCATTATAAATACATTTACTAGCATGCCGTTCACTTGTTTTTTGTTGCAAATTGTTCTTGTATTCTTGATAAATCACTTGTAGTTATTGAGCTAAAGAATATAAATACCGATGTATAGACACAAACTGATAAGCTTAGAAAAAAGAGGTGCAAATTATTTCCAGCTTAGTGAAATGCCTTAAATATCTTTTAGACAATAATGCAATTGCAGAATACCAATACAAAGTTGACCTAGTGCGAGTCATCAAACATAAACACACTTCATAATGATACTCGAACCCAGGTCTTCCACCACCAGAGCCGGCAAACTTCACAGCACAGACCACCTGAGCTCTATACCAAGGTTTCACGGTATATTAACAGCCAAGAGCAGATACAGGGAACGGCTGTCTCTGAACTAATACCGTAACTAACTACCAGCCAAGGTGGTCTAGCCTTCTGGACAGGTAGTCTTGGGTTCGAGTACGGGTAGTGGTGGGTTTTTAATCTTTGTAAAACTATATCAAGTCGTTTATCTCAGCGACTGTTATGACAAGAATGTGCTGCCATTGGTCCTGGTGGAGGCTCATCGAACTACCATTTTGGTACACCCAAACCACTTGTGACTGATCACGGAAATCGTTTTACATTTTTTGTTAAAAAAGCAATTTGAGAACTTTTTAACTTTATTGAAAATACACCGTTGTACGAGTTAATTATTGAAATCCAGTGCACTTGAAAAGCAAGCTTCATCGCATAGCGCACTAATTAGAAGTCTACATTATTTTGTTTCCGGTCTCTAAGCAACGGTAGTTATAAAAACAATCCAACTTTCACAGTAGCTAACATTTAAGTATCTTTGAACATCTTCGTAATTAATCTAATAACCTGGCTAACTGAAGATAGATAATGAAAGGAGATATGTTTAAGTGGGTGAAGATTCTTCTCTAGATGCACAGTGGATGTTTTGCGCCCTGTGGGGGGTCGTAAATGACAGATCTAGGCTCAAGTCTTTAGTCCAGCTCACGGTTATATTGCAGCTACACGAAAAGTTTAGGAATTCACATAGTAGGCTGTTCTACTTCATACCATTGTTTCAACTAAATATGATTCTCAGATAATTATGTTTTGTTTAATAAAAATGAGCGTTTTCGAGTTGGTTTTCTTATATACTCTCATTTTAAAACTTTTGGGGGTTTCATTTTCTACATATTCTTCTTTTAGGGAGCAAATATCATTAAATCTAAAAATCTATTCCGTAATTTGTCCCAATTGATAGATAACTGTCGACTGATGTTGAAAGATGTTTTTAACGTATTTCACGTTTATACTAATTCTCTTAAAGTCGAAGTGAAGTGTAAAATAAGTTCCTATCTTGGCCCCTCACACTCACAGTCTGTACACGTAGGTAATACCGAATGTTGATATGTATTAGGACTTTTCGTTTAAAAGTGTTTAATAGAATAGGGCGCTGGTCACAATAACTAGATCTTGAAAAACATTTGTAAACTAAATTGTGGTATTAGAAAGTAATAAGCAAAAGATAAGGGTTTTTGAAACGAAAAACATCACAAAAATATATACATATAAAAAAGATAAATTAACAAAATAACAACACATCACGTATTTTTTTATTATAATGGTTTATGTTTGGTGTATTGTATGGCAGGAAAATGTTTCGAAGACTAGTTTGATTCAAACCAGGGTTTACACTCAATTGGTTGGGATAGGTTATGTTAAATAAGTAAACGGTCGGTATAAATAAATACTATCGATGTCAGAAAAAAACTTTTGTGGTCTAAGTTAATTTATCTCGATTAAACTTGCACGAAAATTTGAGAAACAACAAAATGTTTTTTCCTCCAACACAATGTATAAGTGGTTGCCCTTTAAGAAGTTCTATTTATAAGTCATGAGCTCAACAATGGTGTTACTGCCACCTTAAAAACTGTACCTGTAATGATAATTGTGAATCAGCCCCAACACCTGACAATGTCTCAACGATCCAGCGCTAAGATAACAGGACGAGATAAGGAGTCTTGATTAGCTAAACTCACACGAGTGCAATCAACACATTCATCTTCTGCTTCCCGAAGGATATCTCCCAGATTGTTAAAGCCAGATTAGTATAGAAAACGTGAAGTGGAAGCAAATTAGATGGATCTTTATTATCCATTTAATTTGCAAAATGAGAAGAATAATTAAAAACATTATGCATAGAACCGTGCGCTATTTTGAACAGTTTTCTTGATGTTTTGCATTAAAATCACAAACACACAAACAAAGCAGGTTTTGTGGACGCGCTCGTCATTATCATTATGGTTTCACTCCATGCGATAGAATAGTTTCCACATATCCTCTTTTCCTCAATTGGTTCATCATCTACTTACAGTACATTTACAACTCGAGTTCAACTTCCAATCTTGATATAATTTTCTCTCTCCTTCCAGTGGTGCCGTATATTAATAACTTCGCCTTCTATCTTAAAAATACATCAAATAGAATAACCACTTAATTTTAATAGATTTTCTGAAAAAAATATGTTGCCCTTTGTTATTTTTAAGTACTTGTGTTCTTTTGTCACTCTTTCAAGGAACCATTTACTTATTGTGAGGTTTTTTTCCATTTTAAACATTTCACACGTATTATAAATTGTGATCATATTTACCTAGTTTTCATAGAATATCTCTTCCTAAAAACCAAAATGATACTTGTCAATGAAATGTATTTCTGGCTGGCTCTATTCAACCTCTTGCTCCTTCTATGTACAGTCGTCTTGCTGCTCAGGCAGCACAGCACAGCTTCTTCCAACACATCTACTAATGTTACTTCCCAATAATTACCCTCACATTCCTTTCACTCACATCACTGACCCGATTAGCTCCAGTTTTTTTATTATTCATTATGAATACCTGTGTCCATTCATTAAGGAATCTTTACACCTCTTCTTAGAACATCACAACATCGTCTAAGTATACCAACAGAAGATCTCTCATGTTTTCCCGCGCTCTCGGCATCAAATCCTTCAGATCATTTCTTACTTCCGGTCTCTATATAATTAATCAAACTATATGACACTTTTCAACTATATTTTCGTTTTACTAGACTTGTTATCTAAGTTTTTTTTATTATGGTGTTTAACGACGTACTCAATTCAACCATAGTTCACATAATGTCGGGGAAGTATTGAAGGAAAGGGCCAAGTAGGAGGAGAAATTAAATAGGGAGGGAAATGAGAGGACGACTCGTACGATTCACAGAGTCACCCTGGGCCAAATTCTTTCCCCAGACGAGAGTTATGTAAGTAATCTGGGCAACACCAGAGGTTATCTCAAGCATAATTTTTCATAGAACCTCCATTGTAGTATGCACAAAAACTATTCAACTAACACTTAGCTACTACTATTATAGGATAGTTGGGAACGAATATCCAAATGCTGGTTTAGGACTCAATCCCATCATGATCAGGAACACCTTGATTCAGTATGTGTGGGTGGAGGTGGGAATCTAGCCCGCTACGTAGAGTCAGCGTGCGTGCTAATTATATCGGTCAGTGACGTAGTTGTACCAACACGCCGAGTATAGTTGCACAACGACTAACACACTTGGTTTACACAGCCATGAATACGAGCTGACCGATCAAGGGCGACCTAGCGTTATCAGATACCTCCTGCACGCTTTTCCAAGGTCTATAATTGCAACAGCCAACCAAGTAGGCTACTTGGAAATGAGAATGCACAGTTTTTACCTGGAATCTACTGATGCATTCGGTTGCTTTTTAAATATCCGTAAATGAAATTATTTGATGAACAAAAAAGTGTACAATAACGTCACTAAAGTAACCTTTCAATCTTGTTAGTAATTTCACAATTTGTATTCGTATTATGAAGTATTATGTTTTGATAACCATACTGCTGGATAAAATTAACATTTTATAACGTAGAGTATGTCTCGTCTTGCCAACAGTGTAGTTGATAATTTGCAAGATAGTTTCCACATTTTTTTAAACTCTTATTGTAACGTGCTATGCTCAATAATTATTTACTGTGAGATTCATGGTAGAGTTATATTTCTCTATTATTCTATTAAATAACCCAGTTTATCCGATTGAATGTGCATTCTTTAAAAAAAATCTTATAAATCTATAAAAACGTAAATTACGTTGTTACATTTTTAACATTTTACAAAATGACAAATGTTTAGTATATTAGTACAAATAATATTTATGAAAAAAACGGTACACGTTTCCAAACAAGATTATAACAATATCTATATACTTCCGTGTGTACGATACATAACACAAACATTAGCCGCAGTTATTAATCATTGTTGTATCAAGTTTCTCAGTGACAATAGCAAATCTTGTAACCAGTTTTCTTATTGTCTTCCTTGTCTATGGCCACATATCTAGCGGATACTTCACTTCAGGACCCTTATTCTGTAAAATGTTCTCGTTCTCGTGTGAAACGAAAACGAAATCTGCACCCGTTCCGAGGCTAGAAGGTACCAGCAAATAGTATTTCTCCATTGTAGTCACGTTTACGGTCACAGCTGACTATAATTATCAGAATGCAGAACGAAATCAGCCGCCAATTATGAATATGAAATTCTGGCACAGATTTTAGTCACATGGCCAACTGCTTGCGACAATAGTAGTCCCCGTGGAGCTACCGAGACCTCCTATCTTCTAAATCATGGCCGACCGAGTTCCGCCATCAACTTAATGCTAAGGTGTAGTTTTATCTCTATTTGACAACACTTTGACATATATCTTTACTTACCACCTTGTACTATACTATTGAACTAATTATTGTAATTTAACCATGGCATATATCCATTTATTTACTTAGATTGTTGAATTTACATGTTATGTCGTTTGATTTGGCATTTCGAGTCTTTATTGTGTCAAAAATAACAAGTGGCAGTTGTTATGGACTTGATACCGCAGCCTACTGCATGTTTTAACAGATATAGTGGGCAGTGACCGTTGACACCACATACACATGACTTCGAACAGTGCTATTCCAATGTCTTTGGACTGCAACCGAGAAATACCATTGGCTGCTACCATCCTAGCCTCCAAACAATACCAAATCGAGATTTCGTTTAGTTCTCGTTTCGTTTCACACGAGAACATTTTACAGAATAAGGGCCCAGGGCAGTGATTAATAGTTATTTGAGTAGGAAACCAAATATGTGTGGCCCTTCGTTCCTGTTGATATTCAAAACATTTGAATAAACACAATCAAATCTCCCTGGGCCAAAACTCATACACGTCATGTCCCCTTAAGGTGCACATGAGGTATATAATCAGTCCATATACCGGTTCCTATAACCACCATTGCAACATTTCGCCATTAGTACATTCATACATAATACATCATGTAATGAGATCACTTGTAAATTACAAACTGGTTCGGTTTAAATTAAAACAAACAGAACAAGATTTCTTCGGGCGAGATTGAGATGTGCGGTATCAGGTGACAACCACGATAATAGACCTTTTTCAAAATTGATCTAGGACCCTTAGATAGAGCTAATCATGGCTTTCTAGATCTTCAATGACAACAATGCACAACAGTGAAAAATGCACCTTAACAGGGAAGGATACCTCTACGTCAAAAACCACACAAAATTTTCATTTTTAAATTATATCACAAGAATGGGCTTCGAAACAGAAAATCTGAATCAGCAGCGCACTGTGGTTTAGTAAGCCCTACACATTGAATGCTCGAAGTCGCGACTTATATTATAATCGGTATGTTTTTTTATAAATAATTAATTTTATTACTAATTATCGAATTATAATCAAAATACTACGCTAATGGTTATTATATTTTATTCAGTCTGTTGGGCTTACCAAAGCACAAAGCGCTGCTGGTTTAGATTTTCGATTTCTTGTTGCAATCTTGAGATATAATTTAATAATGAACATTTTCTGCGGTTTTTGACGTAGAGACTACCCTTCGCTATCAAGGACCCTTAGATAGAGCTAATCATGGCTTTCTAGATCTTCAATGACAACAATGCACAACAGTGAAAAATGCACCTTAACAGGGAAGGATACCTCTACGTCAAAAACCACACAACATTTTCATTTTTAAATTATATCACAAGAATGGGCTTCGAAATAGAAAATCTGAATCAGCAGCGCACTGTGGTTTAGTAAGCCCTACACATTGAATGCTCTAAGTCACGACTTATATTATAATCAGTATGTTTTTTTTTATAAATAATTAATTTTATTACTAATTATCGAATTATAATCAAAATACTACGCTAATGGTTATAATATTTTATTCAGTCTGTTGGGCTTACCAAAGCACAAAGCGCTGCTGGTTTAGATTTTCGATTTCTTGTTGCTATCTTGAGATATAATTTAATAATGAACATTTTCTGCGGTTTTTGACGTAGAGACTACCCTTCGCTATCAAGGACCCTTAGATAGAGCTAATCACGGCCTTTTTTAGATCAATTCTGAAAATCATCTCTGACATTCTGCCAGGTTGGTTTTAGAGGACATTTGGACATGTTCGCGTTATCTCGCACGGTTGTCCAGTGCCCGAGCGGTGATGTAAGACTTACGCGCTTGTATGACGCAAGCTTCATTGTCGTCCCTGTCCGCTGAACGCTGACTGGCAACACTGCCCGAGGGGGTCCCGAGACAGATCACTGCAGTCAGAGGAATCATCAAGATTTATTGTAGTCCCGTTGGCAATGCTGCTTCCTGAATGTTCTGACAGGGTGGCCAAACTGTTCTATGATGGAAATCATAAATTAACTGTTATCGAACTCTTAGCTGGAGGTACGGTAACTTAATTGTGTAGGTCATCGTAAACCGACTATTGCCAATATCATACACAGCTGTGTTGCAGGAAGACAATTGTGTAGTCATGGTATAATCATAAACAATTGGTTACACACTTTGCAGCAGGAATACCATTTTATAGCGTAGTAACCATAAAGAAGCTGTTGCTTTGCAGTAGGAAGACAATGTTAACTATAAAAACAACTAATTAACAAAGTCACTTGTGTCTGTAAATTGTGTAGGTAAGGGGTCACAAGCCACAAAAATGATACAATAATGATAATACTAAGAATATCAAGTAATAACCAGTGATATCATACAAGAGGTATCAGCATCTTAATGGGTGAAATACTTCGGATTTGTCTAGCGTAGTTGTACACTTGTAGCCAAGATATTATGCTTATTACCAAAGTTGATATAAAAATAACATCTGTGTCAGTTTTATCTATCTAAACAAATCTTAGTAAAACTCGCCGTAGGATATCACATATGTGGTCAGTAGAAACCATATATTATAAAGTTTTGCCAAGATTTATCGAGGCTTACTGGGAGGTCACAAAGTCAATGACAACATAACATGTAAACAATACATTGCCAAGATGGCTGCGTTCACATTAAGTCATCATGTTAGCAATGTAAACAATTTCATTCACTTGTTAAGTGACATGTGTATGTTTAACGGGATACCGATACATACTACACAAAAAAACTGTATCTCGCAAACCTTTCCCCCAAACTTCGGAGCGCGGGAATTGATAGGCGAGAAAGATTCTCGTATAGCAAAACCCAACACTTCGTTTGTATTTAGGCATTGTCGAATCACATAAATTTAAAAGTGATAAATTTAATTATATTTTGGGTGAGTATCGAAAACGTTTGAAAACGTCTGTTTTTATTTGATTTCGTTCAAGTTGACACAGCTGGCTATATGGTAATGTACACACGCAGCTTCTATGCAGGAAGTCCTGATAGGCTGTATTTACAAGTGGCCATCTTCTAATATCATTGCCTGCAACTTGCACTGGACGAACACAAGACATCTTTAAAAAAAAACAGATTCGATTCAATTATTTTGGCTAAATGGAGCACATTGACATATTTTTAATGGATAATTAAAATAAAAATGATATATCGCGTTTCACATATTTTTCACTATCTTTTTCCCTATTTCTCATCACACTTTGGTTCGAGAAACATCCCGGGGTAGTCGCCTATAGTCTCTACTCCTACATGATATCATTGTTACACATTTAGTGATCTCCTGAGGTCAGCTGCTCTGAAACTCTCGCCTCAAGAGTTTCTCCCCAATAACGGAGCGACCAAAGACGTGACCAATCGTTCCTCGTCACAATCGATTCTACGAATGAAATCGATTTCGACTAATTTTGCGCTTCTGGCGAGTGATTTATTTCGCGGAGAAGAAATTTCGCGAATCTCATTATTGATGTTATAATAGGGAACATGCATACGATTTTTTTTAGTGTAACAAGTACTTAGTTTTACAGTCTGGTGTCCAACAATTGCATTTGCAAAAGTTTTTTTTTTTTAATTATTATTGAACGGGTTTAATAATGAATTGAATATCACATTTATTTGAATTTCCTCTTGCCGCGAAGAAACGCGCGCTGATTGGTCGGCGTCCTCTGTGACGCAGTATGATGGTTTGGCCTGCGAGCGCGCGACTGCTACAGCTGTGTTTCAGTGCACGATGAGCGATCAATCACGCCCAACGTCGTGTTGTTATCAGTAGCTCGTATTGCATGAACTAAAATGACAGACGGAGGCTTTACAAAGGCCAACAGCACAAATTTACCGCAGATAGATGGTTTTATGGCGGCGAATTTTGTCGTCATTATTCCGATTTGTTAATTATTTATCTCCGAAGTCCAAACCAAACCCCATCATGATTGATTTTGTAAAACTAAATAATATGTAAAATATGTACATAGTAATACCCCCTCCCCCCCCCCCCCCCCCCGAAATTCCATGTCTTATTGAGTGGCATTTCGAAAGGGAGATTTCGTGACGATATCGAGCTGGTTTAGTAGTCCCAACACTTCTTAAATTATCCCTTGACCTTGTACTCCTTCACATCTGCAAAGAAGACACTTGAAGTCTTGTTGATACTCGAGAGCTTGGATGAATGAGGGTCATGGACACTTCCCCCTCCCCCCTCCCTATAGATGCCCACCCAAAACATTGTGAATGTAAACAATACTTAGTTTATGGATCAAGCAGATGTTAAATCACAATTTTTATTATATTCGTCTTTATTTATTTAAAACTTGAATTACAGTTGCTAACCCTGTGACAGATTAAATAACCTCTAACCCACCACTACACGCTTAAACGTTTATCCCAATCCCTAGACTGAGTTCATTATCTAATTTAAAATAAAATAAAAATGTAACTATGCAATGTTGATATCGGTTTTCAAATAATTCTTGCGATCTGTAATTTATTGTTGGCATCTGGTGTTGGCATGTCAGTAAATGTGATTACGACGGCCAGAACTTCTCATATCCAAACGCACACTGTGTTATTGTTCCAGTGCTGCCTGCAACGTAGGCCTACATTTTAACATATTATTTAGAATTACCTTGGTTCATATTTGTGTGCACGTTGATAGCCTTATGAACAGAGCTGACAATCTTTCTTTTCTTGACTGCAGACCTTTCGTTTGGAGTAGAAGCAAATCTCCGTCCTTGACAATCGAATATATGGGGAATTACGTCGTTTTTACATTTTAGTCGGCCACCCATTAAATTATATCTCGTCCAGTTCTCAATATCGTCTTCAAGCTAAATGGACGAAAATAATATCATACTCCTTATGCCATATCTAACACAGGTTCATGCTGTGAGCGCTGTTTGTTGATAAGCCTACAACGTTCTTCTCAAAACAATATAAATATGTAGGCCTACCAACGGTCTTTGCCAGCAAGTCCTGTTATACATTAGTTGCAAAACTAGGTGACAATATGCATATATAAACTATACTAATGAAGTTATAACTCACATTGAAATGATCTTGGCAGCAAAACAACATCGATGTCATTGATATAGGGTTCTTACTGACATCTCGTCTCGCTGCTTCCAACCACTGTCTTCGTCGTTTATTGTTTTTTTGGCACACACACAAATATCTTCTCTGGAGTCTTTACACTTGTGTTAGTACACATGGGTACTATGCACCACTTATAAGCGCCAGAAGATGTTTTAGTCTCCATAGTGCACAATGTTCGATGAGCGGTGTGGGCGAACGCGTGCAGTCGACTGCGCGACACCGGCAGACTACTATCATGTAACGTCACTAGCGGTTCATCATGGCGGCGGCCGTTTTTTCGCGCCAAAAAAGTGTACGCTACTAAAACTATTATTTTGAGGGGTAGAATGACTCGATTTTTTAATTGTAAAGACATAATATCAGTAAATATCGTGTACAGATTTTAAAAATCACATTAGAAAGTTAAGTGCAAGTTCCCTATTATCATGCAGTATTCTTACAACCCTAAAATCAACAGACAATTCTTGGTACTCATATTTAAATAAATACCATTCTAAAGACGATGCGTGAACGGTTTCACTAAAATTGAAACAATTTACACTAGAAAAATTGCACTTCCAATACGAAAATCAGAATCGAGTATTTTTAAAGGGTTTTCAATTGTCGTATCTTATAGATGTGAAGGGAAATTAAATCTGTGAAATGAAAATAGAAAATATGTTTATCAGAACTTGTGAGTTTAGAGAAAATGGAACAAAATATTTGTGTCTCAAGTTTAGATTTGGTAAAACATAAAACATTTAGATATGAAAGTCATTGCATGATTTGATACAAACGCAAACCATTTTTTTAGAGTATTTTTGTAGACCCATAATGTTTAACCACACACAAATCCCACATCTGGATCTATCCAAGTTAATAACAAAACAAGTAATCTGATCATAATAATGTTAAGACTCATGACTGTGATAAAAACTCTTAATATACATGCGATCCCGTGTATATACAAGGAAGTAATTGAAGCATATTATAATCACATACACGCTTTACTCTATGTTGGTCTGTGCATTAAAAGTTAAAACCCCTTTTTATTTATTCGTTAGGGTCGTTAGAAATGGTTGAAAATGATGCCTTATCATAATCAGCTAGAACAAAGAAGAGAAAAGGTAATCAAAAATCACTCTGCGAAATCATAGTTGAAGATTGCAAGTCTTGCCATGTTTTTCTTCCAAATGGAACCAGAAATGGACATAACAAATACATATGCAAATGTGCATTGAGGCGAGGGCAGGAGTTTGTTGGGAAGGAGAAACTTAAGCCCCACTTCAGTACATAAACTTAGACCATACGGAGTTTGTTACTTGAAGTGTCTCAAAAGATGTTTGTGATTTTGTCAAAGTTCGAAAGAAAGCGTATTATACCGAATATGACGATTCCAAAAACTAATAACATCGATGTTTCAAACACTCTAACTTTAGATGACTGACGTATTCGTCCGTATATTCGATTGTCTTGTCTTGGTGGTAGACCCTGAGCAACTAAGAAACACCATGCTTAGTGCTAAATATTTACAATTTAAAGGGCGAGTTTTAATGTAATATGGTATTTTCAAATCATAAAATACATGGACCATTTAAGAACATTTACATTTTAGTTTATTATTGATCAAAGAGGTAGGTAAAGAAATAGTATAAACTCACAAGTCACAACGTTTTATTTGATACCCTCTATAGTAAAAAGTAAAAACTCTAGTATAGAGGTAAGGTTTTGTATTATGTTTCGGAACATTTGATCTAAGAGTATTTCATATAAGTCTGATACAATTTCAAGCAATCCAAATAAGTAAGATAATACTATCCCGGAATGGGCCTCACGTGTCCACGTGTCTATGTGAATGCCAAGGGTAACATTACATTTGAACGGCCTGCGAAAGTATCCTAATATTCGTGATGTGTCAAGTCAAGTACATTGTACTCGTAAACTAAACCATCTTGCCAATTGTTGCAAATATCTTGTGCAGTATCGACAACACCCACACCGGCTTTATACCCGTGTAGACAAATCGTGCCAGACACTTGTTGTCTGTAATGGACCAAGGCAATCTTCTTCTGATAAATTTAACGCCTTTTTCGGCTTTGTCTGTGCTAAATCGCAGTCTACTCTTGAAGCTCGCTCAAACAGGCTCATAAACCGTCTATAAATAATATTCGTGGGATGGGTTTAGATGCACTTGCCAATAGCTTAAGTGTTCATGTTAATCGTTATAATATATTCAATAATTATAAGTAATTATAAACTCTTTCTTTGAGGTAGGTGCCTTTTTACTGAAAGTAATTAATTTAAGCTATTTAACCATAATAAAACTATATTTATCTGAAGCGTCTTGGTTTGTTATCTATCATGGTTGGGGATTTCATGATTATTTCCACAACAATGAACATATTTATGAAATTAATACAAGTGTTGCTGTTAGTTCACCCTGTACGATCGATCTATTTATAATAATAATCAAATTAGCCAATTAACAAATGAAAAACCTATTAAACCCTACCTACTCAGCTTTTGAACGTGTTTTTAATGCTTCATGGAGACATATAGCAAATTACACCTCAATTCAAACTAAAGAAGTATGCCGCTCTTCAGATAAGTTGCAATCTGAGAGGAATACATACATTTTATGGAAATACTAAAAAAAATCAACATACTTTTAAAACCCAGCATTTACCTTATGAGTATGACTGAGGAAAACCTCGAGAAAAATCACTGGGGGCTGGAAACGAACCGGCAACCCTCTAACTATAGGCCTATCTACGTGTTATTGCTGAATACCGCCATGAGATGTATCACTATTAATATAAGTCATAAATGTCAAGTAGTTGTAAAAGTTAAGTAAGTCTCATAACGGTATTTTAGCATACACAATTATCTTGATAGATTAAATAACTATAATGTTAACTATAATATAAGATGTATTGTGTTCGCAGAGGAATGGGTGACGAAGAAGAAAACACAAAACTTGATACATCAATAACTGTAATATAAGATGTATTGTGTTCGCAGAGGAATGGGTGACGAAGAAGAAGACGGAGTTGACGACGACGCGTCAGATCGAGACGCGCGTCAAGCGTCAGGTGGTCCTGGAGGATGGACTGGTCGTGGAGGACTCGGGTCCTGTGGTCACTACCAACACCACCGAGAACACGCAGAAGCAGGAGCAAGAATCCAAGGAGGTGAGAGAAGTCCTTCCCAGGCAGGACACACTAGTTGTCACAATATTTGAGCCATGCGAAAAAAGCATTTACAAATTGAAAATTACATTTCTACAATCGTGTAAGACAACCTCATAACTCTTGTGGTCATAGATGAGGGAATCGGAGCCAATCAGCGAGTGGTGTTTTCAAATACTGAGATTTGATTGGCCAAGGCTCACTCATTTATGACGTGGGTCCACAAGGTTACTGTGTAACGACTTTTTCGTGGTTACCTTATTACAGTGTTGGCATTAAACTTTACTCAATCAAAATTGAATATAAAAATAAAGTTAAAACACAAAAACACACGAACAATAACCACGGTCAAAAAATAAAACACTCACCAGTGCGTAACGCACTGGTGAGTGTTTTATTTTTTGACCGTGGTTATTGTTCGTGTGTTTATTTGTGTTTTAATACTACTCCCGGTCTAATAGTCTTGGTTCTTATTCAAAAATAAAGTTATTTTGTTTCATTTAGTAAGTAATATCTCAAGAAATCAACACATTATTCAAGAATTAAATAACAATATTATGACAAACAACTAGGTAATATTTGGTAATATTACTTATTACAGTTTCTATGTCAACTAGCTTTGAGATACAGTTATAACAAAGCTACTTGATTTCTGGTTTTGTGGATGTATATGAAAGAACGAAGGATGAATTTCCGCCATTCGGTCAATTTCTTCAAACCATCTCCATAACTCACTTTCTGCTTTATCAATAGCGTCTATTTTCACATCCTTCTCTTGTGGTCACATATTCATGAGGCCACTATTTCAGTTTCACACATCACCTTTCAAACAATCCATTTCTAATTACATTTAACCTACTCTCGCCTGGCGACAGAATCTTGTGTATAAACATTCTATATTCTGAAACATGACACGTACGACTTTTAATTAAGACACTCTTGTTTGTGTGTTTAGTGCAAATCCATGTCACTTGTTTGTCATGAATGTGAGCTTTTTATACAACCAGAACTTACGACTTTCCCATGTATACTTTTAATTTACAAGTATCGTGTATACAGCACATACACACTCTTTCTTGTGACTTTCGAACGTACTTTTAATTTACAAGTATCGTGTATATACAATACATGCGAAAGGGGACACCGTACCACTCACTTTCAATGATCGATTGGTCATGGGTCACGTGTGTAAACACCTTGTGTTTTTATTCTTACGCTGCGATAGAAACCTGAACAAGAGAGAGCGCCAATGTAACATCTATTGTGTGACCCTTTATATGAAAGATACGTACATGGCTTTAAAAAGTCTTGTACGTCGGTATGTCGGTATGGTATCAAGACCTGTCATGCTAGAAAGAAGAGATGAGAGGTAGATACAACATAACTTGACGCTGACAAACATCCAACATATGTCTTGCTTGAGCTCAGTATGAAGTTATGAGTAGTGTTATGAATAGTGGTCAATACACTCATACACCTTAGAATGACGTAACCCCAGTGAGGAACCTTTACACATTGAATTGTACTTACGTCGAGATGATAAATCATGACCGTGCGAGTGACAACTGAGAGGGGGAAAAAAGGAACCATAGTAGGAATATTTTTAATTCAGGATTGGAAATCCTGGCAGAAGAGAAAATAACGGAGACCTGTTGCAAACCAGTCCACGGAATAGTAATATGCGTGGACAATAGTGACATGATACATAACGATTATTAATTAGTAACTAGTAATTGTAACTTGAACAATATATTTAACAAAATTCTTATTGAACACGATAAATTGTATCTTTAAGAGCGCCAATACTTCTTGATTAAAAAACTGTGTACCTGAGTAACAGAAATACATGAACGTAAAGAAAAACATTGATAATCTACAGAAATTGAAGAAAACTTGAAAGTAAAATGTAGTAGATCTGTTTGGTGTGTGGTCTGATGAAATTTGCAAACGTAATCACGAAATATTGTGCAGTAAAATTAGGGTGCCCAGATCTACAATCCGAAAAAGCGGGACGGTTACGAATATTTCAAACTTAAGTGTTTTAGAATGTTGGGATTGGTGGGGTGGTGGAGCGGGGGGGGGGGGGGGCGAGAAGAGAAATGTTATTACAGTTTTGAATATTTTATATTGTTGGGCAAAATAACAGTTACATGTGTGTCTACTACTATTCCACTATGTTATACTATTATTATTTATTATATTGAATATTGATTGATATGAATGTCGCCATAAGGAAGCCATCACGCACGACACGTAAGCAACTTTCAAGTCGTTGACGTGCCGGCAGTGGGCGCAACTGGGTTTACCGCATCTTGCTCATTAGTATTACGCTTTTGATACTTATTTGAGCCGTGGATAAGGTCCAGTAGGTTGGCATTTTTCAGCAGCAGGTCATGAAATCCAAAACATGTCACCTCACTAAAGTGTGTTTTCAGAATCATCATAGCTTTGATTGTGGAAGGATCTAGACGACGTTTTTCGTCACTCAACATATTGCTCATCGCCGAAAACACACATGGCCACCTCCAAATATTTCCAATTATGTCAGAAGGAGAGCGCCAGCGTGCTCTGGCTGACAACGGACCTGTCCATTTATTGATATAAAGAAAGGAATACAAGGAAGTAAGCGCGAAACATAAAAATTCAAAACTGAAATTTTGCATTTTCAAAAAATCGGGACAAAGGTACGTCCGGCCGGGAAGTGTGGTGGGACACGGGACACACAGCTGAAAATCGGTACTGTCCCGCTGAAAACGGGACGTCTGGGCACCCTAAGTAAAATACAAACAAAAGTTAACTTTTGAACTGAATATTATCCTGCAAATTATCACAAGGATTAGATTTAGTAATATTCAAGTCACACGCGTGATACATATCTTATTCATTCGTGTGATTTAATTTGTATAAGCATTTTATGCATTACTTAACAAACACGTTGTTGTTTATTTATATTTGCGCGATGGGTTTGTGTGAGAATTATTGTGACTGTGATTGGTAAAGAAAAGCACTGGTTACTTATTTACTTACTAAGGTGGTTGTGACACCTGGGTACAGATTGCAAACATGGGCATTGCAAGGGGGGGGGGGGTTGCACTTGCCCCCCTGGATTTCGGGACTGTTTTTAAATTTAACCAGTAAACACACATATGTGCAAGTGCAAATATTCACTTCATTCATCAGAACCCTTTTTCAAAATCTCAAAATCGGTTAACGCAAAATCAATTAAAAGTGTTGAAAATCCCAACATTTTCCTGCGGCGGGGTTAACTGGGAGGCTTACGGCCCCAGACGCCTGTAGTACAGGGTTTGAAACTATATTTCAAACCCAATGCCCGAATGGATATTGTTGTTCTGTCTTGTCCCCCCTTGGAAAATATCCAGGCGACGCCCATGGAAACAATATTGTTTTCGTATGTTGACGGTAGAAAGCCAAGAGCAAAACCAGGAGAAATAGACTAAAAGTGCACTCTAAACCACATGTAAACGAACAAGTTACACCAAGAGAATGCATGTGTTGCGTTGAGCAAGCAAGGAATGTCAGGCGATGTAACTGTGAGTGCATATACGGCTCGTTTACGATACCACAAAGGTCGTGGAGCTATTGTATGAACCACAGTTCGTTTTATAACAACAATAATAAAACGATGAAGAATTCTTGTATTTTATAACTCGCGTTCACTGAAATGTTAGAAGGAAATCCAAATGACGACATGATGACTGAGTTATTACTTCATTTAAACGATAAAGTACCTAGATGACATATTTGTATGTATGAGAGGCAACAAGCTATTCTTCAGTTGACTACCTAGATAGGCGTATTCGGGTATTTGGATAGCGATGAAGGATTGGGCTCAATTCCAGCATTTTCTTTATGACTGAGGAAGACTCAGAACAAAATTCAGTCAGGATTTCAAATAGTGGGGATCGAACAGGAGACATCTTCAATTAGAGCCCTGTGGCTATACGGAGCAATGCCCGTACATGTATGAAAGTTATTATTGTAGGGAATTCTTTACAGTTATTTTAATATAAATGATAAAAGAAGAAAACTTATAGGATATTATTCCTGCTAAAGATACTAAAGATATTATTTATGCGGGATTTGAACCCACGTCCCCCTATTACATACGGCACGTACCCAGCAGCCCAAGCAGCAGTGGACTATATTTATGTTGAGTTATACGGAGAGATTTAAGCGATTAAAACACAATGGCTGTAATGCAAACATTTTACATCACAATTTCACAGTTTCACAATTTTATTTTTATTTTAAAATCCTTAAGTTCTAAATTCCCACGTTTTAAATACAAAGTGATTCTTAATCTTATTTGCTAACGGTTACTGACGCCTCGTTTTGTAACCAACTGTTGAGGAAGGTATTACGGATAATCTACTGTCTGCGGCCATCATACTCCAACCACAGATATAAAGCACTTCTACGACCTCAGTACATGTTCAAGACTTCTATTTTTATGACTACCGTCCTATACTTGAAGTCCGTGCACCGTCGCCCTTTCAGTCCCCGCTTATTTGAGCAGATTACGAAATAAAATACATTACTTTTGAAAGACTTCAGCTATTTTTAGAAGACATTATTTTAAGATTGTTTTTAGATTTTTGGGGATATAATTAAAAACATTTTATCCGTAATTAATGGGACATAAAATTATCGTAAAGTGAATCTATTTGATAACTTACAAATTTTGTATTGAAACGTAATAAAAACTAGAATATTAATTCAATTTTTGGCACTTCAAGGATTTCTTGTGTTCACACTGTGCAGTGTTATGCATTTTGAAGCTTGTCACATTGAAAACAAAAAATAGTAGGCTACAACTTTTTTATCCGTCAAACGCATCAACTTTTTCGATGTCTAAAAATGAATTTCAAGCGTCATATTGACCGCGATACCACTGTAATCACGTTGTCGTCTGAGGCAGAGGTACCCCGGTACCATAGCGGGTGGTCTTCGTGCCTAAATTAAGTCCAGATTGAGGAAATTAGGTGGCCGTGGTTACATCGTGAGTAGGGCGGTCATCGCACCCGACCGTCGTTTCCGCGGATATTCACGGACATACCCGAAACTTGCCGAGGGCTCACGAATATTCAGATTTTTTTATTTTTAATATCTTACATTTTCACATTTCACATTTCAAATGAAGTTTTAACACTTGAGGGACGAATGAGTACTAAGAATGTATTTGAATTGAAGTACAAGTGGAAAGAATATAGTTGAGGTAGGTCAAGATTGGAACACATGCAACAGATGTGTTGATAACGAATACGTAGAAATCAAAAGACTGGCAGACAAGGGAAATTAATGGAAATCTGTTTCAAATCAATTTCCACGAATTTATAACTAAAAAAAAAAGTACAATAGATAGAATCTAGATTGACTTGATGAGTACATGGTCAGTTATCTTTATGACAAATACATTTAGGAAGTAAGATGGAAAAGACAGCATCGTAATGATGCAAATAAGTTTAACAGATTTATCTGCTCTTATATTATATAAATCACATTTGTCAACAAGAATATTATTCGATAGTGTTATTGGGTTATATCTCTCATATTTTAAGCGGCAATGACACTAATCGAGAAGACTGGCTAAAGCAAAACACACCATACTAGGATATTACATCCCTTCCGTATAACACAGGATTCGAACGTAGAACGCAACTACCATAGATTTACCAAACCAACGCCAAGTGGACCACGGGACATAATATAATACACAAGTATGCCATTATTTTTACAAACACATATTTCAATACAGGCTATTATGTATTGTAATAGAAAAAGAGATAAATTCTGTTTCAAACAGATCGACGGATTGACCAACAACATAGACATGTCTACATCCAAATTGAATCCACCATACATTAATTTGTATCTGCAAGATGTTGCAGGTTTCTGTTATAGACGATATAAACGATGTGGGTTATCCAGCAGAGAATGTCACCATGTCTAAGAGTGCATTATGCAGATTGCAGCGATGCTAATGAACACAGGAGAAGATCAGCGTGTGAAAACAAGTACGGTCGATGATACAGTGGAGTAGAAAGTAGGTTGCGGAGATATATGGACATAATATGGTGATACGTGAAGAGAGGTTATGTGGCGGAGATTGAGGGTAGGAATACATGAGGTAAAGTTGTCGCTACGTAGTCTCGTCAAATTAACTTGCAAGGTGTTGTCGTCACGGATTATATAGCAGGGAAGTGACGCAGAAGTTCTTTAACTTCTAATGTGGATTCAATTCCATTACTTCTTGGCTTAGGAATAAGTAAACGGTGACTTTGGAGCCGTCCTAGCAACACGAAGCACTCAATAAATTCAAAGTTGTTCTGAATCGGCCTTGTTGATTCTGGCATTTTCCCGCAGGTGTTCGCACTGTCCAATCACTGATTTATATGTTTCGTATTTGAAATATCGATCTTTGATTGGTTATCGCTCACTCGTCGATGGTGTTCGAAGCCTACAGGGTTGGTTTAATCACTTTAAATTAAAGTCCCCCACTGCAAATCAGTTTAGTTACTGAGTGGGTAGACTCTAAATGTGAATTTATTTTTTATTTATTTACGCATGTGACAACTACCAACCTAAATCTAGTTGCATCTCGTTCTCATGCCTGTGGTAATATCACCTGCCTGTTGTCAGACGTGGAGGGGTCGCATTCCATTCACGGTTGGTGCAGTCGATGCAGTGGACAATAACAATACAGGTAGCGGGAAATTCCGCGGTGAATACCGTTGAAATAGACCGCGTGGAGCGATCGTCTCTTCTCAGAATTTTAGGGGACACCTTGCTTGTTACGGCGTGGCCCTTAGAGTAGGTACTATACCTGCTCTAAGGCGTGGCCAGTAATAGGCTCATGCTGACGACATCCGAGTCCAGTAGTGTCAACTTAATTGACCAGTTTCATTAACAGCGCTGCGGCGAGTTTTGGAAGCTCGCATATGACATAGTTAACATTGAAGACATAGGCGAAAAACCACTTATCTCGCTCTAGCTACGAAAATAATTTTTTTAGCGGGAGACTTATTTGAAAGCGTTTATGGGAACTACAATTCTACGTATTTTGAAAGTATTACGAAAAATCTACATGCAGCAATGAGGGAGTTATTGATCGTAAATGATCTTCTTGCGTGTGGCTGCTGCGCGAATCTCGCCTCTAAGGCGTGATCTTCTGTCGTATGAGCAGGCTGAGCCGTCGCTGGTGTGCATAAGGTCGACTAGCGAGATTTGAGTGAGATGCACATTTCAAACGAACAAGCCGCGCCAAGAAACCGTTGTACAACTAGCAAATATGAAAATAGAACCTATCAACACGCTCATTGGATCTGATAGATCGGCGAATAGTGTACATCACCAAGCAAGTGTATTTTTTTCTTACGGTTGATTTCTTAATATGACAAACTGGTAATATAGCACTGAATTTAACATTCCGTCTCGATATGTTTATCACTTATTTGTATAATTCATTTTTTAACAAATGCTGTATATATAGCCTACCAGACGTTTGTGAGAAGTTTAAAAATAATAAATAATTACACTTCCTTTGTATATGATTTACAAATCCCGAACCTAATATTGCACATTTAAGTCAACTTGACGCGCCGATCTGTCAGATCCAATGAGCGTGGTTCTATTTTCATATGCTAGTTGTACAACGGTTTCTTGGCGCGGCTTGTTCGTTTGAAATGTGCATCTCACTCAAATCTCGCTAGTCGACCTTATGCACACCAGCGACGGCTCAGCCTGCTCATACGACAGAAGGTGAGATTCGCGCAGCAGCCACACGCAAGCAGATCATTTACGATCAATAACTCCCTCATTGCTGCATGTAGATTTTTCGTAACACTTTCAAAATACGTAGAATTGTAATTCCCATAAACGCTTTCAAATAAGTCTCCCGCTAAAAAAATTATTTTCGTAGCTAGAGCGAGATAAGTGGTTTTTCGCCTATGTCTTCAATGTTAACTATGTCATATGCGAGCTTCCAAAACTCGCCGCAGCGCTGTTAAGGAAACTGGTAAATTTTCTACTTTCTAACATGGGTCCATTACATGATAATTTACTGCGTTTACTGGAACTCTGAAACCCCCAAATTCAGGTGGCGTTAGTATGAGCCTTGTGCCCTCCACTCAGCGGAAGACAACCTTTACGAATCTATGAAAGAACGCGGGGACTCTGTTGGCTAAACGGCGTGTATGAAGGGGTGTAGATAATGATCTGATGTTAGCATCTAAACAGATAGCAATGTTTATAGAGCAAAGCGGTGTTTACAGTATTAATTGCAAACATTTAATGTGAAGAATAAGAAAGTGTCGGCAGGTAGCTTTTCTGATGTGGCTGCATCAGCTAATTGGTTTATAAACTTTTTCTTGATTTTGTTCAAATTATACAGGCTATATCGATGAAATTAATTTGAAACCTTGTCTTTTATTTGATCTTGCAAATATTTTACAGAACAAGTGACGGAAGAGTCCGACCATTGATTAAGCGTATAAAATAATATAGCTTTTCTTTCTTAGAAACAGACAATAAAATGTGAAACCAATATGAGAAAGGATGTGAGTTCCCGAATCCATTACAGTAACTTAACTAACAATAATGTAGGAACAAAATTAAAATTTATTATTTCATCTATGTTTTAGTTTTGTCTCCAAGTATGATTACACAAAGGATAGTTAATTCATTTACATTGCATGTCTACCATTACCAACAACGATACGTTTTTTGTACAAGTTAGTATATAATTTAACAGCATCAATCAATATATTTTCTCAATTACTCTTCATTGTTTACATCTTTTGAATTATAATTCAATTACGTTGTTCTTTAATTAAACAGTACAATTTCCACGCACAGTACATTAAAATTCTTTGGGCCCAACTATTTGTAACGTGTCCGTAAGGCATTCTTCATGAAATACCTGTGTGTTTCCGGTACTCGAGTAAATCATGGGACGTACGTTGCATCTTCAGGTGTTAGATTAGCCACGCTGGCTGGTGAGTTAGTCACGCTTGTGGCTTGGGCGTGGCTTGACCGCGCATGGCTTCCTGTTACAGCATCGCACCCTGGACGGAGATCCGCCCGGCGAAGACTGGGTGGCCGTGCCGGGCCCGGGCGGCGCCCTGGTCAAGGAGGTCACGGAGAGGACGGTCAAGACCAGGGAGGAGGTGGAGGACAGAGTTGAGACGGAGGACGTGCAGCATCTGGGGGACATCTCTGACGCGGTGAGTAGACGGGCTTCCGAAATGTGACATTACTTCTCTGACGAAGGGAGTAGATGGGCTTCCGAAATGTGACATTACTTCTCTGACGAAGGGAGTAGACGGGCTTCCGAAATGTGACATTACTTCTCTGACGAAGCGAGGAGACGGTCTTCCGAAATATAACTGTTTGGCGGAACATTACTCCTCCGATGAAGCAGTAGAAGGCTCTCGAAATTGAACTTTGTTTTTTGCGAAACATTGTACTTCTGACGTAGAGACTGACCCTCAAAATACGACTTTGTGGTTTGGTGAAATATGTATTACAGTTTTGACGGATGAGGATAGAAAGCCTTTCGAAATGTAACTTTGGTATTTTGACAAAATATTACATTTCTGAAAAGTAGAATACCTCAAGTTCCCTCGAAATAGATTTCTCTTGAGCAATTTTTTTTTCTTGAGTAATTTCCCTTAATGTTATTTCATAACTTTCGTTTTAAATTTAATGTTTTTTTTTTAGTTTCGTCTTCAGTATTGCCAACACTGTAAAGCTTCCCACGCAGACAGGCCGCGATGCTTTCCCGCACAGGTTGCGCTGTTTAATGATGAGCGAATAAAGATGACTGATTCGGTTTTGCGCTGAAAGTTCAGAAATCTACCAACGTGTCTGTCTGTCTGTCTGTCTCTTACATTACATGGAATACTGCACACAAGTCGTGACGCCATCCCACTATGCACATCTATAGGTCACTTCGATTACATCAGCATAATAAAACTAAATCGTTGTATACAAGAATCATGTTTGTTATTAGGGGTTTGATTCTATTAATATTTTGTTTATATTAACACTAAAATGTCGTATAGCAATCACAAGCCACGTTCAATGTGACTTTTGTACACGAGTTTTGAGAACGCAAATTGCTGCCTACACTGTTGGTTTACGGCTTTGACGCTCGGCGTAGTTTATCATTCAATAACATGCAACAATTTCATCAACCATGTTGGCACAATACTACTATACTAATCGTCTCGATTACCAATGATGACCCTCGTGAGAGTTGTATTAAATGAAATATTTTGTATAATTTCCGTTTTTGCATTTTCACTATTTTTTTAAATAAAAAAATAAAACTTGGAGTTAGACTAACCTCCACCAGGACTAAAAATTGACACTACAATCAAATTAGTAATTTGTGTCATCAATTAATCAACATATTAATGTACTGCTGTATTACATTCGTAGTTAGAAACATGTACTGACGGCCAAGTGCGTACGATGCCATAGGGTGATGTATTCTTTCCATGTGGTGTGTAGTAGTTGCGTTTTTGTCTAGATATTATGACTAACCAACTTTAATTTTCGCGGTTGTAAGACTGGGACAACCCGAACCGTCATGACTTATACAATCGAAATCGCTTCAGCCGTTCGACCGTTACGGAACAGTCAGAGGAATTGCCAAACAAGTTGAATGGAAGTATAATCACTTTGCTCGCTCATCCATTACAAGGGTTAAATGTAACGGACCCAAAACATGAAATCAATTTCTTTCGTTTTCCACTAAATGAAATGTGAATCGGTGAAATCTGTAATCACAAAATATCTTTTATCTGTCTGTCTGTCCTACTTTATTCGTTGATCCATTACAAGAATTTATAAAAAATAATACAAAATATGTGAAATCAATTTCTTTTTTATTTCGCCGAAAGAATTGAAACACGTTGAACTCTATAATCAGAGGTCAGTGTTTTGTCTCTCATGTCCCACATTGAGTTGCTCCTCTATTCACGTCTAGACCCCTGGCCATTGCTCCTAAGTCTAGACCGCCAATATTATCAACCGCGCTAGTTATAATGTGTGTATGCAGCGATACATTTATCAAGAAAGCTTTCGAGAACTGACAAACTTTATAACATCCGTACACATATTTGTCAAACCCAAAAACTATCACGTATTTACGTTGGGATTGGTTGGAACTAAATAGCGGAAATGGAGATGACAGAAAAGAACCAAAATTAATGCTGTAGGAAACCTAACAATAATAACTACAAAATTTCTAATTACATATACACTTTGATTTGTGAAAATGGCAGTTCGGTCCTGTTCAAATGACCCTCAGCTGATCAATAATGAAATTCATATTGGCGAGTAATTAAAATGCTAAAACGTTTGCATGGTATTGTATTTTTCCCCTAAATATAAATAACTAGCTGTGCTCGCAACTTCGCTCGTGTAAAACTTGCCAGTCTTATCGTCAAACACCAACAATGGATTTACATTTAAACTGTAATGATTCTTTCCAAAGTCCAACTGTCTCATTTACTGAACCGATCGCTAGATTCAAATTAATTTGTTTTACATATTTTTGTTCACTGCTCATATCCCTGATGAGAGAGCTAGTGGTACATAGACTATGACACTCCAGAGATTGTAAGGAGTGTTTATATATAGATGTCACGAAACTGCATCCCAACACTGTTTCAATGTTGCGCAGCAATAATTGCGCGCGTGAAACCTGCAGCTCTCCCGTTAACATATTAACCGGTCCCGATATTCCTCCGATCAACATCGTGAACGCGAATATTTCTACGAAAGTGAGAGGAATCTAGAAAATATTCATGGATGATTAAATCCTCACGATTCACTTTCTCATGTTAGATCAATACCGGTGTCAGATTATTATTATTATTCATCGTCGGTTTGTGTCCAATTTCACGAGAGAGAGAAATCTCACTCACATCCATGTCCGCCATCTTGAATGGTAAGTTTTGAACCAGACCAGTCTAAAAAAGAAGCGAATCCTTCATGATGTTGTGTGACCTTGGAAACCGGTGAAGATCATGACTGTCACGTGACCGTCTTGTCTTTGCGACGGGGTAGCCGTTGCAACCGGTCCATACTCCTCGCTCACTCGAACACTATGGAAAGCCGCGTGTGTGCCTAACATACACACTTGTTCCTCCTACCGTTTCTCTTTTCCTGTAAGAATAGTTTTTTTTACAAAAGTACCAATTTGAAAGCCTTGTTGTTGTAAAAGGGTCACTTTGAAAGTTACTTACTTTTATAAACATGTGCTGAAAGTTCCGATAACATCTTATACATAGTAATATACGTCTTGAAAGGGACGTGAAATGTATGAATAACAAATGACTACGTACACATTTGTGTTTCATTTAAGGATGGAAATATAAGGAAGTTTTGTTAAACAAGCGGATTGAAAGTTCCGATAACGTCTTATACATAGTAATATACATTCTGAGAGAGACGTGAAATGTTTATGAATTACAGAATGCTACCAATATACGAAACTGTACGTATGAGGTTTAAGGAAGCGATGAATGAATGTCAGGATAAGAGTGTAAGGAATGAGTGACATCCATGATGTGACTTGAGGAAGCAGCCAGTTACATATTGAAGGAATGTCATGGTTGGTGTTTTGAATTGAATTTATTGAGATTTTCTCGCCCGGATGCGAGAAGGCCGATATACTCCGCAGCCTTTGGTGTTTTAGTTTAGTATCCTTAGAGGTGATTATGTAAAAACGCAGCTGTTAACTATTATGTATTACCGATGAGAAATAGCAATATTTGAAGGTATAGCAGACTCTATGTTCCGCTTCGTATTAGGATGTTAATAGAACAAATTAACAGCTCGTTCCTAAGTAGCAGGTTTTCCTCAATCATAATGAAAATTCTTACAGAACATACATTGAAAATAATGTACACGTACTATTTTTTACATTATTTTACCTGAAGATGAACATAATTGTAAACACTGACATATCATTTAGTTTTATACGGATCATGATTACTGTAGAAGCTTCTTATGATCGGTAACACAGTTGAATATGACTGATAATAATTTGAACTCAAGTAATTCACATAGAGACCACAACCTACTCAACTATGTTATATATACACAGTGAAGAAAATACACTCAATTCAATTATCAACCCTCATCATTCATAATCACTTCTCAAACTAAGACGTTAATCCCTCAGCCAATCAATCATAATCAAAAGCCTATTCCGAATCAAACATGAAATCTCTTTGATCAAGATTTAAGACGAATGAGTTGTTGTGGTGGATACTCAAACATTGCATACAGATGCTGTAGCTAAGGTCTATAGGCCATCTGATGAAAGCTGTTGTGTTTGTTCAATAGATCGAATCTATCGATAGAGAGAAAGAAGCGACCAGTGTGTTTGTAGTTGTAGGTGCAGTAAACCTATGTTGGTTCATTGAACTTGATTGTGAAATGTTATTTAACACAAGCAAGCAAGCAAGCAAGCTAGTGAGATAGCTACGAGAAGTCGTGCAGAGTGCTGTGTGCTATGTTCTCATCTTGTGTTGAGGTTCTTCTGCAACATCATTGTGTGTTGGCCGTTTTGCGCTTGTGAGTCGGATAGAGCAAATAGTATCTCACGTTGTTCGGCTATGTCAACAGGTGATGATATTTGACAGGGTATTTTCTTCTTCATTTCGAACAGGTTTCATCGGTATACTATTTACATGAAACTTCTAATTTCAAACAAAAAACATAAAAAATAGGTTGTTTTGCTCATTGCATTTGCACTGCATTTTTTAACTTTTACAACCAGTCTATGTGAGGGACATGATGAAAGTAGAAGTGGTAGAGGCAGATAAAGATTGCAAAACGTGCAATAGATAGCTCCCGTTACGCGTTACACGTTACACTTCATATAGACTTGCAAAGACTGGCATGAAATATGAAAGAATTGAGAGCAGTTTGGGACTACACTTTTTTTTTTAACATAAAAATAAAATAAAATATGATCAAAATCAATCTTTTTTTATCTGATAAAATAAAATTGTCGTATACAAATGAAAAACCTTCAAGTAACACATCTTTTATCTTCCTGCATTATTGATAGTTGACAAAACTACTGTGGGTCCGCTCACTCCTCACTTTTCTTCACCCCTTCAACTACCATCAATGTTCGTCTGTCCTAAGTAGCAGAGTCAGCCTATACCAGCTATCGGCATCAACACTACACTCTATCATGTTCACCTTCAGAACACCTTTAAAACGCTTCTCGGGTCTGTATTTGTGGCTATAATAAAACTGCAATAAAACGAAACAGTATTTCAAACCCAAATAGCTCTGGTAGACGCAGTAATGTATAAGTTATCCTCAATGTGGAACACTTCAATTTGCTCGTAAATACAGAACATAAGTGCATTGAGAGATTGAAATACGAGTGACCACCCATGCGTTGATACATAGATCATAACTACTAGTCCCAAAGATTTACTAGACTGGTTTCAGTATAGCTTTCTTCCGAAACATGTTTTACATAAACTGGTGGCGTCTTATTTCAGTGAAGCTTGATTAGTTTGACACTAATGGTCAACTAGCAAGGTTAATATCATATCATATAATATCAATAAATTTCACGAGAGGTGACGAATAGAATATGCTTATTAACGGGGTGAAATAAAACCCCATTCGTCATCCCTGCTTCAGTGCGCTCCATCTCTGATCTTCCATTACTAGAGGGCGCAACAAGAGACTGAATGCACGTAGGGTCGTAAATGAAAGGGGGCTCTATCTTTCTAAATTAGAACCCCCATTTCTTTTTCCTACACCGACTGGACGCACTGGGTGCAACAACCTTACTGGAAGAGGGGCTCTGTCTTACTTCTTGAGTAAAAGGTTTACCCTCCCCTTGCTACCCAACTAGATTCATCAACGAGAGTGGAGTAACAAAGGGGCATTGCCTTGTCTTCCTTCCTAAATAAATTTAAAAAAATTTGTTCTGGTAAAAGAGGCTTCCCCCTTCCTTCGTGGCTGCACCAACGTGGGTGTAGCAACTAGCCAAAATAAATTCCTAGTGGATGCACCATGCAACGTGAGTGCAGCCCAACATTCCTCTCGATCCAGGCATCGTGAGAAAAGGGGCGACATGACAATATAGTTGCACAACGCATTGTTGCGATGCTGCAGTTGTCTTGTCGAGGTCGTTACTGGGACGAGGCCGGGCGGTACTCGACGACACGGCGCCCATGTCACGTGACACACTACGCATTGTTCGGCGTCGCGACGCCCATATCATGTGGGGGTGGACGGCACAAACACTTGCGCCTGCCGATCACCTACACTGACTGCGTTTGTGTTATTCATTCTCAGTTCAAAAAAATAACTGTAGTTCTCCACACAATATAATTATTTAACGAACATAAATTACTGGCAATTTATATTAATTTAATTAATTAAATACAGTATCTATTAAAAGTTAAAACCACGTTATGTCATTTGTATCGTATACATCTTACATGTCAGTGATTGCAAAGGTCTTATGCCCTTGCCTGAGATATATGAATGTTTCAGATTCATTTCAAATTTTAAAATAAATCTATTCAAATTTGTCTTTCCAATATTTTGTTAGAGGTTATCAAGAAATTGACAAACGAACGGCCAGTATACAGCATCACACTTAGAATGCATCGCACGCACTAATAACATACATAAACATGCGTAATGCGAATTGTTTCGAGTTCTCGGTAGTCATCAAAAACAACAATGGAGTACGTTCTATCGTAACAAACATGTACGCACGGCAGTTCAAAGAAAGCCACTGCCTCTGTATATATAACTCAGTCACTACGATCAATCAACCTTTCTATCACCTGCTACACGCAAGTACATAATTGATAATTCATTTCTCTTACGTTACGTTACGAACAAGCAAAGAGATTAAAAAGATCGAGTGCATTCTGTGAGTGCATTGGTCTAACTAGAAGGCTGTGTATTGTATATATTGGTCACCGTATCGGCAGCGCGCACCGTGTGAAGGCTGAATGAGCCTGCAGGTGCAAGGGGCGAGGGGGGGGGGGCAGGTGAGGGGGGGGGGCTCTGGCCCTTCACCGCGGCGGTCCAGCGCAGCGCCACAGACTCCGGCTGTGATGTGATCAGTAGTTGACTGTTAGTTGCTCTGCGTGGGCGATTCTCTAAGAAATGATTCTGAGATTATCTTCATCATTTCTACGGAGACAACACGTATGTGAATTGTGGTGAACACAAGTGTTAATGGTGAATACGGCCTCCTGTAGCGAGCGGAGACTTTGACAGTTATTAATAACGATACCTACCGTGTTGTGAAGTTTCTTCGAAATGTGTTCCTATTGAAGGGGGTGTGTCTAGACGGAGATCAGTCAAACGGAACCGCCGCGACGTGATTGCGTAAGAAGAAGAAGAACAGGACAATTCGGTGACATTGCCAGACAGAAGCTAAGGTAAAGATGAGTGTTGTTAATAACGTACTAATTGGAGTGGATGTGGTATTTGTTTGAGCCTCATTATGACTTCGAACACACGTTCACCGCAGGAGATTCTATGTGACATTGTGACAACAATGTTACGAGTGACGAACGTGGTTCTAATTGGTGTAATATACAGAATAATAACGTGAACAAATCTGGGCGTGCCTATAACAGTCTAGTTATGTAATGATATAGATAATTGTAAGCTTGAACAAACAGTAGCTGATTGTATAGGTTTATAATTATCGTCTCGATTATCCAGACGAGGATGTGTTATTGTCGAGTGAAGGAAGGCTTAGACGCAGCCTCATTGTCTTGTACTTGTGTCTTGGATCAATCGGTGTAGTAGACACGCAGGTATGCAGGTCACACACATACACGAAGCAGGTATAATGTGAGCCTAGACTGGGTATAATGCCATCGCCGGGAATCGATTGTAGCCACGGTTGTCGGCCCTATAATTTATCGGGGCCGGCTTTATATGCCGGCTGGCCAATTGGATGGATCTGCCTAGAAGGATAAGGGTCATTCTTTCGTTCTTTACATTCTCAAATAATTGCTAGACTTTAAAGAAATATGCCACAGAAAACTGTAGACGGTTCGCGCAAAATCGATGTTGTTAGCGCGATTTTGATCAGCTCTAAAGTCTAATACGTGGGTGCTCCATTAAAAATTATCTTATTTCAATTTTAGTCCCGTTTAGGTGGTAGGAGTGAGATCGAAATTGAGCAGAAACTTAATTTGACTCAATTCCCAACTACCGTTGCCAAAATATGAGACGTTCACATAACTCTAATCATGGTTGAAGTCAGTCCCGGTTGAATCAAGCATGTAAACGGGTCTATTGTTGTAAAATAGGCCTTCAATAGAAGTACCTCGTCATCAGAATGCGTGGGTGGGTGACGCCGTAGCGGACATGCCATGTATTGCGAAGATGATGAAAGTTTACCCCCTGCTGCGATCCGACGAATAAGGAAGAATATATCCGACCATCTTTATGTATTATACATAATTGCGAGACAACAATTAATATTCGATCGGTTCGATCACAATATCGTGATCGTTCGGTTTCTCTTTCGTGTGCAAACAGTGCATTGAATAGAAGGGCAACGGACGAAGACGTGTTCGGATATGTTCGTTGTCACTTCGACATTTGGTGGTGACGTCATGTGGTGTAGCGTCTTGAAGGTGGACACATGAGGTGAAAGACGATCAATGAGGAGTTCAATTTCGAATGGTTGCAGTGACGCAATACCATATACTAATCTCCTTCAAATAAAATAGTGAACTTTTGTCCCGAATGAGTGAAAACCATGTGGTCCATTTTAAACAAATTTGCACCATTTAGTCAAATGAATGGTGAAAATTTAAGTCAAAATTGATTGTTTTTCACTCTCTCATTTTATCGTGTTGTTTACACGTAACAGTATTGCATTTATTTGAAATACATAATTTATATGCCTCAATAATTTAAAGGTTTATCAGTTTGAAAATAAAGAAATCGTAGAAAACTAAAACAGCTCTCTCTATACTATTGTAGCCTAGATACTGTTCTTGTTTGATTAATAAATAAAGCATCATGATTAACCATGTGTTGTTACAAAGTTCGGAAAATATATTGTTTCTCATTAATAAATGACGAGCGTACAAGTTGCAGCATGGTAGGCCTTCTTCGATCCTCAGTCGGGACAAACTATTATTATTATAGTTGGTATAACGTCATAGCTTACACAAAAACCTGCGTTGTCATGAGGGCTAATGCTAATACATTCGTTATTATGATACTGTGCAATAGTGCTTACTTCACATAATATGTCATCAGCACTTAATGACTGTGCTAGTTCGATTTATCACAGACAACTGTTGTAGTAATTAAGTAACAGCTCAAGATACAAGAGCCGGATGTTCTGGGTTCGAAACCCCGCCGAGTAGAACTTGTATTATAATTGCTAGCCTACTATTGCTTGCAGCCTACTTGTGGCTTTGTATAGCAATTATTTAGTTCGATATTACACAAGACGTCATAATTATTGGAAAAAAATAGGTTTTTGTCTCGGATTATGTGGTAGACTAGAAAGCCGAGTTCCGGTAAGTGAATCGATCAAATGTTCTAATCTACAGTAATATAGACCGATTTGTGTTCACTTGTTGGATATATAATCCGTATTATTGGTTATTGGTTCAAGAAACTGATTAAGTGACGTTTGATCACCAAAAATGAAGAATCCGTGCATTAGATGGATGTTCTGGGTAATTAGTTCCACAAAGCTCTGGCATGCTTCCTTCGGTTGGAACTGTGCTCGATTCCCGGTTCAGGTTTGGTTTCTGTAACTTCAGGAATGCATTTTTGGATGCATCGACGAAACTATGAGTTCCATGTAAAAGTTGAGTATAGAGTCCTCGTACTAACGACATATACACGACATGTTAAATTCTCTTACTGAAAATAAGTTCTTGGCACGTGGGTATCCAAAGATTCAAATTTGAGTTATTTGACTACTATCTGTAACCAAAATTATAAAATATGAGCGACACGATATTCCATTTTGTATCAACAGTTATTATTGGATGTTATTTTATATAATGTCGTTGTGTAAATGATGACAAGTTATGACTTTCAAGCCGCGATGTTGGCACCGCAACCAACTCCGAAGTGTTTACTTGGAAGATGATTTCATCGCCGACGCCGAGTTGTATAACACAAGAGATTTAAATAATGCAAGCACATGCAAACGCAATTAACCTGAACCATTTATGCATACAACAATTATTTTTTCGAAGTGAGGTTTACACATAAACTGTTGAAGTAATACGAAATGAGCATCAGGTATTGTAATTAAATGTTTTGCAATCGATAAAGTCAGACTCGAACTACGTAACTGGTGTAGAACACAGGCTTCGTTCCGACTGTATTGGATCATACAGATGTTGTTCAAGAATCTTGCCAATCAGAGGGTGTTTATATTAATAGGAACTTCTTGCACAAGCTTGTCAACAGGAATTAAGATAGGATATTTGAAATAGACAAGTTTGCGGGTGAATGTTTGGACGAGTTTACGATTTTACATTTTTTAGTTGAAGTAAGTTATGTGGATTTTTTGTAGTTTATCAGTTTTGTTGAAGTTAATTTGAAGTTAGTTAATCTAATAACTAAGAATCAATATTATAGCAACTATTTGTTTACAAATCGTTCGAGCTATACCTAGCGAATGACTGAGCAATGAAATATAGTACATTGTACTGAAAAGATGCCCTTCGTTCAACCTGGAAATTTATTGTTGTATACAACATTTATTTGACCATCAATAAATTTAAATTCTATTTCCTACTTCAGTTCCAAGAAGAAATCGTAGATGATTTACTTTACTCGTTGAATTCGTAGATTATTTCTCAGGTGATTTGTTACCAGTACAGTTCGTATAGAGGAGTTAGTGGATGCTTCTTAATTGAGTCTCGCGTTGTCTACACGTGTTTAAGAACAAAACCTGCTCTGCTCTAGCTAGACAGGTTTCCAGTGAGCACAATTCTGCGTGTATATCTGCAGGCCGAGGATGCAGATCCTTCCGTCTGTTGTCTATACTGCCTACGGTGGACCCCTTTACAATCTTTGATTGAACCTCATAGCTTCAATCTTTTTTACATCTTCCTCCTCAATCCACGGAACAACCGTTTTCCTTCTCACGCATACGATCAATTAAAACGGACAAATTTCACAAAGATTTCTCATTTTAGCATCACCTTGTGGAAAAGTGGTATTCCAGTTCCGTTGTAGACGATTTTTTCTCCAACACTTGCAAATTCGCATTTAATTTATTTCTAACTTGATACTAACAAAACCTTAATGCATTTTTTGTTGTAACTACGCTAAATGATATATCAAACCGTAGTCCACTCATTTTATCTGAAGTGAGTTTCAAGGATTAAGTCAATATGTCAAGTCTCTAGAGTGAATCAAACCACAAACTTGTATTCTTCTCGATGACAAGCCTAGTTTCTTTCAAGACACAGACCTGTCTGGTTATTTTTAGCTGCACATACGATGGACCCTGTATTTCGCTGTCGTCGCGAATGGAGACTGGAAACCACTGAGCATGTACGAAGCTCGATTCAACCAAAGTCGTTTGTATTCATCTAAAACAAGATCGAACGAAATAGAGGTTGTCCTAATGACATATGGAAAGCACACCCAACGCCCATGTTACTGCATCAAGGCCATCTTCGATTTCGTAAGCGTGAAAGTGTTCGGCCGGTCAAGTGGTGTTAGTTTTTCCCACGCTGTGTCAGTGTTGTTTAATTAGATATACGTTTGCATTGTTTCCCTATATCGGAGGTATTTGCGTAGATGGTAATGGGGTGACCAGCGTATCTGCACAAACGGACCAGTTCCCAATCAGAAATAAAATGTTCATTGACCACAGCGACGACTACAAAAGTGTATCAAGGGTAGTTTAGTAATAGTAAATTGATGGATACATATTTCAATGTAATAAAATAAAAATTAATATGTGTGTATACTGTCTATCCACTCAGTTATACAAGAACAGATTTTTGGTGGGAAACATTACAGCATGTGCCTATTTGCTTTGACAACTCCAAAGTCCCAGTAATTTCTCAAAGCTCCAAGTATGGACTAACTAAAACATTAGTCTACTAACTCCCTGCTAGCCAATAACAGCTCCACTGCCACTTTCTTTGGACGTCACTTTCATTGTTGATCATTCTTGTTTGGGCAACTATCTAGATGACTACGAAGCATGGAGACACGGTCTTTAACTATATACTTATTAAATTAGGCGTGGTTATAAATTAATACACACTTGTGAACTTAATAGTAAAGCATCAAAGTAGTAAGCTACAAACAAAAACACATTTTTTAACGGAGTTTGTATCTTTCACCTCAACGCAAGACGAACAATATTTTTGTTTCCGTGTTTTGTGGTTTTATGGTCCACACATATTTTAAATCAACAAGTGAAGGCAAAGGCAAAGGCACGTGTAGTGTATATAGATAGATAGTTGTGGCCGTCTCCTATAAATCTCATAGCTCGCAGCGCTCGTGTATTGTTGTAGCGTGGGCAGCCTGGCCGTATAAATAACATGGGCGAGATAGAGTTGCATGTATAGCGAGCGAGGAAGCGCCTTCTTATTAAATTATTATATCATTGTTTCCCATGCACTTCTACTCCTTCCTTACTAAGACCGAACGCGCTGCACGAATTCCTGCAGCCAATTGTTTCGCCCACTCGTCATGGCTTGGAAACATGTCTATAATATGTACATTCTTTCAACTTTTCCGATAGGATTTCATTAGTTTTGTCAGTTCAGCTCAAATCCTCCGAAGCTCAAAAGTGTTGCAATTTATTTCTGAAATTTAATTCAATTACAGTAATTATTATTCAACGTGAAATGTAATTCCATTATTAAAACGATAGTTTCTTTTTTGTGATCTAAAAGTAAATCAATTACTTATCAAGACATCTTTATTTGCACTCTTAGATGAAGGAGCGGACCTACCCACGCCAAGTTGGAAACTTGTATAGCTGAGAATAATGAATACACACGAATGAGATTCTGCATTTATTAAAACGCCACTAATATTAACAAAAGGTCATCAAAATTATGAAAATATCTGTAGTAATTATAATTATTTTACTAATTCGCTGGACTTCTTGAGACGCGACGAAGAAATCCGAAAAATACAACGCCAAACACTTTGCGGGTACGGAGTAATATCTTCATGAGTCGATTGTAACTCATAAGCTCAACGTTGCGTGCCAATCACCGTATAACATCTCATGTTGCCATTCTTAAGTCATTAACAACCACGCTGCAATGCACGAGCCGTACCTTCCATTGTACTTAGCCTTGTTACCGCGTAACGCGATATTATTATACACTGACCGGCGCTTGACCGGTCGCGGGGTCACGCGGTGCCCGGTCCACGTACGGAGGATGATTTCGCGTCTCTATTTAAAGTGGTGATGTCAAAGTGACTGTCTCTCTATTCTAAGTCTGACATCAACACTTAAAATACATGATAATGTACTACTTTCTGCTTTAAGGTCAGTGTGTCCTGCTTTGACCAACCTCATAATGTGTTGCCTTCCCGCTTACTTACTTGCATCATCATATTTTACATACAATTATATTTTCCATTTGTTTTTCTAAAATTATAATAAGCTCAAAACTGCGCTAAGAAAATAATGTACAGTTGCATAATAAATAAGACACAATTATAGGAAAACTTTTCTACTGCACTTATTTCTTGTCGACTAACAAAGCTATGGGAAATAGAAATCATTACAATTCCGTCTTGTCCCCACAATTAGGTTCAAAAAACGGTCCGAATAAGGAAAAGCCGAGAACGCATAACATAGAATCGGTAATATATAATGTATATAGAGAGAGAGCTTCACTTCAAATAACGCATTCGGTACGTTCCACTATTATAGGCATTATCAATAATTGTGCAATTAACACTATTCTGACACTGTATCCCCGCGGGCATGTTATGAAATCATATGTCCTAAATAAGTTTATGGCTGGGCTGGGCTTGAGGCCCTCAGGGCTAATGTTCGGCAGGAAACAGGAAAGTTCTCGACTTTTTAACGATAGCCTACAAAGAATACAGTGGAATGCAAATTATCATTGTCAGAACCAGGAGGTGTTATTCATTATCATCATTAACTGTTTTGTTCATAACTTATGTAGCCGGTACATGTTGGTTTTAAATGGAATCCTCCTGCATCCATTTCAATTATCTAAATTACCACAGCACAGATGTTATATATACACACGAGATGTGTTACTTTTATCTGTGTCGACTTGAGAGGGTTGGGAAAATATTCTGCCCTCTAAAAGAGCTGGTGACTGGAGGTCTAATAGTCAATTGTCACCTATCTGCCTCTTCACCTATCTGCCTTATCTCTTATGTAAGTATTTGTTTTATTAAATAGTTCACTATACAAGGCTTATGAATTAAACCAGAAAATCCTTCCCTCTCATTCCCAATATCAGTAAGTAAATCAAGCTCCAGGTGTCGATAATAGATTGACTGGTAATCAATCTGATTGTCGGCACAACAAATTGGTCAAATTGCCCAGTGGGGTACCGGAATCAATTCTATTCGAATTTCTACTAAAATATTTTCACCTAAAGAGTGTTTCCCAAAAATCATTAATCATTTGATATACATTTAAATATGTTAAACTAACGTTTACACACACAGTGGTTATCAATTGAGTTTATTTCCGGCTACGTTTATTTTGTCAATCAATACGGAGAATGAATGTTTTGACGATTTAAAGCAAAAATGTGTCAATTAAAATTTACTGAAGACAATACGCTGAAAAATAGACATTCTTGTTGCTTTACGTCTCTACTATATAACAATCATGTTATTTGAACGATCAGGGTGAGAGATGAAGATGAAGGACAATGCGGGATTCAAACCCACGTCCCTATAGATGGTATACGTTTAGGACCTGCGCCCCAAACGATGAGCCACCGTGAACGGATTGAAATAAAGAGCAAACAAAACAAAAATATAACTGGTAAGTTTCAACCATTTATTCCCTTGAAACTTATGCATATTTAATATCGTTGAAAAGCGTGCAGAGTAGAAACCGACGTCCTTATGACACAAAGCCACACAACGGAATGTCGTGATCGACCGAACCTGTTGCAGACGTCGGTATCTATTACGTCACAATATGTTTTGTTTGATTTAGAAAGTCCGTCCCTACTGCGTGTCGATGTCGACTCACACTCGGACACGACGTTTCGGGTTTCGCTGCTCACGACCTGTCCTTATTGGCCTGCCCGATATCGGACTCATAATTGGATTAGATTCTGGGAATGCGCAACTACTCCGTGAGAACATAAGACTAAACGGTTTAGCTGCACACGGTCACTTTTAGTGTTTGGTGTTTTGCGCCGTCGTCTGTCGACATACGTGTCTAAAATTTTGCACAATTCTTAAGGATGTACAAATAAAGGTACCGATACGTGTACATTTTATAAAATTGGCCAATTGAAGAAAAAATCACGATTATTACGTATTTCAAATTTGTAAAATAAAACAAAAAAATGATTTTCCAAATATTTATTATTAAAAATGTACAAGTATCGATAGGCGAAACCTTTGATTATATTTCAATCATAAACATTCAACATATCATCAGATATGTCAAATTCTTCCTCACAGCAGGAAACTCTTTAAAAATCAAAATTTAGCCTCACATTTCTAGTATATTCTTTACACGATCAACCTTCGTGCAAAAAGTGTGAAACAGTACATATTAATTTATTTGTGTGTTTTATTGTCCATATTAGCTACTTGAAGTTTTACAAGTAATGTAGAGTATTTAATCAAGAGTGTATTTTTGTTGTTGAAAATCTGAATTGTTCGTTTGTGAAATATACAATTATTTTGATTATTTGGAATACTAGTACAGTATATAATAAAATATTGTCCTATAACTTGGTATCGAAGTCAGTCGCTCCAACTCTATATGTATCAGGGCTGCGATAGTCTACATGTGCCAGACTGTTATTGCATTGTCGTCATTGGTTTCGCGATTGTTACTGGATTGATTCTAAAAACTCTGGTAATGATATTTAATTACTTGCTCTATCCAAAAGCTAATGATAATGAGTGAGTGTGTACTCATAACATCACATTTGGAACAGAATAGAAGCGACACATCGGAACCTGTTTCTCGAAAGCCACACTATTTTTGGAGCCTTCATCGCCCACAGAAAGCAATGGTATACCAAACAGGTATTCGATTAAACCTTGACAGAGAATTACATTTGTCCAACGGTCGTTTACTAATTCGGAATTATGCAGATGCGCGTCGGAGTTTGAAGCGTTGGCGAGTAGTTCTCGCATGAAGTGACGATCGAAAGGTTGACTTATCGAACTGGGCTTCTGGGCCATGTCACACTATCACGATGACCCCGAGTAAGTGGTGCCGTGGGTGACCACTTCTGAAGATGAACACATACAACCCGTAATCGCATGTCTTGTAAACCACAACACAATCACACACTCACAATGTTGTGGCGTTTATAAACAACAATCTAAAGTTTAATTTCATGGTGGAATTTGTTTGCGGTCTCGGAATAACTTGTGTTTAAAGTGACACTTTGAATATCAATCAATTGTTTTTTTTAAGCTTTGTTTATGTTTATATTTCCATTACAATCATAAAGACTCGTCAAATTTCTTCGTCAGAGTCGAAAAGTGATCAAAATCGTCCTGTAAAGCCTTAAATCATCCCTAGGAAAGTCAAAGCTACGTTATAAGGATCGGATGCAGAAGACATAAGTAAGAAGCAAAAACCTGAATACTTCAAACTGCCTCGTGTGCTTCCACCTAAAACCGAGATTGCAAGCGAATAACTATTGTAATCGACCAAAAATATTGCACTTTGACTATTAGGACGAATACAATCAACAAATAAGAATATTTGTAGAAAATACTCTATTTTGGTTGATTTAAAAGCTTTTGATTAGTGGTTGCCATGGCAACTGAAAGAATAAATAGTAGTTATGCGACTTTGTAACAATGAGCCTAATTAGAATCACTGTGTGAGGCTACTGGAAATACCCACTCGTATATTCATTTGAAAGCATTTTTTTAGTCTGTCCTGCTTCAGGTCCCAGCAAGTGGCCTATATATGTCTACCGAGTAACTGTTCAGAACATATCTGCAACGTCATATTCATTTGGACAGTGTGGGAAACCACAGACGGATAACGATCTAGGTAATTTTTATCTTGAATTTGTCGGTCGGTTGGTAGATGTTCATTATTTGAGAAGCCACAGTCGTGATGCCCGAGAGCAGAGCAGGGAAACAGGAAGGCGGAGGGACTAGCTTCGGTTTCGCCCAAGTGTTTTGCATATGTATGCGCACTGACATTAACTAGATGCACTCTGGTGGTTACAAAGTGAACTAATGTAGAGGTGACGATGCTGTACTACTGTAGAGGTGACGATGCTTATGAGTGGAGTGGCAGTGAACCTCAATGTAAGGGTCTGAGCGAAATTCGCCGCGGAGACGTTTATTGTTTTAATTTACCTTATTATTGGTAATAAAACAAAATAAGATTTAAAATATTTGACATTGAATAATTTAATATATTCCAGTCCAGTGCTAAGTATAGCGATATGTGCAATTTATTTTTCAATTTTAGCTTGTCTTTATAGGCTGAGTCAATGAATTAAAGAGTTTTGCTCCTTGATTCACCCATTTAAATGTCATAGTAGGTACTGGCTACACTGTGAAACGGGTTGCAACGACAGGGACCGTATGCAGAGTTAAGTGTTGCTATGGAATTGTTTTATTACATGCTATTTTTCATAAGAACAAACTCCATAGCAACCATAAACACATCACATACTTAACTCAACTCTGCATTCCGCCTGTAATCTACGATTTATCCGTCTGATGTTTCGCTCTGTACTAATTGAATTGTTAAAACCGCAACAGAAACAGCACAATATTTTAGTGGCATTATGCACCACCGAAAGAAAACATCAGTTGCACAAGTAAATGATACAACTGTTACAAACTAGAAGTAGCCGCAGCTATCTGTCTGTCTGTGGGTTCCACAGCATCCGTCTGTGTCAGACCAATGCAGAGTAGCCATGCATTCATGCCCGGGACATGAGACTGTGACGTGTGACTTTGCAAACCACCACACTTTGCGCTCCTCCAACCAGATGGAGGCATCCAGATAGTGTTGATGTTTACAGCGCTCACTGCAGCAGTCTAACGAACCACATAAACAACGTATGTCAACCGAGGATGAATGGGGGGTAATAAATAATTTTAATTGGGCTTAATTAAAGGTTCATATTTATTTATGTGCAGGATGCGTTTAAACAATGCAGTTTACTGAATGTAGTGAAGATGATAAGAGCAGGAAGAGAGATGTTGATGTATTTCGCGCTTCTTCGAAATGCAATTATCGATAAGATAGATGAATGGTGTTTTCATACGAAACAAGGAAGTCTTATCTATTAGGAAATATATTCAAAGTGATGGCCGCTTATACCTATAAACAATCTCCAGGGCATAGTGGCCTATAGCTGCAGTAGAAGCGCCACGGATGCCATAGTATTCGTCAAATATTTATTAAAATCACTTTCAAAGAGGAATGATTTTTGTCAGTATGACTTTTTCTTGGCTTTATGACGGATGTATTAAATTTGTTGTTACACATTACACACATGAAGACAAGACAATAGATGTTTGATTGCATTAAAAGCCGTGCGATACCTTTTAATAAAATACTACACCTTTAATTATAGCACTAATTAATTTACTACATTAATTAATCAACAAGCTATATACTGAAGAACGGAATACTGACATGCAATCAGATAGATCGGTTAAATGCAGCAGTAAAATAACAAAACAACAAAGTAAAATAGTGGTAATCTATGTACTTTATAAAGTAAGTAGTAAATTACCTGTGTGCAGTGGAAGTTCACTCCACATGGTGCTCTAGAGATAACGGTACAAGTTTTTGCGTTTAATAAACATTCTTGTACGTTGCGTGAGAATCCGAGGTTTTATGATGGAGATCTGATAAGTGAGCGTCTTAATTAAGATAATGAGTTTAACACCTGATGCATTTCTAGGTGAATAATACTATAATAGCTAGGATAATATTGGAATACCTCTATCACGAGGATTGTCGATAGACATGTTCTTCCAGTATTCGGTGCATTCGGGTTCGATTCATGTCGCCGGAAATCCTGATTCCTGAATGAAGGTTTCACTCCAGGAATTTCGTATTTCATGAACTTGCAGGGTTATAGGGACAAACAAGAATCCTTTATCTGTGGTTAGGGATAGGGATAAAGATGCATCTAAATTGGTGTCTATACAACTATTACGGACAAGTTAAAAAAATGTGGTTTTAAACAAAATCATAAACTATTGCCTCATTTATTTCAATATCCAAACGAAGTAAACGTAATTATTACTATGTTTGGTATGTGTTATGAATATAAAATTAATCTTCCAAAACTAAGGGCCGGTCTTACAATCTCCTAATAAGAAAGTTATTTGTAGCAATTAAGAAGCTATATTTGGAGGATTTCAAGGGTTTTGATTGGTGGTTGCCATGGAGAAAACAAGCTATTCGACGAATAAGTAGTTATTGGGACATTGTAAGACTGGACATAAGTATGGTATGCGACACAGTTGAGTAAATCAAGTGCACTCATTTTCTATTCGATATGGGTACTAATAGCTATTTCTCATCAAAGTATGTTGCTATTGATTCGTAAATTAGATTCGGCCGAAAAGTGCTGGAGAGTTTTTCGGAGTAAAGAAATGTTTTATCAGGTCCTTGATTCACTAATGTCGGTGAGTGCTGTGTTATGCATCTGCAATGCTGCATTCTGCGCTGATGCAGGCAATAGCGGAATAGGACGATGGAATAACGAACAGAATATTCATCAACGTGGGAATGTTTGCAGCACAATTCACAGCGATATGATGACGCGGTACCACATTTCCCAGGCAAGACCCTGACATAGAAAACACATTTACGTCTAGCGTGGCTCATGGACCAAAGGCGTGGGTTCGAATCTCGTGCATTTGTCCTTCACACACGCGTCTTAAACCAACCATTGTTTCGAATAGACGTAAAACAACAATACTAGTACTCACAGTTGTATGTGATTAAAGAGTCGTTACTGTAAAAGTTGTATCTTTGAGTATTCATGTAGGAGGAAGCAGGGTGCGAATTGACGGGGGGGATGGGAGAATTCCCCCCCCCCCCCCACTGGTAATTTCATCCCTGGCTCTGTTTTACTGGAAGGTATCCCAGCCGGGGATGGCTAAATCACCACTTCTCGATACCCATCTCATCTCATATTATATCAAATGACTTTATCTCGTCAATTTACACATATATTTCTAGACAGGAAGTGTTTGTGCTTTAATAAACCAAACCAATTGACTCTCAGATCGCTTCTAAGGCCATCTCGAGGGCAATAATACATCCAAAAACATTTTTGCCTCCGGCGGCTGGGGCTTTGCCCAGACCCCTTACTACCCACACAGATACTATACTTGGGCATCCCTCCTCTGACAAGCCATCGTTTCGCACCCTGGGAGGAAGAATAAAGTATAAAGACGTAATTCTTTATTCTTTATTTCATGCTAATAAATTTTCACTCCTTGGTTCGAAAAACATAGACTTCAAAAAGCAGCGAACGTTAACAAATTAATTTAATGGGTGAACTTTCGTATGATATTAAATGTTATTGTGTCAATATAATATTCGCTCTTTGATAAGTGAATCTCATAAATTGTTAATATTTCCAGCGAAAGAAAACGTGACCATGTGCAAACACGTGGAAAATAGATGAGATGTACAGATTCACGCTCTAAAAACTAATTGGAGAAACAGTAACGAAAACTATAAATCAAAATAAGAAATATCGAAGGCCAACAGAAGATATAAATCATACAAATTTATGTGATGTCGCATTTTTTCATAATAACCAGAAACCAAATAATAATACAAATAATTGTGATTATTTTCTGATAATTCCCCTACACAGATGAAAAGTATATTAGCTCACATATCCATACTTAAAAACGTACCATTACGTGTCATATCGATTTTCAGGTTCGTTAAATTATTCTGCGTCTTAGTTTCACTTACCGGGAAACCCAAATTAGAAAAATTTCCAAGAAAAACTGGAGACAAAACCATGGCAAATGATAAATGAAATAGTAAAATGTTCTCAGCATTTTGGTTAGTTTTTTTTTACACTTCTATCTACACTTTTTGAAATTAAATAATTAATTCCTATTACTCAGAGGGATGCAAATCATCGTAAAGGTTTTATATTTGAGGTGTTTTGTCTCTTCAAAAGCCAAAAACGGTGTGCGATTATGAGTCTTGACTTTAACAGTCTTGCTACTTGATACTCTTGAAGGCAACTCAGTTGATGGATATAAAAGGTTCGTTAGGAACGTATAATCTCAAACATTTCGCCGGCAATTCACTTATACCCAAAGTGGTGTTTTAAGTTTTATAGCCTGTTTTAAACATTCAGTTTGCATATTCGTTTCTCCTTAAATATCACGTTCTTAATCGTTCATTTCCCGTTGATTATTGCTTCACGTACCACGATACCGTGGCATACTTCTAAAAAAGGTGACAAATTACATGTTTGTTGAGATTTCTATCTAAAAAAAACATTAACTGATGATTGCAAGAATGCTTTTATGAAGTTGATTTATGAAGAAGGTCGCACACAGATGTGACCTTGGCTTACGTAGCCGCAAGGAAACCAGCGCTTTGCTCAATGACGGTATCACTATTTTTATTTTTATTTTTATTCTTAGCTCTCTTCTGATCCACCTTTATCCTTGTTTGTATCCACTGGCTATAATTGTTCACTTTCTTACTTTCATCGCAATTAGTGTAGCATCATAACATGTTGCTAGTTTACCTATTAATTTGGATTTAAAAACCTCGGCGAGTTTTTAATGATTGACATTAAAAAAATATATATATATATTCCACAAATTTCCCTCACATTTAACACAAAGATTCTAATATTCTACAAATTTCCCCTAGACAACTTAATCAAAGATTCTAATACCGAAATACTACTGACCCATACGTTGTGTTAAGAATTTGTTGTATTATTGAAAGGAATCTGAAATATAATACGAGACAAATCAAGTAGAGCTCTTTCGCTATGACCAGTGTGATGTAAACTCAGAGAGCTCAACGCGCGGATACACCAGTAACTTTGCAAGAAAACACTGCACAATAGCAACGGACTTGCATCCTGACCACTCTATCCTGATGCTCCCTGAAACTCATACATCAGCTCAACTCATACATACACTCATCATACTATTCTTAGATTTATCATGTGTGTTACTTAGTATGACGAAAGAAGCATTCATGTGATTATGACAATGTCATACACGATTGAAAATAAGTACTCGACCTCAATTTTAAATATTCAATCGTCTCATTTGAAATATTGATTACATTAAAATAACAAAAGT